>JARZZO010000012.1:35622693-36082693 GCA_030544215.1 Zantedeschia hybrid cultivar | reverse complement strand
CATTAAATCAGGCCCAACACTGAGATCAGTCCAATAGCAGCAGTGAGAAGCCCACTGGCAACCTTCGGCCCGTTAGTGGCCCAGCAGTCCTCGGCCCAGTAAGCAGTCCAGTGGTCCTCGGCCCATCAGCGGCCCAATCGCCTTCGGCCCATCAGCAGCCCAATAGCCTTCGGCCCATTAGCGGCTCAGTAGCCCTTCGGCCCAATAGGCTCCAGCCCATTAAGCGGCGTCTGGCCCATCAGCGGCCCAACCCCCTTCGGCCCAGTAGCCATATCCGGCCCACTCCGGAGGGAGGACTAGGTACTATGGCGGTTTACCAGTAAACCCAGAACATAGTCCTATATCGGCTACCACCGTTAAGCATCCTCTATCCTCCGCTATAAATACACGGCTATTTATTACCAAAGGTATGTCTTCGTGACCCCAAGGACTACAGTCCAAAAAGCATTAAAGATGCTTCTTCCACCTCTTTGACTTTTGAATCGAATCATCTTCAGAAGCTAACTTAACCATCGGAGGGGGTTCCTATGGGCCAAAGCCCGGAACTCCTACTGACTGGTTTTTCTTCTTCTCTCCCTCCTGCAGGGGATCGGTTCGAATCTTCGCCGACCTCCCCGAGTCGGTCTCGGCCATCGACCTCGGGACTTCTCCCTCTGGTCTCGACGCCATTCGTCGACTGGTCCTAAGGTGCTTCGGCTCCGCCCCTCATCGGCTGTTCCTCACCCGGAAGAGCTTCAGCCATGCCTTCTGCAGGCTAGCCGGCATCCAACCAAGCGACCCTCGGCTTCAGATCTTCAGCATCATCTCCACCCTCGCCGCGTTCCGGATCCCCGTCGGGCCTCTTCTCCGATCCAGCTCCAGATCCTAACTTCATATTCCAGCTTTGAAATCCGGTCGTGATAGCTTCGGCTATATCAAGTATCAAGGTGATTCTCTTTCTGTTCCTATATATATGGGTCCATGCAGCATTTCCACGATATCGTTATGATCAATTAATGGGACCTGGCCGGAAAGTGTTCTTGCCTCTATCATTAGCTCGGGTAGTCCCCGTTTCTGGTGTTTCAGTCACCTTTCGATGGCTCCCTTAATGTATGTGCCAGTAAGTTTCTGAAGAAGCGGGCTACTCCCCGAAAATGCCCCGCCCGTAGGTTCGTTTGTCGTTGGGGAAGATTCATTGCTCGTTCTGCGGTTATCAGTAGCGTGGCCAGCCTAATTTATAGAAGTTAGCTGCGGGCAGGAGGGGAGAAACTGAAAGTCGGTAAGGAGAAAGAGGTTGTTCAACAGCAAAGACAGTTCTTCTTCCCTCATTCCGTTTTGGTCCAATCTTCCTATCAAACTTTTTTTAATGGCATTCCTTCCAACCCTCTCGAAGTATGGTCTGTTTACTTAAAAAAGCAAAATCAAGTACTCTGTAACACAAAGGAGTTTATTCTGAGTCCCCTTGAACTGGACTGCCCTTAATGCTTGATGAGGCGGAATCCGATTCAGCCCATTAAAACAGGCCCAACACCAAGATCAGTCCAATAGCAACAGTGAGAAGCCCATTGGCAACCTTCGGCCCATCAGCGGTTCAATAGCCTTCGGCCCGTTAGCGGCTCAGCAGCCCTTCGGCCCAGTAGGCTCCAGCCCATTAAGTGGGTCTGGCCCCTCAGCGGCCCAACCCCCTTCGGCCCAGTAGCCATGTCCGGCCCACTCCGGTGGGAGGACTAGGCACTATGGCGGTTTACCAGTAAACCCAGAACCTAGTCCTATATCGGCTACCACCGTTAAGCATCCTCTATCCTCCGCTATAAATACATGGCTATTTATTACCAAAGGGATGTCTTTGTGACCCCAAGGACTACAGTCCAAAAAGCATTAAAGCTGCTTCTTCCACCTCTTTGACTTCTGAATCGAATCATCTTCAGAAGCTAACTTAACCATCGGAGGGGGTTCCTAAGGGCTGAAGTCCGGAACTCCTACTGACTGGTTCTTCTTCTTTCCATCCTTCTGCAGGGGCTCAGTTTGAATCATCGCCGACCTTTCCGAGTTGGTCTTGGCCACCGACCTCGGGTATTCTCCCACCGGTCTCGACGCCATTTGCTGGCAGGTCTGCCTCGCCCGAAGGCGCATCGATTCTGTCTCGCATCGGCGGTTACTCGTCCGGTGAAGCTTTGGCCACGCCTTCCGCAGGCTGGTCCGCCTCGTTCGAAGGAGTTTCGGCTACGCCTTCTGCAGGCTGGTCCACATCATCCGTCCGAGGGAGTCTCGGCTTCGTTCCCAGCGAGCCCTCGTCCGGGCATCCCTCTGCTTCGGATCTTCGGCCTCGTCTCCGCCCTCGCCGCGCTTCGGATCCCTGTCGGGCCTCTTCACCGATCCGATCCAGCTTCGGGTCCCAACTTCGGATTCTAGCCTCGGAATCCGGTCGTGATAGCTTAGGCTACATCAATGCTAGAGTAAGAGAAAGCACAATAGTAGCTCAACGTTCCACGAGGAAAGGACTGAAAAAATGGAGTTTCTATCTGAATCAGCATGATGCAGAAGTATCCAGCCCTTTTTTTAAGTAAGTAAGCAGAAAGCACAAGCCCAAGCCCTGACAAGCGTACGAAAAGGTCAAGGTCATGGATAGTACCTCCTAGACCATTAGCCATTAAAGACCTATATTACCCTATAAACGTGCGTGCACTAGCTACCTAAAATGCTCGCTAGCCGTAAGTAACGAAATGAGTTGATTGATCAAAGTCACTAGACCTACGTTCAAAGTCGACTACCCGTTTAGTTTCTCTGATCCGATACGCTTGCTTCTTACTCGCCTACGAGCGTCACTCGACTTCCACACCTGCTCCTCCACTCGTGCCTACTTTCACCAACTGGTCTTCCTTTAGTCCTTCCTTACTCCATCCCTCTGCTTGGCTGACGCCTTGTCCAGACCTCCACCTCTCTGAGTTCTCGCCCCCCGAGTTGCGCTCTTTGTCTCGTCCATCTGAGGCTGATGGGTGCGTCACATCCTTTGTGAGCGAATCTCTTCGCCTTTGTCGTAGTTCTATTTCGGTTGGGCTGCTCCTTAGTTGTTGGCCGCCTTTGGTTCTTTGCCGTAGCACTTCTCTTGCGTGCGCAGGTTCCCCTAGCTCTGTTCACGGATCCATTCTCAGACTCAAAATGTCACTTTTCTTAAAGTGATAGCTCTTACTCCTTCTTCTCGTTATAGCTCTTATTCCTACTTCTTATAGCTCTTCCACCTGCTTCGCACCTTTAAACCTATTCATCAAGTTCGAGCTCTTACTCATTCCGATAGGATCTGACCCCCCTCTCTAAGGTCTGCTACTAGTGTTATGTCTAAAAAGTTTTAGTAGTTGTTTTTCGAGGAAACCTTTATTGAAGGCTTGAAGAAGCCAAAAGTGCTTTCAATTTCAAATAGAAGAGTTGCCGATCGACCGACACCACCTTTAACAGTGCTATCCCTTTACCATCGATGACATGTTGGTTCCTATTTCATCAGTCACGCAGTCAGTTAGTTGAAGGAGGCTGGTTTATCGGCTTTTGCTTTGCATCTGCTGGTTTTTTAGTTGCAAACCTAGCTTTATAACTCTCAACAAACAGTCCCATCTGATTGGGAATACGCCCATCTGTAGCCCAATGCTCGAGTGGACCTAGTGGATAAACTACTGCTGATCTTGGTGGAAGCTCCACGTTCAATATTCTAAGTCACTTCGTCCACTTCAGAAACAAAATCTGCCTCTCTCCTCTCTGGTCGCCAACTCTTTCTCCCTAAACTGTCGTCCTCCCTAAAAGGTCACGCCGGTCGCCTCAATCCGCTAGTTTTGCCTGACTGACAGCACATGGAATTGGACTGATCCGTGCAAGTCAAGATCTCCTTTCACACCTCACACTGGGGAAGAAGATCCAGAGCAAAAGGACCCAACAATCAAATCCCTAACCGTACTGTTTGACCCACCAAACAGAGCGACCGCAGCGGCATGTCAAAGAAAGGACCTGAAGCAGCCTGCCAATCATTGTTATAAAAGAGCATCCACCGCCCATGGTTTCAAAGCATTGAAATAAGACAACACAGGGGGTAGAGTGAGCCTAGAGTAGAGGAAGACTCCCTCTGAGATTCTCAACTCATACTTAGGAGAAGGGAAAGAAACTACGACATTAACCGAGGTTGAAAGAGCACAGGGAGCCGCTCCGCCAGTTGGTGTGGAGAAATGGGTCACTCTTGCGCATCTCGCGCTGTGGTGATTGGTAGAGGAGCCGAGCGTACGCTAGAATCAAGTGCCTAAGGGCAGCAATCGGACCACTACATCGAATGAAATCCACTGGTTTCACGCTATGTTGCTAGTTAGAGTTCGGAAAGCAAACTGAGCTGCTTGAGTTGAGTGCACAAGGGACCGCAAGCCAATACTTTCTGCTGGTTTATATATTATCCAATCCAACGAAAATCAACAAAGACGTTGTGTGCGCTTAGCACCCCTTTGGTTGGAGCGCTTTAGTTACCATCCTTCGCTGATTGAGTGCGCCGCCTAGAGCTGTTCTGGCTGAACTGCTTTCGCCGCGTCCACTACTAAATGATTATGATATTCCATCTCGATAGATTGTTCTATACCTTGACTGGCATTACACACCAGTAGAGATCGGGGAAGACGTTCCACAGCTGCTTGTGAGCTAGACTTGCCTGTCTGATCACCTTATGAGAGAATCAATGAGAGTAGCGGATAGGTAGGTGGCTCATCAAAGGCATTTCCCAAGCTTTATGGGTGCTCCAACTGATGGTTCTCCCCACCTCTTTCTTTGAAGCAGAAAGGCAAAGAGTACGGTTCCTCTTGTTAAAATCAAAGGAAATATATTCGCAGAAGCTTCAGAGGCCATACAGCAAAATCCCCCTTCAAATAGCTCATCATGAGAAGTAGTCCTTTGGTTCTATATTATCTGGTCTTCCTTCCCCCTTTCCCGGGCCAGCTCAACTTAGAAGGGCAGTACCCGTGTACTCAACCAGAAAGATTAGCTTTCTTTAAGTTAGGGTCTGAGGATTTCTGCTGTAAAGTCTTTGTAACGACCCGCCATCCTATGACCGGGGACCCGGTCACTAAATGGATGTCGGCCCATTAACTGCGGGTTCACACCCGGATCTCACACAACACATCTGGAGGAGTAAGTGCTAAACAGGGCTAAATATAACAATCACACGGGCTACAAAGGTAAATGAGTGCGCAGGAAGGAAAATATCAATGTCCGTATACAGTCCAACAATATTTACAATGTCCAACACATTAAATAAGTACAGGCAGAAGGAAAGTACAACAACATCGGGGCATACCCCGGAACTGAGACAGCTGCTGGTCCGCACACCAAGAAGACACCACGCTACCGCTGCGCCTCGAAGTCCACACATGAAACCGCAGGGAGTGAGCCACACCAGAATTGGGCTCAGTAGGGATTATCCGATCCCCTGCCTCCCACTCACACATCCACAAGTGAAGCAACAGTAATATAAAGTAATTTAAGTAAAGCAGTAAACATAGCACCCAACTCAGACATGAAACGCACGATAAGCAGTGTAGCAGGAACAACTCTGAGTAACCCGAAGAACCCAACACAAAGCCACGTCTCACAACCGAAGTCCACAAGGCGACTAAACCACACAGTCGACCGAAGTCAAACGTCGCCTACCAACACTACCACCAGTGCTCACGCCTGTCCACCCCTACAGTGTTCCGGGGCACTGTAGGGTGAGGCAGTGAGTTAAACTAGGACTAGCTGGACTCAGTGTACCGCCACTGCCAGCTACGTGTGCACACAAGCAGTCTAGACTACTGTCCTACCACCGGATTGCCTCCACGCTAGGCCTCAGCGCTTCCAGGAGGGCCCTGGGGACCGGCGAACCCCCGTCAAGCCGAAGCTATAGGAACTACCCGCAAACCCAACTCTCCCGGGCTGCATCAGGCCAAGGGCTAAGGGTACCACTCGTAACCTTGATCAAAGGTCACATCAGGCCCAATGGCTAAAGGGTAAACCAACTCCCACCAGTAACACCACCAGCTCCACAGCAAGAAACACGCCGGAAGCTGTCACGACAAACAAGGGAAACCCGACCCGCTGAGGCCAAGCAGCAACCCCTCGGATAGCGCACCAGCTACTCCGGCCCGACGGGCTCAAGGTGGTTCTGCTTCCCTCAGCTAAAGGTAAACCACAACATGTACCCCTCCTCACAGACACCATGACCCTGTCCCCACCGGTCCATGGTGACATTGGAAACTACAGCCATATCGATCCACAGTCGTATAAGCACACACACACATATATAACATGCTGTCATTCCATTCGCACAGTAAACCCCAGTCTCAACGTACGGTTAAAGCACACACCCATAGATGATGAAATCTCATTCATGCAGAAGTCCTCAGTCTCAGTATACAACTCAAAGCATGCATCTGAACCATCCCACCGTGAAACATGTATCAAATAATCAGAGTTAAGCATTCCTGTCTCGAATCGCGTCGACCGAGGTCGACGCCATTCAAGCTCCACAGACGGGTTCATTAAAAGCCAGATTATCTCTTAAAATGCGTCCACCCATAAAGCCGCCGTTTAAAACGCGTCGGGGTCGCTCGACGCCATTCAACCCAGAAATCCAGATTGCAGAACCCTTAAACGGGGGCATTTCCTGCCTAAATGGCGTCATGATGGCCCGACGTCCTTCTGAAAGGCGTCGTCCATCCATGACGTCATTTGGCGCCAGAACCCCTAACTCAGGAAACCTCAAACAGGGAGGTTTCTGCCCTAAAAGGCGTTGAACTGCCTTGACGTCTTTCTAAAAGGCGTCGACCAGGTACGACGCCATTTAGCGCCAGAAACCAGGTTTCCTGGTTCGACCCGAGGGTTTCTCCCTTGAACCCCAAGCACCCGAAAAGCCCCAAAACCAAAAGGGGAAGATGAGAACGTCAAGCACCACGGTCATGCTATGAAACCACATCCACAAACATCGCCATTCCCACAAGGAATCCCCCTAAACATGCTCAATCTAACCCCAAACACGTCACATCACGCCGAGAAGCAAACGAGCACACACGCAAGGTTTCGTCCCCCTACCGGTTCTTGAACTCCGCCAAGCCCCGTGCCGCCGTCCCGTCGCACCACACACTGCCGCCGGTACCCTCGAGGATGCCGCCACTCCGCCAGGACGTCAGCCGCCGTCCGGAGAAGGGAACGCCGCGAAGGAGGTGGTGGAGGTAGAGGTGAGAGGTAAGGAGGCTATGGAGTGGTTGGAAGAGGAAGAAGAGGAAGGGAGGGGGAGGAAGAGCGTCGGAGAGGGCGGAGAGGGTGAGGAGAGAGAGAGTGAAGGTGAGAATGAGGGAAAGAAGGGGAGGCTCGCGGGGTCAATCCGAAACCAACTAAAACGCGTCGATCGAGGCAGACGCCTATCAGTCTGACAGGACAGCCGTACTGACAGCGCTCTGAAACGCGTCGCCCACCGTGGACGCCGTTCAGGCGATGTGACAGGCCGTACTGACAACGTTCTGGCGCCATGCCCTGACATCGCAGATGTCACAGTCTGAATCGCGTCGACCCACCTGGACGCCGTTCAGACGAAATGACAGGGGCCGTACTCTCGCGGCCCGAGAACCGCCCACGTGGCGCACACGTGGCACAACATCCTGCGAACCTAAATGGCGTCCACACACCCTGACGCCTTTTGAAAGGCGTCGACGAGCGCTGACGCCATTCAGCCAGAAATCACAAGACCCCCGGGGTCCAAACCAGGGGATCCGGCCCGATCCCGACCCGAATACAGAACCCGAAACCTCAGTCCTTACAGTCTTTCTCCTTTCTATGGCCGGGCTCAGACTTGTTCCGTTCAAGGCAGACTACAATGCCAAACTGAGCTTCTTTTAAGCAAAGATCATTCAGATCGATAAACTCCAACGGAATAAGCTAAAGGACAGGATTTCATCCATAAGAATAGGATTTTTTTGTTCCGAAGTAGGAACTGGCCTAGAAGTGGGGTCGTCAACCACTTATTCGGTAAGGCCACAGGGTTAGCCCAATTCTCTCTCAGCGGACCGGTATCAAGCTGACGCTGCTGATAGGGCACATCCCAAGGCAAGGAGTTCGTTCATGGTATCAATCCTTTCCTTTCAAGTAAGAAGGGCTCTGCTTACTCACCAGGAATGGACCGGGAGAGTTCCTGGGTCACTCAAAGAAGCTAGTAAGAAGAAAGTTATCAAAAAAAAGAAAGAAGCTACCAGAAGGAATCGCGCGCGGAGCACTCAAGGCAGGGTGCTATACGGAAGAGAGCTTAGCGCTCAAAAAGAGGCTAAGCGGGTTGCTACTGGTTTTGAGGTCCTCGATGATAGGGTTAGCAGTTCTCGTTCCACCTTTCGGCTTAGTCACTCTCTCGTCGTTCCGGATTAAAGGATTGAAGAAGAAGAGTTGCTACGTGTAAGATCAAAAACACTTTGAACCGTGGACTGAGATTGTAACTAAACCGTTGCTACGTTTAGTTACAATCTCAGTCCCCTCCCCTTTCAGTCGAGCTCCTTCGGACCCTCTCCTTTTCAGTCATTTCATACCTCCCCTTACAAGAGTACGCTAAGCCTCTGACACTATGGCAGGAGGAAACATCGCCCCTGCTTGTACAATCATACTGGTTATTTACAGAAAGGCCACTGAAACACTTAATGTCATTTGTACCCTTTAATAAAAAGATGCAAAAAGACCTAGGTACAAGACACTGGTCACGGGTCTTCAATTCTTGTTGAATCCTCTATGGGTGGGAATGGCTTCAACTTTAGTAACTGCCTGCATAGGGAGGGTGTCGATTCCCCTTTAATAGTCAATAGTTAGCTGCTTCCGATACTGATAACAGCGACAGGAATAGGAGCCGAAAGCCAGATTGAGTTCCGACTGAACTATCAGTAGAGCAGCACCCTTCACCTACCAAAATAGAATTTGGATTTGGTGGGGACAAATAGAAAACAAACATTTCCGAGCACCATCCAACCATGAAGAGAAATTTTTCGAGTTGCTTGTGCCTGTAAGTACTACATTTGAGAATGATTAATTGGCAAAAATAGCCCTTGGCTATAGAACAAAGGATTATACCGGATCTGCCCCTTGAACTAGTTATGGATCAATGGGTTCTCGGTGAACTGGATAAGGGTGATCAACCACCTCCGCCACTTATCCCTCTATCGTCTAGGCTTTTGTCCCTATCCATGTGTGATTGATAAATCCATTCAAGGGTGCTGCTTTTGCTCAGGAAACCTGGTTTGGTTGAAATGCTACGTGGTTGGTGCTCCCGGCCACAGTTGTTGCATCATAAACAACCCGAAAAAGCTTAGAAAGAAGAGGAACATGCTATGGCTCTTCTGTTGGGATGGATACGCTGGTATTGGTTCTCAAACGGACTCTGCAAAAGAAATTAGGAATTGCCTGCAAAAGCACTATCTATTATTCATTGAACTTAATAAATGATCAGAGTTGTATAGTGTTGCACTGCAACCACCTGCCCCATGCATAAGGGCTTATCCTAATGGGGGGCTTGGAACGACAATGACAGAACACTGATTTGGAAAGGCCTAGAAAACGGAAGGTGAAGAAGCTAGCTGCTCTAAATAGACATTTACCCTGCTACTTGAGTTGTTGAAACTGATGAAACATCGAGTGATTTCGAATCCGGTGATTCATTAATCATATGGTCTCCGGCGTGTGAGGTGCTTGCGTTGTCGAAGGGGCACAGTGCAAGTATAGAGAATAGAGTATTTGGGGAGAAAGAATATCTCTTTGTGACCAAGATGATCCATAGAGAAAGGTCCTCCACAAAAAGCTCTACCCTGCGTCGTTTACCAGTTCGGTGAGACTCCAGGGGACAGTCGGATAAGAAAGATTTGCAGTTTCAGAAGCGAAAATTCTGTCAGCTGTACATGCGCTATACTCGAAAGATCATGGTTCCACCCAGACATAGAATGAATGTGTAGGGGCGGTGACAGCACTGAAAGAGGTTGGTTTCAGCGTAGACCACGGCCGTCTTGATGCAACTGACAGAGGACTGTTGAAGAGCTGCTGAAACAGGCAGAGGTGAAAGACTAACCCTTACAGCTAAATCTTCTTCTTAATGTAATATCTATAAGAAGAAGGCACGGTGAAATCCTACTCTTTCTTGCCTCACAAACAAGCTAAGTGTTCTCACTAAGAAGATTAGGCCTTCGGGAGGAGCGAAAGCCAGCGGGAGAGGAGCGAAGCCACTCTATCGGGTGATAAGTAGCAGAGTGAGCACAAAGAATGTAGTAAAGAGAGAGGGCACTGGAGAACTAGCACGTGGGAATGCCTAGTCAAGTACCCTCCCGGGCATACCATCCATAGAGGGAAGGTCAGTGCGAATCCCTTAAACAACAAGTTCTTCTTCTTCTTGTGAAGTCATCAATTCAGTCTAAAGCCCATCCTTTAAATCATAGGGAGAGGTCTATTGTGAGAAGAATGTTTTACACTCAATTCTTACTTATAGCCATCACTCTACGAAATTGTCGAAAGCAGGTCTTAGGAAAGCTGGTCTTTACGTGACTTGACTTACCCAATCTTCATTCTTTTCTTTCTGCACATGGATGCTTCCTTTAGTCGATCAATTCCTTAAAGGCTATGGATTCCAATTTCTGTAAAGACTTCTGTGTCAATATCTCCCCCAGCCTCGGCCTTTCCCGCTCCTCTCCTTATCGGGAGACCTACCAAGCAGGCTTGCCTTGCTTTTCCCGTTCCTCACTCATTGGCACAGTACCCTTTTTCCAAAGCTCTTAACTCGCGGTGCAAAAGATCGCTACGGAATGTAGTGGCTGAAAGGAGGGTAGAAGAATGAATGAGAGGGTTGGAGACTAAGGCATGATCCTCACCAGTTGCTCGATCTCGGCTGCTTGGGAAAAGGGACTAATGGTAGTCCTGCCAAATAGTCTGATGAATCACAATACTATACCGGTGGTACTCATGCATTTCCAATAGATCCATACCAGTAGTAGTATATGTGTTAGTAGGTCTATCATTCCTGCTTTCATCCTCTTCTGACTTTGAGAGTTGAGGTGCTTCTATTTGTAGTGATAGGGCTCCTGTTCAAGTAAAAGCCGGGTTTGCAACTCCACCAGGGTCACTGCGAGACCGTCTGAGTGCCCGACGAGTGACTTTTTTGACACTAAGCTAAGCCAGTCCGAAAGCAAACACAGGTATACACCTCCTTACTAGAGGACAACTCGGACCAAGGATCAACTCACTTCCTTGGGACGACAAAGACAGACTAGAGAGAGAAAGAAAGAGAGTCGAAGCCTACGGACGCGTTAGAGGTCGTTTCGGTATGTCTTTTTTTGAGGGAACTCAGAAGTGATTTATTGCACCGGATAACCCATACGGCTACGGATTTGGATACAAGTTATGCCTTGGCATGAAAGACAATTCCGAATCAGCTTTGTCTATGAACAAGGAAGCTATAAGTAATGCAACTATGAATCTCATGGAGAGTTTGATCCAGATGAACGCTGGCGGCATGCTTCAAACATGCAAGTTGGACGAGAAGTGGTGTGTCCATTTAGGGTGAGTAACGCGTAAGAACCGGAGGGGAACAACAACTGGAAACAGTTGCTAATACCCCGTAGGCTGAGGAGCAAAAGGAGGAATCCGCCCAAGGAGGGGCTCGCCTTTGATTAGCTAGTTGGTGAGGTAATAGCTTCCCAAGGCGATGATCAGTAGCTGGTCTGAGAGGATGATCAGCCACACAGGGACTGAGACACGGCCCAGACTCCTACGGGAGGCAACTGTGAGGAATTTTCCGCAATGGGCGAAAGCCTGACGGAGCAATGCCGCGTGGAGGTAGAAGGCCCGCAGGTCGTGAACTGATTTTCTCGGAGAAGAAGCAATGATGGTATCTGAGGAATAAGCATCGGCTAACTCTGTGCCAGCAACCGCGGTAAGACAGAGGATGCAAGCATTATCCGAAATGATTGGGCATAAAGCGTCTATAGGTGGCTTTTCAAGTCCGTCGTCAAATCCCAGGGCGGCGGTGGAAACTACCAAGCTGGAGTACGGTGGGGGCAGAGGGAATTTCCGGTGGAGCGGTGAAATGCGTTGAGATCGGAAAGAACACCAATGGCAAAAGCACTCTGCTGGGCTGACACTGACACTGCGAGACAAAAGCTAGGGGAGCGAGTGGGATTAGAGACCCCGATAGTCCTAGCCATAAACGATGGATACTAGGCGCTGTGCGTATCGACCCGTGCAGTGCTTTAGCTAACGTGTTAAGTATCCCGCCTGGGAAGTACGTTCGCAAGAATGAAACTCAAAGGAATTGACGGGGGCCCGCACCAGCGGTGGAGCATGTGGTTTAATTTGATACAAAGCGAAGAACCGGCTTGACATACCGCGAATCCTCTTGAAAGAGAGGGGTGCCTTCGGGAACGCAGACACATGGCTGTCGTCAGCTCGTGCCGTCAGGTGTTGGGTTAAGTCCCGCAACGAGCGCAACCCTCGTGTTTAGTTGCGGTTTGGAACCCTGAACAGACTGCCGGTGATAAGCCGGAGGAAGGAGAGGATGAGGTCAAGTCATCATGCCCCGAATGCCCTGTTTTCAGGAATGGAATGCGCTGTGGCACTTGAGGAATAGTGAATTGTTTGTATCGGAAGTGATGGGGGCAGAATCCGATTCGGCCCATTAAACAGCCCAACACTGAGATCAGCCCAACAGTAGTAGTAGTAAGAGGCCCACTGGCAGCCTTCGGCCCAATAGCAGCCCAGCGGCCCTCGGCCCAATAGCAGCCCAGTGGTCCTCCACCCATCAGCGGCCCAGCTGCCTTCGGCCCATTAGCGGCCTAGCGGCCCTCGGCCCAGTTAGCTTCAACCCACTAAGCGGCATCCGGGCCAACAGTGGCCCCCACCTTCGACCCAGTAGCCGTATCCAGCCCACTCTGGTGGAAGGGTTAGGCACTATGGCAGTTTATCAGTAAACCAAAACATAGTCCTATATCGGTTGCCACCATTAAGCAACCTCTATCCTCCGCTATAAATACAAGGCCATTTATTACCAAAGGTAGGTTCTTCGGGGCCAAGGACAACAATCCAAAAGCATTAAAGCTGCCTCCTCTTCCTTCTCTTCTGAATCGAATCTTCTTCAGAAGCTAACTTAGCCGTCAAAGGGGGTTCCTTTGGGCTGAAGCCCGGGACTCCTACTGACCGGTTCTTCTTCTTCTTCCTCTTTCTGCAGGGGCTTCGGTTTGAATCTTCGCCGACCTCTCCGAGTCGGTCTCGGCCACCAACCTCGGGTTTTCTCCCCCCGGTCTCGACGCCCTTCGCCGACTAGTCTACCTCATCCGAAGGAGTCTTGGCTTTGCCCCCGACGAGCCTTCACCCGGGTACCTCTCGGCCTCGGATCCTCGGCCCCGTGTCCGCCCTTGTCTCGTTCTGGATCCCCTTCTGTCCTCTTCATCGATCCGATCCAGCTTCGGGTTCCAGTCTCGGAACCTGATCGTGATAGCTTCGGCTACATCACGTGGTGCCGTCTGTGGGAAACTAGCGAAAAGTCATGTCTCATCGTCCGGTGACTAGACGATCCGGACAAGACGAGGTAGAGACACGGGCAACTCCAGCACAACCGCTCCACTCCGAAGGTGCCCCGTCTGTTGTTCCACAAGGTTCTGCCCTTCTTCCTGTCATACCGGAGTCCGTCGCTCCTAGAGACAACCGGATGGAGGAGCTTCAGCAACAAGTGGCGACGCTGGCCGCCACTATTACTTCCTTGGCGCCCTTGCGAGAGATATGGTGTCCGCCATCGCCCAGCATATGGGATTACTGGGCCAGCTCCCCCAGAAGGTACCGCCTCCTCCATTCTGTCCTGCTCAAGTTGCGAGGCTACAGCCGACACCCTCGCAGGCCTTCCCCGACGATGCTGCAACGACACGCAGCGAGCCCTTTGCGCTGCCTCCCCGAGTCCCTCGCGCTAGTTACATCATGACGGAGCAAGACTATGCTTCGTCCGGGTTTCATCCGACCAAGGCCGAAGGACGTTCGGTCACTACTTCGACCGCCTCGGACCTGGACCGGCGGCTGAGCGATGAGGAAGGAAATGCAGCAAATGGTATCTCGGCCATACTGAGCCCCTCTTGCCAGCACCGTTCTGGAGCAGACTCCGTTCTCACCAGAGCTTCTAGCCATTGAGGTACCTCCTAACTTTAAACTGCCGAAAGGCCCTCTGTATGATGGAATGACATATCCGGTCTGCCACTTCCAGCGGTTCAATTCCTACCTCTCTGTCCGAGGGGTTTCCGAGGCAGTCCGCTGCCGTCTCTTCCCCCTCACTCTTGAAAAAACGGCCTTAACTTGGTTCGAGGCATTGGCCCCCAATTCCATCCACTCTCTAGTTCAGTTAGGCCAACTGTTCATCGACCAATTTTATGATGCCACTCGGCAGTGTAAAACCTCGGCCAGCCTACTGGCCATTCGGCAAGGACCTACTGAGACCCTCCAAGAATATTTCACCAAGTTTCGGGCCGAAGCTGCCCAAATCCCGAACCTGGATAGTTCGATTGCAGTCTCGGCCGTAATCAGTGGGTGCATGGACGAAGGACTTTTTAGCTCTATCGGGAAGCGCCATCCCTCCACCTTCCAGGACCTTGTGGCTCGGGCCCATAAGTACATCAACTGGGAAGACCTGATGATGTCAAAGGGCAAGAGTACCGCCGAGGCAGTATCAGCGCCTACCCCACCAGCGGTTCGTCCTCGCCCAGAAGATCAGGAACCCTCTCGCAAGCGATACCGGAGGGAAGAATGGGACCGAGACAAGCGCCAGGATCCGCAGCAGCGGTATTTGCCACTACATGCTCCCCCCTCCCGGATGCTCATGGAGGTGAAAGGTATGCTCCGGCAATCGGAGCGCATCAAGACTGATTCTCGCCGAAGGGACCCCCGCAAATACTGTGAGTACCATCGGGAAACCGGCCATTCAACTGACGAATGCCGACACCTTCGGCAGGAGATTGATCGTCTCATCAGAGAAGGCCGTCTGCCACAGTACCGGCGAGAGCAGCCTCGACAACAACAGAACCGGGACGTTCCTGAAGCAGCTAGGCAACGTCAACTCCCGGATAAAGAAGCCCCGCCTCAGCCGAAGGTCACTCCGGCCCCGGCGGAAGTATCACACCAACGACCAAGTACCGGATCAATTATGATGATATCCGGAGGACCGGGAGAGGGTCCGAGGCGTCGTCGGCTCAGCGCTACAACAGTAGCAGCAGTCGACATCGAGCCGAAGCGGTCTCGTCAAGAGGTCATCATCTTCGGCCAGGAGGATCTGACCGACATTCAGGTTCCTCACGACGACGACGCCTTAGTTGTAAATGCTGTAATGAAAAGTTACGATGTTCATCGTATCTTTGTTGATAATGGAAGTGCCCCAAATGTGCTTTTCTACGATTGCTTTGTAAAAATGGGTTTGAGTGAGGCTGATTTCAAGCCTCACCGGGGGCCTCTATTCGATTTCAATGGTTGCCTTGCCGAGTAGAGGGCATCGTCCGGCTCCCTGTAACCTTAGGTACGGCCCCTCGACAATTAACCGTCGAAACAGATTTTGCCGTTGTCAAGGTCGACTCGGCCTACAACGCCATCTTCGGCCGAAGGTTGATCGACGGAATCGGAGTTGTACCCTCGTCTTTTCATCAGAAGTTAAAGTTCCGTACCGGCCATGGAATTGGCGAAGCCAAGGGAAATCAGGAAGCAGCTCGGCAGTGTTACATGATCTCGGTCAAAGGGAAGGCCGCGGCCGAATCCCTGTCGATCGAATCTTCGGCCGAAGCATCCCCAGGAGAGAAACTTACAACCGTTCCGGTTCCGGGAGGAGAAGGTTGGACGTTGATGATAGGCTCTGGCCTAGAGAAGATTGAGGCCAAGAGACTTGCTGAGTTCCTGAAAGAAAACCTCGACGTCTTCGCCTGGTCTCCTGCGGACATGCCCGGGGTCGACCCGGAGGTAGCTGAGCATCGGCTGCATATCGACTCCAACCAGCCCCCCGGTCAAGATGAAGCGGCGTACCTTCAATCAGGAAAGAAGGGCGGCCATCCAGACCGAAGTGCAAAAGGGGCTGGACGCGGGACACCTCCGAGAGGTACACCATCCTGACTGGATCGCCAATGTGGTGATGGTGCCCAAAAAAGATGGCAAGTGGCGGATGTGTGTGGACTTCACCAACCTCAACAAAGCCTGTCCGATGGATAGCTTTCCACTGCCTCAAATAGATCAGGTGGTGGACGCAACCTCCGGCCACGAGCTACTTAGCTTCCTCGACGCCTATTCAGGCTACCATCATATCCGAATGCATCCGGAGGACGAAAATAAGACCAGCTTCACAACTGACCTCGGTCTGTACTGTTATACCCGGATGCCGTTCGGCCTGAAGAATGCAGGAGCAACTTATCAACGTCTCATCAACAGGACATTCGCTCCATAGCTCGGCCGCAATATGGAGGTCTACATCGACGACATGCTGGTGAAAAGCCACGTCGCTGCAGACCATTTGACAGATTTGGCCGAGACATTCTCTGCCTTACGCAGGTATAAAATGAAACTGAATCTGGCCAAGTGCGGCTTCGGCGTGGCCTCCTGGAAATTCCTCGACTACATGGTTACTCGCCGAGGGGTGGAAGCTAACCCCGCGAAGGTTTCAGCTATCATCCAAATGTGCCCTCCGGCCAAAGTCCGAGAGGTCCAAAAGCTGAACGGAAGAATTGCCGCGTTAAGCCATTTCATGTCCAGGCCAGCGGATTACTGTTTTCCTTTCTTCAAGCTGCTGAAGAAGACCAATAGCTTCTCCTGGACGGACGAGTGCCAGTTGGCCTTCGAGCGGCTGAAAGCCAATCTCTCCAATGTTCCCATCTTATCTAAACCGGTCCATGAAGAGCAGTTGTTCCTTTATCTCGCAATATCTGAAGCAGCTGTCAGCGTCGTCCTCGTTCGGGAACAAGACGGCATTCAGAGGCCTGTCTACTATATAAGCCGAGCACTCCAAGGAGCAGAGCTTCAATATCTTACTCTTGAAAAGCTGGCCCTAGCGCTCGTCTCGTCCGCAAGGAGGCTCCGGCCCTACTTCTTCGCACATTCAATAAAGGTCTTCACAGATCAACCTTTGAGGCAAGTCCTCTCCCGGCCAGAAGTGTCCGGTAGGCTAGCAAAGTGAGCGATCAAACTAGGAGAGTTCGACGTCTCTTATGGGCCGCGGACGGCAATAAAAGCTCAAGCTTTAGCCGACTTCATCGCTAAGCTCACTCTCGAAGCATCCTCGGCCCCTCGGCCGGAAGTCAGAACTATACCCGAGGCCGAAGGCGCTTCGGTTCCTTCGTCTCCGGCAGATGAATGGCAACTCTACATCGATGGATCCGCGTGCTCTTTGGGTAGCGGCGCCGGAGGGTCATCACGGAGTATGCGCTACATTTCTCCTTCCTAGATACCAACAACGCCGCAGAATACGAAGCCCTTGGCCTTTGGGCCGCTAGAAAGCTCGGCGCGCAGAACATAAGAGCGTTCAGCGACTCTCAGCTGATCGCCAATCAAATCACCGGGGAGTACGAGGCCCGGGATGCATTAATGACGTCCTATCTCCAGGTAACCCGCAAGATCCTCGCTCAATTTGATTCTTATGAAATTGTGCGGATCCCTCAGGCCGAGAATGCTCGAGCCGATGCTCTTTCTCGGCTAGCATCAACTCAGGACGGGGGGGGAGGTCGGATGATCCTCGTAGAAGAACTAGCCGAGCCAAGTCTTGAAGAATCCGAGGTCATGCAAGTGAATGAATCCGAAGAAGAGACCTAGATGACTCCCCTAGTCGTTTTCCTCCTCCGAGAGGAGGTCCCATCCGATCCGAAGGAAGCAAGGCACGTCCGGCAGCGCTCTTCCCACTTCCTTATTCTGGAGGGAATATTGTATAAAAAGTCCTTCGGCCGGCCACTCCTACGATGTCTCGGCCCAGCTGAAGCTGATTATGCACTTCGGGAGGTACATGAAGGGATTTGCGGAGCACATGCAGGAGGAAGGGCCTTGGCCCATAAGCTCTTGAGGCAAGGGTACTGGTGGCCAACGCTCCGAGAGGACGCGACCACCCTCGTCCGCATCTGCGACCAGTGCCAGAGATTCAGCTCCCTCATCCACCAGTCGGCGACCCTTCTGACTCCTCTATCAGATCCCTGGCCTTTCGCCCAATGGGGAATTGACCTCATGGGACCCTTTCCCATGGCCACCGGCCAGAGGAAGTTCCTTATTGTGGCAGTGGACTACTTCACCAAGTGGGTAGAAGCCGAACCCCTCGCGTCTATAACTGATAGCAACGCATGGAACTTCGTATGAAAGTCCATCATTTGCCGATACGGCATCCCCCGGGCAATTATCTCAGACAACGGCAAACAATTTGATAGCCATCGGTTTAAAGACAACTGCGCTAGCTTCGGCATTCTCCACAAATTCGCTTCGGTAGCACACCTTCGGACGAATGGCCAAGTCGAGGTCACTAACAGAAGTTTGTTACGAGGATTGAAGACTCGCCTCGGCAAGGCCAAGGGCCGATGGGTCGAAGAGCTGCCGAGCGTTCTGTGGGCTTATCGAACAACAAGCCGAGCCCCTACCAGTGAAACCTCATTCCGAATGGCTTATGGGGTAGAGGCCGTTATTCCTATTGAAGTCAACCTTCCATCGCCGAGAGTTCTTACTCATGATCCAAAGGCTAATGAGGAAGCCCTAAAAGATCACCTCGATCTTATAGAAGAAACAAGGGATCAAGCCCGCATTCGGCTGGTGGCTTATCAGCAACGCATGGCAAGATACCACAACACCGTACCGGGAGTGGCTTCGGCCATGCAAACCGTATCGAGAGTGGCTTCAGCCATGCAAAACGTACCGGGAGTGGCTTCGGCCATGCAAACCGTATCGGGAGCGGCATTTTTCCTCTAAGTCCATCCAAACCATACCGGGAGTGGCTTCGGCCACGCAAACCGTACCGGGAGAGGCATTATTCTTCTAAGTCCGTGCAAACCGTACCGGGAGTGGCTTCGGCCATGCAAATCGTATCGGGAGCGGCATTATTCTTCTAAGTCAGTGCAAACCGTACCGGGAGTGGCTTCGGCCATGCAAACCGTATAGAGAGAGGCATCATTATTCTAAGTCCGTGCAAACCCTACCGGGAGTGGCTTCGCCCATGCAAACCGTATCGGGAGCGGCATTATTCTTCTAAGTCCATGCAAACCGTACCGAGAGTGGCTTCGGCCATGCAAACCATATCGGGAGCGGCATTATTCTTCTAAGTCCGTGCAAACCGTACCGGGAGTGGCTTTGGCCATGCAAACCATATCGGAAGCGGCTTGGCTTCGGCCATATACAGAATCAGACTCGGTTATTCATTTAAACACTATGAAGCGAGTATAAGTAAAATGACTTCCATATATAGACAAAAGTACAAAAGCAGGCCATACGCTTGGCCTCGGCATCTTAAGAAGCAAAAACAAAAACCGGGACAAGCCCCCAAACTAGCTTTCGGCATCATCGCCGTCCACCTCAACAGGAGTCTGGCTGGGAGATGCTGGAGGAGAACCTTGGACCGGTTCGGCCGCGGCACCTTCCGGAGAAGCCGGAGTTCTTTCGGCCTTGAGCCCTCGCCACCAGGCCAAAAGCTCTTTGCCTTCCTCGTCCGTCGGGTAGCCGATGCCGGTCAAATTTGTGGCCGAGCACGCCTTTTGGGCGATAGCTAGTCCCAGATCGAACATAGACGACGACGCCTATACTCGGGCCTCCATTATCTCCTTGGCGAACTTAGGGCCTTCCTTGTAGCTCGCCACGGTTGTGCGAGCGACGTCGTCCGCTTCCTTGGCCCTAGCCTCTAAGTCCGCCTTCAGGGCCGATACCTCCTTGGCGTAGCGGCGGCGCTCCTCGTCCCGCTCTTTGGCCTTGTCCTAGATCTCGGCCTTCAGAGATGCGACCTCGGCTCGGGACCTCTCCAGCTCCTTCTCGGCCTTTTCCAGCCCCTTCTCGGCCCTCGTCTTGGCCTCAGAGGTAGTGCGGATCATCTCCTTCTGCCCTTCCAGCTCGGCCCGCATCCACGCATTGGCCCCGAGGAGGACGTCAACGCTAGCCTCGAGATCGCGTTGCACCGAGGCCACTTTGCCCGAGGCCAGCTGATCCGAAGCCTGGTCGATGTCCAGGAGCTTCTGTTGGATGGTGGCCTGGCGGCGAGCAAGGGCCCCGCACATGACCGCGGCCGATAGCCGAAAGCAAGAAAGGATAAATAAGTTTAAAAATAGCTAAGGGAAACAATGAGCAAAGACAAAGACGAAAGGGTTCTCACCTGGACGGCGTGCCGAATGCACTGCAAGGATAAGCCTTCCGAAGAAAGCTCCTTGATTTCGTCCCCGGCCAACGACAGGGTCCAGCCACAGACTAGGCGCAGACACGTCCGAGAGTCTTCCAGACTCTCGTCCGCGAAAACCCCCGCGTCCGGGCGCGAGGGCTCGTGCGCATACTCCCGGGACATATGCATCCCGGCCGCCCCGAAGGGGAATGAAAGGTTCTCCGTACCGGCCCCGGTGGCCGAAGGAGAATCGCCCCTCTGCGGTTCGGGAGGCGATGAGAGCGAGGCGCCTCGTGCCGCCGCCGGCCTCTTACCCGCCGGGACGGATTCCCTCTCGCCGGGATCATCCGCCCGGCTCCTCTTTTCTAGCCAGCCGCTTCCTCCGGCGACCGACTTTTCCTTCTGCCGCTCCCTCTCGAGTGCAGCAGCGACAGCACGGCCTTCGACAGAAGCCGCCGTCTGCCTCGTAGTCCTGGCGCTGGGGGCCGCAACCCCTCCGGCCGTCCTCTCTTCCATCGCCCGCGGCTAGGACGATCGGGACTGCCCGGACTGCTTAGAGAGCCGGCCGATCAATCCCCGAAGTCCAGACATTTATGCAAGCAGAAGGAAAAAGGTTAGCAACAGTTCAAAATACAACTTTTTTGAGTCAAGATCGCTTACCCCCGGCCGCAGCTTCGGTGCCCTCTTTGGACGGACGGGCTTCGGCCAGAGACCCAGTCGTGGCGATTCCCTCCTCAGCCTCTCCCAGAATATCTTCGAGAGGAAGATAAGGGGAGACCCGAGGAGGAGAGAACGTCGGGTCCGGCCAGGCTCCCATCTGTATAAGCCTGTCCTCGAAAGAGCTCCGCAATCTCGTACGGAGCCTCATCCTCGAGGAGGTGCACGATGTCGAGCTGCTCGGGGTTGAGAGAGGGTGGATCGGAGAGGCCCTCGGCCAAAGGTGCCCATTCCGTGGGGAAGGGCCACACACTCTTCTCCTCCTCCGGGAGAGGGACGAAAAGGAAGCCCTTCTTGAACAGATAGCGAAAGATGTTTACCGAGGGGTTGACTTCGAGATAAGAATTCAAGGCCAAGAAGGCGTAGACTGTCCGCCAGGAGTTCGAATAGAGCTGGGACGGGGCCAGTCCATAAAAGCTCAAAAGGTTTATGACGAAGGAACGAAGGGGAAGACGGAAGCCCGCTCGGAAGCTTTGCTCGTAAATGGAAAAGCAACCCGGCCGGACGGAGTTAGCCCTGGTATTCTTCCCGGGCCGAACAGGGAACCATCCAAGATGGAATCTAGTAGTAGGTAGTGATAACCTTGATGGTATCGGTATTAAGGACACTAACTACATCCGAAACCGTCTCGGCCGGGCGACGGCCGGAAGTAGAAAGCTCGGCGACAGCCGGAACCAGCTCGGCTTCTGTAGCCGGAAGCGTCTCCGTTTCGTCCGCCATAGCAGAAGCAAAAGAATTTGAAGAGAAAGGAGACGACAATGATGACTGGGGAGGTCTGGATGAAGAGCAAGAAGAACCGCCCTCGGCCGAAGAGCTACTCTCGGCCGAAGGGGAGCAGCTGGACATGAATCACAGAACAGAGAAAAAGAAGAACTGAGGCTTACCCTCAGAGAAAGGTCTCCCCGATGGCTAACAGTCTCCCTGGCGATAGAGGATTCCCCGGCGACGATTCTCGGTGACAAAGAGCTCCCCAGCGATGGACAAGGCGCCCTCAATCACCCACGATTGTTCACTCTCCACCGGTGAAGCTGGAACACTTGGGGAAGCCACTCGCAGGGAAGCACGAGCTCAAGGGGAGAAGAAAGCGGAACAGTGCACAGGGGAGAAGGGTTAGTATTTATAGGAAAACTTGAGGAGGTCCGGTGCCGGATCAACGGCCGAGATCTTCCCCCTCTTCGGAACCGCTCTGCTCGGATGCGCGAGCTGCCGGATCGAGAGGAGGCAATCAACGGCCGGGCGTGGCCTGACCCTTCGGCTGTTCGTCCGGATGCTTGCCACGTGTCCCGATCCTCATGCCGAAAGCAGGAGAGGCGGCGATCCAGGTGAAGTCTTGGGCAGAGAGCCGAAGTGACTCGCGATCCGCGTGATCATTGTTAACGGCTGAGATCTTTTTGCGCTTTCGGCGAACCGGCCGGATGCGCAACACGTGTCCTGTGTTTTTTATGACACGACCGTGAAGGCGGGAAGCCCAAGGTCTTTTCCACCCTTGTTAGATGTCCCGATATACACTAAGGACTCGCCCCTTCGCGACTGGGGACGAAGCCATCCGTCACCGAGTCTCGGCCTGAAACGAAGGTGTTTTTGATAGGGTCCCGGCTTGAGACGAAGGTGTTCGTCACCAGCCCAACACTGAGATCAGCCCAACAGCAGTAGCAGTAAGAGGCCCACTGGCAGCCTTCGGCCCAATAGCAGCCCAGCGGCCCTCGGCCGCCCAGTGGTCCTCGGCCCATCAGCGGCCCAGCAGCCTTCGGCCCATCAGCGGCCCTCGGCCCAGTTCGCTTCAGCCCACTAAGCAGCATCCGGCCCAACAGCGGCCCCCACCTTCGACCCAGTAGCCGTATCCGGCCCACTCTGGTGGGAGGGTTAGGTGCTATGGCGGTTTATCAGTAAACCAAAATATAGTCCTATATCGGCTGCCACCATTAAGCAACCTCTATCCTCCGCTATAAATACAAGGCCATTTATTACCAAAGGTAGGTTCTTCGGGGCCAAGGACAACAATCCAAAAGCATTAAAGCTGCCTCTTCTTCCTTCTCTTCTGAATCGAATCTTCTTCAGAAGCTAACTTAGCCGTCGAAGGGGGTTGGTTCCTTCGGGCCGAAGCCCGGGACTCCTACTGACCGGTTCTTCTTCTTCTTCCTCTTTCTGCAGGGGCTTCGGTTTGAATCTTCACCGATCTCTCTGAGTCGGTCTCGGCCACCGACCTCCGGTTTTCTCCCCCCGGTCTCAACGCCCTTCGCCGGCTGGTCTGCTGCCTCATACAAAGGAGTCTTGGCTTCGCCCCCGGCGAGCCTTCGCCCGGGTACCTCTCGGCCTCGGATCCTCGGCCCCATGTCCGCCCTCGTCTCGTTCCGGATCCCCGTCGGTCCTCTTCATCGATCCGATCCAGCTTCGGGTTCCAGTCTCGAAACCTGATCGTGATAGCTTCGGCTACATCAGGAAGCATCTCTTGAATCAAAGCAGGGCACTCGCTTAGCTGGCTGGACACGCCGAAAAGGCTTTTCACCATTTTTCTTGTTCCCTCCAACCGAGGAAGGGGGTTTAGTTAGCATTGGGTGTCCTTCCAACTCCAGCCTACCTTGTAACCCTCAAACCTGTAAGTAATGAGATAAAAAGCTAGCCCGTGCAAGCAAGTAGTAAGCCTGGGATAGAGTGAGTCAGCAAACCCTAAAACAGAGCTATATCCGTAAGCAGTAATTCCCTTACCTCGTACTATAGTATCCCTGGTGAAAGAGCTATCATAAGTCCCTCATGCAGGCGAATAAGCAACCCCCTAATCCTGTACTAATCCCGCTAATCCCTCTTTGAAGTCCACTGGGATAAATAGAAAAGTACCTGGTGCTAGGAGTAGGAGTAGGGAAGGTGCTATTAAGCTAATCCCTGGTCTTGGTTTTAGAATAAGTTCTGTATCAGTCAGGGAAGTTTCAGTTTTTGTCCCAAGTAAGGAAGATGACATCGTGCCCAGAGCTGTACTGTAGGAGTATTGAGTTTTAGAAAGCCTTGTCTCCAGCCTCCCTTGTATGAGTCAGCAGCAGTAGGAGTAGTAGTCATTCATTCCCTCGTTCAAACAAAGTTTAGATTGTCAGGCTAGAAGAAAGGGAAAGTGCGTCATCTTGTCATTCCATGGTTGAACCCCCTGGAGATAGGTAAGTTAGTTTCTATTAAGCCAACCTGCTAATCCCCAGATCTAGAGCTAGAGAGGTAGGGTTGACAAAGTCAACTTCCTTATGGATTTGCTGATTAAAGAGTGGATTAGAGGTTTTAGCGTGGAATGACTTTTAATGGAATGAGCACGAGGGTGACTTACTACTTGGGATTGGAGGGTTTGTCAGCACGGACTGAGCACGCTTATTCATTGGCTTATTCTATCACCTTCCGCTAGCTCTTTATCATCTTGAACTTCCGAACTGACGAACCTTACTCCAAGAGCCGTACCTTTAAGCCTGACTCTTCTGTCTTCCCGCTCCTCTTTCTACTAGTCGATAGTTCGCCGGTTCTCTTGTTTTCCTATTCAAGTTGTTGGGTACAGGTTGACTATCTCCTTACTCTATCCCGGGGGATCTTCTTTTGATGCTTACTTCTAATTCCTTGCCGGCTTACTAATTACTACAAGGCGGTGGTAGACTCATTTTCTTACTCATAAAGGGTGGGTAGGCATTATTCTAGCACGAGTGGACTGAAAAGAAGGAATGACTGACTCAATTGGCTTATTAACTACTGGCTGGATACAACCAAAGGATAGTTGCTTAGACTGACTTACTGGCTGGCGGGTTAGAACATAGCCTTACTCTATACTTATTGGGAGTAAGAACCTGACTCATACAGTACAGGGAACGAGGGTAGAATGATATCCTTACTCTAGCACACAAGTTGGAAACAAGGGATTAGATAGCACCTGGGATATATATCCTTTGCCTTTGAAAGTCACCTTCCTTACTCTATGGCTTTTCAAGTAAACTTATCATCTCCCGACTTACGGCGCTGCTTACTCGAACCTAGCTTGCTCTATAGAATATCCTGTGGTTAGCTTCCTTGCTTACAAGCTTATAGGGTTGGCTGATGGATACGATACAAGGTAGGTTTACTTGCTAGCAGGGTTAGTTGCTGATGAGGCAGAATCCGATTCGGCCCATTAAAACAAGCCCAACACAAACAAGCCGAACACAGACCAGCCTAGCGGCCCTCGGCCCAGCAAGCAGCCCGGTGGTCCTCAGTCCATCCGCGGCCCAACAGCCTTCGGCCCGTTAGCGGCACAGTAGCCCTCGGCCCGTCCGCGGCCCAACAGCCTTCAGCCCGTTAGCGGCACAGTAGCCCTCGGCCCAGCAGGCTTCGGCCCATCAGCGGCCCAACCCCCTTCGGCCCAATAACCGTGTCCAGCCCACTCCGGTGGAGGACTACGCACTATGGCGGTTTACCAATAAGCCCGGAACATAGTCCTATATCAGCTACCACCGTTAACCATCCTCTACCCTCCGCTATAAATATACCGCTATTTATTGCCAAAGGTATGTCTTCGTGACCCTGAAGGACTACAGTCCGAAAAGCATTAAAGCTACTTCTTCCACCTCTTTGCCTTCCGAATCGAATCATCTTCGGAAGTTAACTTAACCGTCGGAGGGGGTTCCTAAGGGCCAAAGCCCGGGACTCCTACTGACCGGTTCTTCTTCTTCTTTCCCTCCTGCAGGGGTTCGGTTCGAATCTTCGCCGACCTCCCCGAGTCGGTCTCGGCCGCCGACCTCGGACTCCTTCCTCCGGTCTCGACGCCGTCTGCCGGCTGATCCTCCTCTAGGTGCCCCGGCTCCGCACCGACCTTGGCCGCGCCTTCCGGAGGCTAGCCGACATCCGACCGAGCGACTCTCGGCTTTGAATCCTCGATCGCGTCTCCGCCTCCGTCGCCTTCCAGATCCCCGTCGGGCCTCTACATCAATCCGACCCAGCTCCGGATCCAAACTTCGGATTCTAGCTTCGGAATTCGGTCGTGATAGCTTCGGCTACATCACGTGGCGCCGTCTGTGGGAAACCAACAAACAAGAACGACCTGTAACCCGGCGATCCGGACAGAGCGAGGCAGAGACACGGGAAGCCTCAGCGCAGCTATTGCACTCCGAAGGCGCCCCATCTGCTCCACCAAGCGCGGCTCTGCTAGTCATACAAGAGTCCCTCGCAGCAGGAGACGACTGGGTGGGAGTGCTCTAGCAACAGATGGCGACGCTAGCCGCTGCCGTCACCTCTCTTGCACCTCTGCAGGAGATGGTGACCGCCATCGCTCAGCGCATGGGGCTGCGGGCCAGCTTCCTCAGCAAGCACCGCTTCCTCCACTCTACCCAGTCCAAGACACAAGGTTCCGGCCGGCGCTCTCACCGGTCTCCCCCGACGAAACTGCTATGGCACGCAGCGAGCCCTCGGCGCTACCTGCCCGAGCCCCTCGCACCGACCGCACGACGGAGCAAGGCTATGCTTCGTCCGAATTTCGCCCGACCGGAACCGGAAGACAATCGGTCGCCACCTCAACCGCCCCGGACCTGGACCGACGGCTAACGGCGATGAGGAAGGAAATGCAACAGATGGTATCTCGGCCTTACGGGGCGCCCCTTGCTAGCACCATCCTGGAGCAAAACCCGTTCACGCCAGAGCTCCTGGCTATCGAGGTGCCTCCCAACTTCAAGCTGCCGAAGGGCCCCCTCTACGACGGAATGACAGATCCGGTCTGTCACTTTCAGAGGTTCAACACCAACCTCTCGGTCCGAGGGGTCACCGAGGCAGTCCGCTGCCGTCTTTTCCCCCTCACCCTTGAAAAAACTGCCCTAACCTCGTTCGAGACACTGGCCCCCAACTCTATCCACTCCCTAGTCCAGTTGGGCCAGCTGTTCATCGACCAATTCTATGATGCCACCCGGCAGTGTAAAACTTCCGCCAGCCTACTAGCCATCCGGCAAGGCCCCACCGAAACACTCCAAGAATATTTCACTAAATTCCGGACCGAAGTCGCCCAAATCCCAAACCTCGACAGCTCGATTGCAGTTTCGGCCGTAATCAGCGGGTGCCGGGATGAAGGGCTCCTCGGCTCCATCGGGAAGTGCCATCCCCCTACCTTCCAGGACCTTGTAGCCCGGGCCCACAAGTATATCAACCGGGAGGCCCTGATGATGTCCAAAGGTAAAGGCGCAGCCGAAGCAGCTTCGGCGACTGCCCCCCAGGTGATCCGCCCTCGGCCCGAAGATCAAGAGCCCTCCCGTAAGCGATATCGCAGGGAGGAGTGGGACCGAGAAAAGCGATGGGATCCGCAACCGCGGTACCTGCCGCTACCCGCTCCCCCTTCCTGAATGCTTATGGAGGTTCTGAAGGGCATGATCCGGCGGCCGGAGCGCATCAAGACGGATCCTCGCCGAAGGGACCCCGGCAAATATTGTGAGTATCATCGGAAGATCGGTCATTCGACTGACGAATGCCGACACCTTCGGGAGGAGATCGACCACCTCATCGGGGAGGGTAGACTGCCGCAGTACCGGCGAGAGCAGCCCCAGCAACAACGGAACCGGGACGTCCCTGAGACGACCAGACCGCAGCAACCCCTGGAGAAAGAAGCCGCTCCTCCGCCAAAGATTACCTCGGCCCCGGTGGAGACGTCTCATCAAAGACCCAATTCTGGGTCCATCATGATGATATCTGGAGGGTCGGGAGAAGGATCAAGACGCCGACAGCACGGCTCTGCAACTGTGGCAACGGTCGACGTCTAGCCGAAGCGGCCTCGCCAAGAAGACCTTCGGCTCAGAGGACCTGACTGATATTCAGGTCCCTCACGACGACGCCCTCGTCATAAACGCTGTAATAAACAGTTACGATGTGCATCGTATTTTTATCGATAATGGAAGCGCCCCAAACATCTTGTTTTATGACTGTTTTGCAAAAATTGGATTGAATGAGGCTGATATGAAGCCTCACCGGGGTCCCCTCTTCGGTTTCAACGGTTCGCCCTGCCGAGTAGAGGGCATTGTCCGACTCCCCGTAACCATAGGCTCCACCCCCCGGCAACTAACCGTAGAAACGGATTTTGCCGTTGTAAAAGTCGACTCAGCCTACAACGCCATCTTTGGCCGAAGGCTAATCGGCGGGGTCGGAGCTGTGCCTTCGTCTTTCCATCAAAAGCTAAAATTCCATACTAGCCACGGAATAGGCGTGGCTAAGGGAAATCAAGAAGCAGCTTGGCAATGCTATATGATTTCAGTCAAGGGGAAAGCTGCAGTCGAGTCCCTGTCGATTGAATCATCAGTCGAAGCATCCCCGGGAGAAGAACTCATCGCCATCCTAGTTCCGGGAGGCGAGGGACGAGCCCTGATGATAGGCTCCGGCCTGGAGAAAATCGAAGCAGAGAAGCTCACCGAGTTCTTAAAAAAGAATCTTGACGTCTTCGCCTGGTCTCCAGCGGATATGCCTGGGGTCGACCCAGAAATAGCAGAACACCGGCTACACATCGATCCTAACTAGCCCCCGGTCAAGCAGAAGCGGCGTACCTTCAATCAAGAAAGAAGAGCCGCCATACAAGCTGAAGTGCAAAAGGGGCTGGATGCCGGGCACCTCCGAGAGGTGCACCACCTGGACTGGATCGCCAACGTAGTGATGGTGCCTAAGAAGGACGGCAAATGGCGAATGTGCGTGGACTTCACCAACCTTAACAAAGCTTGTCTGATGGATAGCTTCCCGCTGCCTCGGATAGATCAGGTGGTGGACGCAACTTCCGGCCACGAGCTCCTGAGCTTCCTCGACGCCTATTCAGGCTTCCACCAGATCCGAATGCATCCGGATGATGAGAGCAAGACCAGCTTCACAACCGATCTTGGTCTGTATTGCTATACTCGGATGCCCTTCGGCTTGAAGAATGCTGGCGCGACATATCAGCGCCTCGTCAACAAAGTGTTCGCCCCGCAGATCGGCCGCAACATGGAGGTCTACATCGACGACATGTTGGTGAAGAGCCGCTTCATGTCCAGAGCAGCGGATTACTGCTTCCCCTTCTTCAAGCTGCTGAGGAAGGCCAATAGCTTTGTCTGGACGGATGAGTTGCAGGTAGCCTTCGAGCAACTGAAGGCCTACCTCTCCAAGGTTCCCATCCTGTCCAAGCCAGTCCACGGAGAGCCGCTGTGCCTTTACCTCGCGGTATCCGAGACAGCTATCAGCGTCATCCTCGTCCGGGAACAAGATGGCATTCAAAAGCCAGTCTATTATACCAACCGAGCCCTTCAAGGAGCGGAACTCCGGCATCTTGCTCTAGAGAAGCTGGCTTTGGCCCTCGTCTCATCTGCGAGGAGGCTCTGGCCTTATTTTCTTGCTCATTCAGTAAAGGTCCTCACCGACCAGCCTCTGAAGCAAGTTCTCTCTCGGCCGGAGGTATCCGGCACATTGGCGAAATGGGCAATCGAGCTGGAAGAGCTCAACATCTCCTACGCACCTCGGATAGCGATAAAAGCCCAGGCGTTAGCCGACTTTGTTGCTGAGCTCACTCCTGAAGCTCCCTCAACATCTCAGCCAAAGGCTGATACATCCGAGGCCGAGGACACTTCGGCTCGCACACCGGTGGACGAGTGGCAACTCTATGTAGACGGCTCCGCGTGCTCCACAGGCAGCGGTGCCGGATGGATCTTGGCGTCTCTCGAAGGGGTCGTCATGGAGTACGCGCTCCGCTTCTCCTTTCCAGCCACCAATAACGCTGCCGAGTATGAAGCCCTTATTTCTGGCCTCCGGGCCGCAAGAAAGCTTGGCGTCCGGAACCTGAAGGCTTTTTGCGATTCTCAGCTAATTGCCAGTCACGTTTCCGAGGAATATGAAGCTCGGGATGCGGTAATGGCATCTTACCGCCAGGTGACTCGCAAGATCCTTGCTCAATTCGATTCTTGTGAAATTGTGCGGATCCCGAGAGCCGAGAATGCCCAAGCCGATGCTCTTTCCCGGCTGGCGTCGACCCAAGATGGGGGAGGAGGCCGAATGATCCTAGTGGAGGAACTCGCCGAGCCGAGCCTCGATGAGCCTGAGGTCATGCAAGTGACCGCGGCCGAGGCCGAGATCTGGATGACTCCCCTAGTCACTTACCTCCTCCGAGGAGAAGTCCCGCCCGATCCGAAGGAAGCAAAGCATGTTCGGCAGCGTTCATCTCACTTCTCCTAGACGGGCTGCTGTATAAAAAGTCCTTCGGCCGACCGTTATTGCGGTGTCTCGGCCCAACCGAAGCTGACTACGCCGTACAAGAAGTACATGAAGGGGTGTGCGGAGCACATGCAGGAAGAAGGGCACTGGCCCATAAGCTTCTAAGACAGGGATACTGGTGGCCGACACTCCGAGAGGATGCAATGGCCCTCGTACGTTGCTGCAATCAATGCCAGAGGTTCAGCTCCCTCATCCACTAGTCAGCGACCCTTCTGACTCCTCTATCCGACCCATGGCCTTTCGCTCAATGGGGAATCGACCTCCTAGGACCTTTTCCTGTCGCCACCGGCCAAAGGAAGTTCCTCATCGTGGCGGTGGACTACTTCACCAAGTGGGTAGAAGCCGAACCCCTCGCATCCATAACCGACGGCAATGCTTGGAACTTCGTGTGGAAGTCCATCATCTGCCGGTACGGCATCCCCCGGGCCATCATCTCAGACAACGGCAAGCAGTTCGACAGCCGCCGGTTCAACGATAACTGTGCCGGCTTCGGCATCCTTCACAAGTTCACTTTGGTAGCATACCTCCGGGCAAACGGCCAGGTCAAGGTCACCAACCAAAGTCTGTTACAAGGACTGAAAACCCGCCTCGGCGAAGCCAAAGGCCGATGGGTGGAGGAGCTACCATGTGTTCTCTGGGCGTATCGGACTACAAGCCGAACCCCGACCGGCGAAACTCCGTTTCGAATGGCTTATGGGATAGAAGCCGTCATTCCAGTAGAAATCGGCCTTCCCTCTCCAAGAGTCAGTACTTATGATCCAGAGGCCAATGAAGAAGCCTTGAAGGATCATCTTGATCTCATAGAAGAAACCCGGGATAAAGCTCGCATCCGGCTGGCAGCTTATCAACAGCGCATGGCCAGGTACCACAGTACTCGAGTGAAGCCCTGAAGCTTTGAAATCGGGAACCTCGTGCTGAGGAATGCTCACGCATCTAAGCCAGCCGAAGCCGCAGGGAAGCTTGCCCCCAACTGGGAAGGGCCATATCGTGTAAAGGAGGTAATCAGACGAGGGGCTTATCGGTTGGACACCCTTTCGGGCCAACCTCTCCCTCGCACTTGGAATGCGGAACGACTTTGGCGTTATTTCATGTAAGTTATTACCCTCGAAATTTAGCTGGATGGCATAAATAAAATTCTCCTTTTTAAGATGACATGGTTATCTAAGTCCGCGTAAACCGTACCGGGAGTGGCTTCGGCCATGCAAATCGTATCGGGAGCGGCAAGGTTTTCTATCCAAGTCCGCGTAAACCGTACCGGGAGTGGCTTCGGCCATGCAAACCGTATCGGGAGCGGCAAGGTTTTCTATCCAAATCCGCGTAAACCGTACTGGGAGTGGCTTCGGCCATGCAAACCGTATCGGGAGCGGCATGGTTTTCTATCTAAGTCCGCGTAAACCGTACCGGGAGTCGCTTCGGCCATGCAAACCGTATCGGGAGCGGCTTCGGCCATGCAAACCGTATCGGGAGCGGCAAGGTTTTCTATCTAAGTCCGCGTAAACCGTATCGGGAGCGGCATGGTTTTCTATCTAAAACCCGCATAAACCGTACTGGTAAAGGCCTCGGCCGCGTAAACTATATCGAGGGCAACATTTTTTCCAACTCCATGTCCGAGTCTAGATCGGGTTCCGGCCATGTAAGCCGCGACTAAACGACGACGAGGTCTTGGGCGCAAGAAAGAGCCGAACTCGGTCATCCATTCAGAATACAAAGGCGAAGCAAAAAGTACTTTTTATATATACACAAACAGTACAAAATCGGCCGTCCATCTGGCCGCAGACTTACAAGGAAAGTCCAGACAAAAACCGGGACAGGCCCCCGTATCAGCCCTCGGTATTCTCCCCATCCACATCAACTGGGCTCCGGCCAGGAGATGGGGAGGGAGAATCCACGATCTGCACAGTTTCGGAAGGGGCGGCTTCGACGGGAGTTGCCTCGGCTGGAACGGCCTCACCGCCTTCCGCTGAAGCAGAGGCCCTCTCAGCCGTAAGCCCCTTCCACCAGGACAGGAGCTCTTCACCCTCCTCATCCATCGGCAGGGCGATACCGGTCAAGTCCACGGTCGGGCAGACCTTCTGAGCGGCGGCCAGTCCGATGGTGAAGACCGAGGAAGCCGCTAGAAGCTGCGCCTGGATTATCTCCTTGGCATAGTCTGGGCCAGCCTTATAATCAGCCACGGCTGAATGAACAGCCTCTTCGGCCTTGGCCTCCAGATCCAACGTCACGGCCAACAGCTCCTCGGCATGGCGGCGGCGATCCGAGGCCCGCTGGGCGTCCTTGTCCTGGATCTCGGCCTTAAGGGCCCGGTTTTCAGCCCGGACCGCCTCCAGCTCCCGCTCGGCCTTCTCCTTCTCCCATTCGGCCTTCGCCTTGGCCTCAGAGGACGCACGAGTTGCCACCGCTTGCTCCTCCAGCTTAGTCCGCATTCGGGCGTTCGCCTCCAGGAGCCAGTCAACACTGGACTCAAAGTCGTGTTCCTCCGGGGGGCCCTCGCCTGAAGCCGACGGTGCCGACGCCCTCTCGGCGTCCTGGAGTTGATCTCGGATGGCCGCCTGATGACGGATCAGGATGCCACCCGTGACCGCGGCCTGCAGCCAGAAGCAGATAAGAGTTAGTGAACCCAAAACAAGCTAAGGGAGATATTAGACCGGAGCACACAAAGAAGCTTCTTACCTGGACCGTCAGTCGGGCACTCAACAGCGCCAGTTCAGTTGCCGTGAGATCCTTCAGATTCTCCACGGTAGACGGGAGAGTTAGGCCTTGGAGCAGAAGCAGGCACGTCTGCGGGTCCTCCAGGGTCTCGTCCTTGTATATCCCCAGGTTAGGGACCTATAGCTCGCGCTCCTGCTCTCGAGGCCCCTGCAACCCGGCGCCTCCCTGATCTTCCCACCCCGCCATCGTAGCCGAGGGAGAATCGCCCCTCGGCGCTTCAGGAGACGACGGCATCGGGGCCCTTCGGGCAGCGGCCGGTTTTTTAGCCGCCGGGGCAGGCTCATCCGCCCGACCCCGTTTCAACGGCCGGCCGCCCCTTCGGACGACCGACTTACCTCTCCGCTCCCTCTCGAGAGCTGCAGCAGCGGCACGGCCCTCGAAGGAAGCCGCCGTCATTGTAATCTTGGCCCGGACGCTCAGGGCCACGACGCCTCGTTCGGCCCCTCCCGCCGCCTGCGGCCGGGACGACTGAGGTTGGCCGCTCTGCTGAGCTATCCGGCTGAGGAGGCCTTTAATTCCAGACATCCCTGCAAACAGAAGAAAGAGGGGTTAACAATCCGCAATGCACAAAATCCACAACTTAAGATCGACTTACCCTCGGCCGAAGCCTCAACACCCTCTGCGGCTGGAGGAGCTTCGGCCGGAGGCGCGACCTCGGCGGTCCCTTCAGGTTCCCCCGAAGTCTCCTCGGGAGGAAGATAGGGAAAAGCCCGCGGAGGATCCCTCGTCGGATCCGGCCATGCCCCAGCGTTCACAAGCAGCTCCGCCTCATGGAAGAGCTCCGCGATATTATACGGAGCCGAGGCTTCAATAAGCCCCACAATGCGACGCTGAGCGGAGTTGAGGGTGGGCGGATCAGAGAGGCCTTCGGCCAGCGGTGCCCACTTAGTAGGAAAGGGCCACACGCTCTTCTCATTCTCCGGGAGAGAAACTAGGATGAAGTTCCTCTTCCAATCATGAATGGACGAGGGCTTCCCGGAGAAGATACCCCAGCCGAGGCGAAGGACAAAACTGTACCACTCGGATCTCCCCTGCCGTTGAATCTTGAAGAGGTAGCGAAAGATATTGACCGAGGGGATGACGCTGATATGGGCGAACACAGCCAAGAAGGCGTAGACTGTGCGCCAAGAATTGGGAAAGAATTGAGACGGGGCCAGCCCATAGAAGCATAGAAGGTTGATGACGAAGGTAGAAAGAGGAAGGTGAAAGCCCACCCGGAAGCTTTCCTCATAAATGGAATACCCGGACGAGGAGTATTGGCCCTGGTATTCGAACCGGGCCGATAAGGGGTCATCCAGGAAGGGAATTGATAGTAGGAAGCAAGGTATTTAACCCCATCGTCGGTGAGGGAGCAGACTGCTTCCGAAGCGGTCTCGGGACGACGACGACCCGAAGAAGAAGCCTGGCCCGGGGTACGAACCTCCTCAGACCCTTCGGCACCAGAGAATTCAGCCTAGTCCGCCATAGCAGAGGCAAGGGAATTCAAAGAAAGGGGAGATGACAAGGAAAGAATCAGGAGACTGGGACGGAGTATAGTCCTCGTCTGAGGGACTGGTCTCAGCCGAAGAAAAGCTATGGGACATGAGATCGTGGGGGTGGAAAAAGAAGATTGAGGCTTACCCTCAAAGAAAAAAGATCTCCTCGAATGAGCACCGCCTCTCTAGCCAAAGAGACTTCCCCGGCAACGGCTCCGAGCGATGGTGAGCTCCCTACGACAGGCGACACGTTCAGAAGCACCTTCAAATGGCTAGCCCGTCGCCGGAGAAGACGGAGAGCTCGGGTGGTCGCAGAGAGACGCAGGCGCGGGAAGAAGGAAGCGGAACAGTGCCCTGCGAGGGGTTCCTATTTATAGGCTAAGTTCGAAGCCCTCCCCGCCGAAGCCAACGGCCGGGATCTTCTCCTTCACCTCACCGCCTCTCTTGGATGCGCGCCACGTACCCCGTCCTTCGGTAATGATGACGCCCCAACCCCGGGAATCGAGGCAAGGCAATCGATGGCCGAGAGCGGTTCGTCCCTTCGGCTGACCTCTCAGATGCCGCCACGTGGTCCGATCCGCGTGCCGAGGAAGGAAGAGGCGGCAATCCAAGTGAAACCTCGGACAGAGAGCCGAAGTGACCCGCGATCCGCGTGCGGCCATGATTCTTCTGTGTTTTTAACAGAGCGGTCGGATGCGCGACGCGTGTCCTGTGTTTCTTCGCGACACGACCATTCTGACGGAAACCTTAACGCCTGTCCCGTTCATTTATTGAGCCTGACACAAGCCAGCAGCTTCGACCCTTCGCAATCAAGAGCGAAGGCCTTCGTCACCACATCCCGAATGAAGACGGATAAGTGACTACTGACCCTCGGCCAACCGAAGGCATCATTTCTTAAAAAGAACAGAAAGCCTCGAGCAATCACCTGTTACATTATTCCTCAAGGAGGCTTCAGGCTATACTCTCGCCTTCTCAAAACTGAGGAAGACAAGAGTGGGGGGCTATGTGATGAGGCAGAATCCGATTTGGCCCATTAAAACAAGCCCAACACAAACAAGCCCAACACAGACCAGCCCAGCGGCCCTCGGCCAAGCAAGCAGCCCGGTGGTCCTCAGCCCATCCGCGGCCCAACATCCTTCGGCCCGTTAGCGGCACAATAGCCCTCGGCCCAACAGGCTTCGGCCCGTCCGCGGCCCAACAGCCTTCGGCCTGTTAGCGGCACAGTAGCCCTCGGCCCAGCAGGCTCCGGCCCATCAGCGGCCCAACCCCCTTCGGCCCAATAACCGTGTCCAGCCCACTCCGGTGGAGGACTAGGCACTATGGCGGTTTACCAATAAGCCCGGAACATAGTCCTATATCGGCTACCACCGTTAACCATCCTCCCTCCGCTATAAATACACCGCTATTTATTGCCAAAGGTATGTCTTCGTGACCCTGAAGGACTACAGTCCGAAAAGCATTAAAGCTACTTCTTCCACCTCTTTGCCTTCCGAATCGAATCATCTTCGGAAGTTAACTTAACCGTCGGAGGGGGTTCCTAAGGGCCAAAGCCCGGGACTCCTACTGACCGGTTCTTCTTCCTCTTTCCCTCCTGCAGGGGTTCGATTCGAATCTTCGCCGACCTCCCCTAGTCGGTCTCGGCCGCCGACCTTGGACTCCTTCCTTCGGTCTCGACGCCGTCCGCCGGCTGATCCTCCTCTAGGTGCCCCGGCTCCGCATCGGCCGCCCTTTGACCAGAGGGACCTCGGCCGCGCCTTCCGGAGGCTAGCCGACATCCGACCGAGCGACCCTCGGCTTCGGATCCTCGACCGCGTCTCTGCCTCCGTCGCCTTCTAGATCCCCGTCGGGCCTTTACATCAATCCGACCCAGCTCCGGATCCAAACTTCGGATTCTAGCTTCGGAATCTGGTCGTGATAGCTTCGGCTACATTAGTTGCCTTTGTCTCATCTCCCCTGGGACTAGAGGGTTTTAGGGCACTTAGGGGATGACTTTCTTTATCCCATACCATTCCTCACCTGGGTTTACTGGATTAGAGGGTTTTTGCGGGTGACTTTTTGTCTTACGACACGGCATGGTAATTGATCGAGTGCGCTTTCCTTTCTCAATGGCACAGCAAAAGCTTAATATTTCGGGTTGGGATACCATAGGAACATGGGGCACTATAAAAAGGTTGGACAAGTGAACTCCCGATGCTACGTCAAAAGCATGAATTTTAGTTGTCGAATGAGACTACTAAATGTAGGATTTGAAACTGGAAAATTCACTCATCAAGATGTCGTGTATCACGTTTTTCAAGAATATTGGGACTATCAGCGAATAGATACAATCGTAGTAGTATATACCCTATCCATATAGGGCATCTTCTGGACCAGGGGCCCCTTCTCTTGAGGTAGCATTTCAAAAATGAGTTGAACTTGAATCATTTGTTTACGCACCTGCTTCAAATGGAGCTTTCATAAAGCCCTTCGCTAAGGGCGAAGGCTTTTGCTATGCCACATGTCCTAGGTACAAGCTAAGGCCAAGGAAGGAACCGAAAGCCAACTCGTCGCCTTCCACTGTACCCGCAAGCGCCTCTTCTGGTCCTCCGGTCTCTGTTAACTAAGCTTCTTTTGTCCCTTATCCAACCAATCGAAAGGAAGGCTAGAATAATCACTATTGGAATCAGAACCAGCGAGCGGAAAGAGCGAGCCATCCATTTGTTTGCAAGCAGAGGCGCATTGGCACTGGCAACCTCAACCACAGGAACAGGTCTTTTTGAACTGACACAGCTCTACTTTGAGGTATTATGTTTGGACTAGGAAAGCCAATCCACTCTGTATCATATTCTAAATCGCCATCGGAAGCTCGCACACAAGCCTGCTACCAACAAAAAAGGGAAGATGTTTAATTGGGATAAGAAACCATCCATCATAAGCCAGCCAACAAGCCTAACCGTCCCTATGTCATAGGGGTCAGATACCCTCTTTCTTCCCTTCACAAGCCAAGGGCAAGGCACCCCTCCCCTCCGTCCACGAGTAGATATTTTGTATTGAATAGTGTAAAACCCAGGAGCAATAGTCGGAGATTAGATTAGTGGCTAGTTTTAGTGGTCTTGTTCAACTGCTAACAAGAATAGCTTTTCTCTTTCAACTGGGAACTGCTTACCTTTGGTGCTTTATATAAGTGGTACTTGATCCTGGAAAAGGGTCAAGGGATAGGCTTGATGCCATATCCGCTTTTAAGGTTGACTCAGCATAAGAAGAAGTAAGTAGTTTGACTAGCTGTTCTCTCTTTCCTATTCTCCTCCCTCCCATTACTCGTCCATTAAGCCTTAGGTCAATCAATCCCATCGCTTTCCTTCCCCTAGTGCTACTGTGCTTGCCTTCCTCCGAGTCCCTCTTGACTTACCTTATCCTATTCTCAGTCTTAGAGCAAGAAGTTCTGGCACAATCCCAGAATACCAGTCTAGGTAGAAATGCAGTTCCTATTCTATTATAGAAGGAAGATGTGCCATTAAAAATTCATCTTATCTGTACGGAATTGAGAGAGTCAGATTCTTGAACAGCTTTTTCTTTCACAGCAAATTCAAGACCTATAGCAGTTCAAACTATGGCATCTATGTCAGTTTCGTATGCATCCTTTTCCGGCCGTGTCCCTGATACGAGACTAGTGCTACTCCCTTGCCGATCAGACTATTCTCCGATCGGCGAATCGTCTTCTATCCTAACCCCCTCTTATCAAGCAGGGGATTTGTCGAAAACAACCTGCCCACTTGCTTGAAGCTCTCTTCCCGTGTCGATTTTGGGCTATGAGAAATGGACAAAATCAGCTTCATCTAATGCTTCCTAGCTAGCGCTATAGGGAAAAAACCTCTCTTCTTTTGAGAAGAGCTTGCACACTACAAAACTTCTATCTACCTACGTTTGCTGGTTCTGAAAGAAAGTACTCGCCTTAGTCAGGAGAGGGAATAGAAATGCAACGACTTTCTCATAGTAGCTGATTGACTCATAGCTGTCAGTACGACTAGCAGCTTTCTGAATGTGAGTTTTTTATAAAGGACATTGTTGATTCCAGCCGAGAAGACCAAGAAGAGGAGATATATAAAATATGGAAAAGAAAATAGTGTCGTTTGTCATTGACATGGGGCTGCCTCTGGCAATCTCTCTTTTGCTCATGTTTCGTGTAGGCCGGGTCTCACGATGGAGAATTCTCGTGAGCGAGTAGCCAATGAAGCCTTTGATATATAATGAAGGCAAAAATAGATGACGAACTGGAACACTTGCTCAGTGAAGTGCTTCCCGTTTTCCTCGGGGAGTTACCGTCCACTGCAAGGATGAATGATGATAGAGTGGCAGTTTTTGACGGATTTATGGAATGGTCTGGTCACTAATGGAATACAAAGTCTTACTTTGAAGCTGGCGCTGGACATACTATCAACATTGAGCTGATCTAATGAAAGAGAGCTATTACCATTCATTAACCAATTACATAACCAATGTAACCACCTTTGACCAATGTCACTAATTAATTAACCTTTTAACTTTGACCTATTGACTAACACCTATAACTACTGTACTCCTATAACTACTGCAAGGGAAGTACCGCTCCGTGGGCTACTGCTATTTCCAATTAACTGAGCTAGGAAGTCACAGGCAAACGGGTACCAAGCGGAAAGGAGGGATACCAAGCAAGTAACTCACTAAGCTGGGAAGGAAGGAAGTCAAGTAAGTACAAGGCAAGGAGAAAGGAACTCTTGCAAAGCATTCCAATCGATGTTTGGGTGACCTCCGCCCTCAACCCCGCCGACTTCCAGTTCCTCGCTATCCAATTGCAGTTCTCTTGTAGGCAGTGTCAGAAAAAAGGGTTGGAGTCATAAGAGTTGGAGATCCTGTGCCAGTTGCAGTTTGCTTCTAGGCAGTTGAAGTTGGAGTTCCATTCCCTTCTATGGCGGGCAAGGATTTTCCCTTCCAGCGAGTTTCTTTTTTTCTGTCTTCCGCCTCCGAGCGATAAAAAGTTGTAGTTCCAATTGGCTTACATCCAGCGAAAATGATTTTGTCATCTTCTCTCTTCCTGTTGCCTCTTATTTTTGAAAAGCTTGACCGCAGTCCCTGGCTCGTCAGATTGAACCAGTGATTTCATTTCTTTCATTGTGAAAGTAGACAAGGAAAGCAACTCTTGAAGAAAGAATATACTGAAATTCAAGTGAGCCAATTGCAATGGTAAGGTACGTCCATGGAGTATAATATAAGTGGAAATTTGAGTTGCTTTCGATGTCGATCTATTTCTTCTTCTTTTTCTTTTCATTCTTCCTTATCACGAGTTCAAGCTAGGGAGAAAGAGCGGGAGCACACTGAATCTGTGAGTTCTCCAACTATTCTTTCAATAGTATCATATTGACTTTCATCAAATTGTGCCTGCCGCAGAAATAAGGTAATCTCTTTGCTGCCGATTTTCTGTAGGTTTCTTTTGGCTTTGGTTTGAGATCCGTTTCTATTGATCAAATTGGTATTGAAGCTGGGATACCGCAGGGATAGGAGATTCATTGTTCCGGCGAGGTCGAGTTCTCTGCCAGTCCTGATTCGTTCCATGAAATCATAAGCTCTTTTTGAAACCATTGAGTGAGCAATAAAGCTTTGGCTAGGGATCGATCTTAGGGAAGCTAGTCTAAAGACCTCCATACTTCTTTTTTTTTGAAGTGTAGCCCCGAGATTGATTTTCTTTTCTTTCTCCATGTTATCAAGCAGAAGTCTTTCACGCAAGTTAGTTTGAAAGAAGTGAAGTGCCTAATATTATATTATTTAGTAGGGAATACGTTCCGTACGAGCAATCCAGCCGATCGAATAAAGTTCCAATCCTTATATCTATTGAGATTTTCCCAGCAACCATAGTAGGAGTGTCCCTAACAGTACTTCCTTAGGATGTGTATTTCAGCCCACTCTGGTGGAAGGGTTAGGCGCTATGGCAATTTATCAGTAAACCAAAACATAGTCCTATATCGGTTGCCACCATTAAGCAACTTCTATCCTCCGCTATAAATACAAGGCCATTTATTTCTCTATGCGAGCTCCCTTGAAGACATTTACTGTAAAATTATCTTACTAGGAAGAACTGTTTTTTTTCTTAAGGTATTGGCAATATCCCCAGTGAGCAGAAAGGTAAGCGAGCGGGTAAGTTGATTTCCACTTTCAAGTGCAGTCTCCTTTACAGTTCCTTTCAGTTGACATTGAAGTTGGCAAAGGAAAGCCTAAGGAGCAAATAAAGCATTAGGGTTGGTGTGGCCACTTGTTGCCCGCTTGCTTTCGCACCTCGCCTCCGCATCTACTTAGTTAGCATCCCTTTGAAGCGTACCCCTGCTTCCGACTAGTACACAAGCTACTAAAGCTAGTAAGCTAGTATACTAGCATTTGCTCGATTGCTTTAAGAAAAGCTTGATCCCCTTTTCCTGTCCAAAACTTTGGAACTCATCTTCAAAGTCGATTTTCTAGATCAGAACGTGAACTCAGAGAATAGGGGTAGTCAAGTTAACCACCTAGAATCGATCCATGACCGCTAAACAAAAGGAGTCCTTTACCAAGTAAGCTAGGCAACCGTCTTTACCCGCCTCAACTGCTCGGACATGCCAACAGCCAATACTAACTCCTTTCCCTGGGACAGCTAATCAAAACTAATACAGCTTTCGTCCCTTATCTTTGAGACGGACTGACGAAAGTCATTTAACAGCAGATAGACAGAAGTTATGACAACCCTCACACGAGAGCCGAAAATCAGGCTTGAATTAAGATAATTCGCCCATACAATATCAGAGGGAGACCAATCAACGCTATGGCTACTTTAGGACAATTCCCCCTTAGGACCCCTACTGTGACAACAGCTACTACATCAGAAAATGCTATCGACGAAACAAACCTTTATCAACCATCTCACCATGACTTGGTACAGAACCAATCTTCACTTTTCGACGTTCGTAACGGAATAAGAAAAGTGTTGTAACAGCAGTTACACAGTCCCTGAATGTCTTAGATAGCTGTAAGTGAAAGAAGGGTACACAGTAGCTGGGAATGCGGCTAGCTCACTAGCTGATAGAGATGCCACGACTGCTTCTTCAGGAAGAGCTGCAAAGGCGAAGACCAGCCAGACACTGAGGGCTAAGAACAATTGGATACGGAACTGAATTCGACAGCAAGCCCTAGGGGGGTTCTTGAACCCTTCTAAGCAATTAGAAGAGCGCAGAATTTGACTTCCCTCAAATGGATGGATCTGGGATTGATTGTGGAACCGAGCAGAGAGAACCCGAGGCGGGCAGGAAGATATCCTATAGGTGGAGTAGTCGCTCTGGAGCAGGTTCTTCCACTGGATCAATACATGTATGAACCCTCAAAAAATCCCGAAGGTCTAGTCTAGAAAAAACCCGAATTTGGTTGGGTTTGCTTTTTGGTGGGAAAGGTGGTCACAGGAAGAAATGCCCTACCAATGAATAGATTAGTCTACTAATGTCAACAATCTCTTTCTTCATATACGATACCGTCCGGTTTGATATTCGAAACTATAGATATGACACAAAAAAGAAAGATAGATATTCCAATGGTTGGAAGAGGACAGTTGCACTAAGGAAGAGAGCTAGGGATTTGATAAAGGTGATAGGACAGGGTTCCAAACCTGCCTTAGTCTCAAATAGGGCGCAAGCAAAGGTTCTGCAAAGTTACCCTACTTCAAACCAAAACAAACTTGACAACCCCCCCCTTACCCCCACCTCTGCTTCCCAATCCGGTCAAGATGCTGGCTTGCCCTTTACTAGTAGGGGTCTACTGGAACTCATGCTTTTACTCGACCAACCTTTACTATGGGATAGGATATAGATATCAACTACTGCCGGAAGATATGGAACTGCTTGTGAACTAGGGACCCCGCTTCGGGATCTTCATCGACGGGATAAAGAGTTTCAACTAATGGGGCGGTTCTTTAACTGGGTAATCAACTTTAGTGAATCAGCTCTGACGCTCTACGTCCGTGGAATCAACTCCATCTTAGAGATCTGGAAGATCCGCAACTACAAGCTCTCGACTGGCTCGGAAGTACTGTACTGCTCTTGCTGATAGGTATGCAATCGAAGAATTTAGATCTGCGAGATATGGATATGAAACTAGATATGCTTGAACCGGACCGCATCTCGATTTGCACATGGATAATCTGTTGTACCCTTTCCTTCCTTTGGTTCAAAACTCGGTCGAATACGTCGTTAACCTTTGTTGTGGATCGACGAGAGTGCACCTAGCTAGGAGTGTGGTTGGTGTCATCACCTCTCGTGTGCTAGCTGTGCCTTCGCCGGATGCTTATTCGCCTACTCTTTCACGGAGCGATGACTAACAGCCGGTTAGTAGAGACTTGATTCCAACCACGGATGAGGATACATTGAATGTACAGAAATGGCTATAACAGAGTTTCTTCTATTCGTATTAACAACTGACGGAGGAATGTTTTTATGTGGTGCTAACGATTCCATAACTATCTTTGTAGCTCTAGAATGTTTCCGTTTATGTTCCTACCTATTATCAGGATATACCAAGAGAGATGTACGGTCTAATAAGGCTACTACGAAATATTGACTCATGGGCGGGGCAAGCTCTTCTATTCTGGTTTATGGTTTCTCTTGGCTATATGGTTTATCCGGGGGGGAGATCGAGCTTCAAGAAATAGTGAATGGTCTTATCAATACACAAATGTATAACTCCCTAGGAATTTCAATTGCGCTTATATCCGGAATTGGATTCAAGCTTTCCTCAGCCCCTTTTCATCAATGGACTCCTGACGTATATGAAGGAGTGCAGTTCGTTCGACAAATTCCTACCTCTATATCTATCTCTGAGATGTTTGGATTTTTCAAAACTCCATAGACATGCAGAAAATCAAAATGCAATCCTGGACCAAGACATCACTTTTTGTTTAAATAACAATTAAGGAACAACGAATCGATTTATGATAAACATATCCATTTTGCAAGTTCGTTATTACGGGTAGTTTCTACAAAGGGCCGAATGACGTATACAATACTTGAATTATCCATGTAGATGCTACATAGTTGGTTCTCATCCTTTAGAGACTACGAGTGTAATAGGAGCATCCGTCGACAAAAGGATCACCCTAAGATGATCATCTCATGGCTATTGAGAACGAATCAAATCAGATGGTTCTATTTCTCAATCTTTCTAACTTGCTCCTATGGTTGAAAAGATTGAAAAAGTCAGTCATTCACAACCACTGATGGAGGCGAGGAATCGGATAATCCTTTTTAGAAATCGAATGGATTCGGTCTTATACATACGCGAGGAAGGTAATCAAACAAAAAAGAAAGAAGATGAGTTTTTCTTTCTTTTATCACTTAGGAGCCGTGCGAGATTCAAGTCTCGTGCACGGTTTTGAATGAGAGAAAGAAGTGAGGAATCCTCTTTTCGACTCTTGACTCTCCCACTCCAGTCGTCGCTTTTCTTTCTGTTACTTCGAAAGTAGCTGCTTCAGCTTCAGCCACGCGAATTTTCGATATTCCTTTTTCTTTTTCAGCAGATGAATGGCATCTTCTTCTGGAAATCCTAGATATTCTTAGCATGATATTAGGGAATCTCATTGCTATTACTCAAACAAGTATGAAACGTATGCTTGCATATTCGTCCATCAGTCAAATTAGATATGTAATTATTGGAATAATGGTTGGAGACTCAAATGATGATATACAAGCATGCTGTTCTATATCTCCATGAATCTAGGAACTTTTGCTCGCATTGTATTATTTGGTCTACGTACCGGAACTGATAACATTCGAGAGTAGGATTATACACGAAAGATCCTTTTTTGGCTCTCTCTTCAGCCCTATGTCTCTTATCCCTAGGATCAAAAATCCACTAGTAGGTTTTTTCGGAAAACTCTATCTATTCTGGTGTGGATGGGCAGGCAGGCCTTTCTTTCTTGGTTTCCTTATGAGCGTTGTTTCTATCTACTATTATCATGTGGCACTCCTCATAATGATTTATTAAGACATACCTCTTTTTAAAAGGCATCGGTCTTAGGAAGTGATGTAGCCGAAGCTATCACGGTCGAATTCCGAGATTGGAATCCGAGACTAGATCAGATCGAAGAAGAGGACCAACGGAGATCCGGAACAAGACGAGGGCGGATACGGGGCCGAGGATCCGAAGCCGAGAGGTACCCAGGTTAAAGCTCGCTGGGGGCGAAGCCGAGACTCCTTCGGCCGAGGCGGACCGACCGGCGAAGGGCGTCAAGATCAGAGGGAGAAAACCCGAGGTTGGTGGTCGAGGTCGGCGAAGATTCAAACCGAAGCCCCTACAGGAGGAAGAAGAACCGATCAGTGAGGGTCCCGGGCTTCGGCCCAAGACTGATCCCCGCCGAAGGGACTCCCGCAAGTACTGTGAGTACCACCAGGAAACCGGCCATTCAACTGACGAATGCCGGCACCTTTGGGAGGAGATTGATCGTCTCATTAGAGAAGGCCATCTGCCGCAGTACCGGCGAGAGCAGCCTCAACAACGGCAGAACCGGGACGTCCTCGGAGCAGCAAGGCAGCGACAACTCCCAGACAAAGAAGTCCCATCTCAACCGAAGGAGGCTCCGGTCCCGGCAGAAGCATCCCACCAACGACCCTGTGCTGGGTCGATCATGACGATATCCGGGGGCCCAGGAGAGGGAGCAAGGCGCCGTCGGTTCAGCACTACAGCAGTAATCGATAGGATTTCCCTAATGTACTTTTTATGACTGTTTTGTAAAAATGGGTTTGAATGAGGCTGATATGAAGCCTCACCGGGGGCCTCTATTCGGCTTTAATGCCTTGCCGAGTAGAAGGCATCGTCCGGCTCCCTGTAACCTTAGGTACGGCCCCTCGGCAATTAACCATCGAAACGGATTTTGCCGTCGTCAAGGTCGACTCGGCCTACAACGCCATCTTTGGCCAACAACCTACAAACGAATTGGAGTTGTACCCTCGTCTTTTCATCAAAAGCTGAAGTTCCATACCGGCCATGGAATCGACGAAGCCAAGGGAAATCAGGAAGCAGCTCGGTAGTGTTACATGATCTCGGTCAAAGGGAAGGCCACGGCCGAATCTCTTTCGATCGAATCTTCGGCCGAAGCATCCCCAGGAGAGGAACTTACAACCGTTCCGGTTCCGGGAGGAGAAGGTCGGGCGCTAATGATAGGCTCCAGCCTAGAGAAGACTGAAGCCGAAAGACTTGCTGAGTTCCTGAAAGAAAACCTCGACGTCTTCGCCTGGTCTCCTTCGGACATGCCCGGGGTCGAACCGGAGATAGCAGCGCATCGGCTACACCTCGACCCCGACCAGCCTCCGATCAAGCAGAAGCGGCGTACCTTCAACCAAGAAAGAAGGACGGCCATCCGAGCTGAAGTACAAAAGGGGCTGAATGCGGGACACCTCCGAGAGGTACACCATCCCGACTGGATCGCCAATGTAGTGATGGTGCCCAAAAAGGATGGCAAGTGGCGGATGTGTGTGGACTTCACCAACCTCAACAAGGCCTGTCCGATGGACAGCTTTCTGCTGCCTCGGATAGATCAGGTGGTGGACGCCACTTCCGGCCACGAGCTACTTAGCTTCCTCGACGCCTATTCAGGCTATCATCAGATCCGAATGCATCTGGAGGACGAGGACAAGACTAGCTTCACAACGGACCTCGGTTTGTACTGTTATACCCGGATGCCGTTCGGCCTGAAGAATGCAAGAGCAACTTATCATTGTTTCATCAACAGGATATTCGCTCCACAGCTCGGCCGCGATATGGAGGTCTACATCGACGACCTGCTGGTAAAAAGCCGCGTCGCCGCAAACCATCTGACCGATTTGGCCGAGACATTATCTGCCTTGAGCAGGTATAAAATGAAGCTGAATCCAGCCAAGCGTGCCTTCGGCGTGGCCTCCGAGAAATTTCTCGGCTACATGGTCACCCGCCGAGGGGTGGAAGCCAATCCCGCAAAGGTTTCGGCTATTATCCAAATGCGCCCTCCGGCCAACGTCCGAGAGGTCCAGAAGCTGAATGGAAGAATTGCCGCGTTAAGCCGCTTCATGTCAAGGGCGGCGGATCACTGTTTTCCTTTCTTCAAACTACTGAAGAAGACTAATAGTTTCTCTTGGACAGACGAGTGTCAGTTGTCCTTCGATCAGCTGGAAGCCTCTCTCTCCAATGTTCCCGTCTTGTCTAAACCAGTTTACGGAGAGCATCTGTTCATTTATCTCGCCACGTCTGAATCAGCTATCAGCGCCATCCTCATTCGGGAACAAGACGGTATTCAGAGGCCAGTTTACTATATAAGCCGAGCCCTCCAAGGAGCAAAGCTTCGGTATCTTGCTCTTGAAAAGCTGGCCCTAGCCCTCGTCTCATCCGCAAGGAGGCTCCGACCCTACTTCCTCGCGCATTCAATAAAGGTCCTCACGGATCAACCTTTGAGGCAAGTCCTCTCTCGGCCAGAAGTGTCCGGTAGGCTAGCAAAGTGGGCAATCGATCTAGGAGAGTTCGACGTCTCTTATGGGCCACAGACAGCAATAAAAGCTCAAGCTCTGGCCGACTTCATCGCCGAACTCACTCCCGAAGCATCCTCGGCCCCTTACCCGGAAGTCAGAGCTACACCTGAGACCGAAGGTGCTTCGATTTCTCCGTCTTCGATGGATGAATGGCGACTCTACGTTGATGGATCCGCGTGCTCTTCGGGTAGTGGCGCCGGATGGATCTTGGCGTCTCCAGAAGCGGTCATCACGGAGTATGCGCTACGCTTCTCCTTCCGGCTACCAATAATGCCGCAGAGTACGAAGCCCTTATCTCAGGCCTTCGGGCCGCTAGAAAGCTCGGTGCGCAAAACATAAGGGCGTTCAGCGACTCTCAGCTTATCGCCAATCAAATCACCGGGGAATACGAGGCCCGGGATGCATTTATGGTGTCCTATCTCCAGGTAACCCGCAGAATCCTAGCTGAATTTACTTCATATGAGATTGTGCAGATTCCTCGAGCCGAAAATGCTCGAGCCGACGCTCTTTCCCGGCTAGCATCAACTCAGGACGGTGGAGGAGGCCGAATGGTCTTGGTAGAAGAACTGTCTATACCAAGTCTCGACGAATCCGAGGTCATGCAAGTGAATGAATCCGAAGCAGAGACCTGGATGACTCCCCAGTCGCTTTCCTCCTCCGAGAGGAGGTCCCATCTGATCCGAAGGAAGCAAGGCGCGTCCGGCAGCACTCTTCCCACTTCCTTATTCTGGAAGGAGTACTATATAAGAAGTCCTTCGGCCGGCCGCTCCTACGATGTCTCGGTCTGGCCGAAGCTGATTATGCCCTTCGGGAGGTATATGAAGGAATCTGCGGAGCACACGCAGGAGGAAGGGCTTGACCCATAAACTCTTGAGGCAAGGATACTGGTGGCCAACGCTCCGAGAGGACGCGGCCTCTCTCGTCCGCTGCTGTGACCCATGCCAGAGATTCAGTTCCCTCATTCACCAGTCGGCGACCCTCCTGACTCCTCTGTTAGATCCATGGCCTTTCGCCCAGTGGGGGATTATCGCTTTGATCGGGGTGATTTACTTCACTGACAAAGACACAGAGGGTGGTCGGCATCAGCGATCTCCTCGTTCGAGTCCCCGGACGGAGGTGAGGCCAAAGCCTTCTCAAGGTCCTTCCTACACTAGAAAGAAAAGTTGTCGCTAGAATTAATGGACTAGTGCACTCTATTCAGCTCGTGCCTTCCCACTCTGACATATGTTGAATTAGAGATCTCTTACCAACAACAAACCAAGTGAAGCAGATTATCATCCTCCAACTAAAGCTTCAAGATCGGTCTCACTTTTAGTTAAGTTAAGGCTTGCCCGCAGCTTTTATATGTATGGAATATAGGTGGCACTAAATAAGATCTTTGATTGTTTCTACATCCTCTGGGTAGTCACCTCAAGATCCCAACTCCTCAGCGCGGTCAGTATCATCTTCTTAGATCGGATCAGCTACGTCTTGGTGAACAAGAATGAAAGCAGCGCCAAGAGAACCCTATGGACTAAATAGAAGGACCTGTGGGGCGTGCCAGTAGCAAACTTCTCAAATCGATCAATTCCGTGTTACGCTCAAGGGAAGGACCCGCTTTCTTCTAGAAAGCGACTGGTTCAGTTTCTTAAGAGATGAATACTCCTAACAAAGAAAAGTCTGAAGTGAAGAACTACTCATGTCCACTCAAACAGCTCAACTCCGGGACTCTCAATGTAATATTTCGTTCTCTTCCCACCGCAAGAGGCGGGGCTTTTTCTTTCTATCACTTTCAAATCAAAATAGATATTGATCTGGGCCTATGCCCATTACCCAAGATTACTATTCAATGCAAGAAAGAGGCGCAATAGCATCTTTAAAAAAAAAAATGAATTCCCTTTTCCGCTAGCTAGGAGCAACTGCGGATGTACTAGTTTAAAGAAAGAAAGTATATAAAACCACTTCAGTGTGTACGGCCATCTCTCAGCTTCTGATCCCTGCCTAGATGAAAAAACGAGTGTCCATAAAGAATCAGTAGGGAGAGGTGCACTTAAATATAAGCTAAAACGAGAAGGCAATTAAAATTTGAAGTCAAGAACAAGAAAAGCTCATGCGAAGGTTAGACTAAAAGAAACTTTCCCGTCCTGCATATATTAGCAATGCTCTATTCCCAATGCTGACAAGAACACACGTTGCAACTAGTAGAGTAGATTCCCGAGACCGCTGTCATTCCTGCTGATCTAGCTTCGTATTCTCGCCACTCCGTGGCATAAGATAAGAGCAATCCAGAGGACTCCCAATTCCAAAAAGTAGGTATCAATTAAACCAACCCTTTTTTTGGGCATGGCCACCTGTGTTACCGAAATTCATTATGTGCCGACCCTGGAGCCAGAGCACAAAGCCTGTTCGTTCGAAAGCCAGTTGACCAAACAAAAGCACTCCCCTCTAAGGGGCCCAGAAGGAAGATTTGAGAGGCAGATATAGAGCTCGACGCTCGACGATGACTATTCGATATTCGGGATTTGGTGGGGAAGAAGCTGAACAGGAAGGTGGAGAATCTAGAATATTCTATTCGATATTCGGGATTTGGAGAATTTATATGTGAGTTATTAAGGTGGGAATCCAAGATTGAATTAATTGTCAAACCTGTTTATGGGGATTGCTTTATTAGGGGCATTTCCCTTGATCTAAATTGTTCTAAGCGAAGGGCCCTCAATCGGAGGCACTGAAACCAATTGATACCTGGCCCGGCACATTGATTTTGGGGGTTAGATTCCAAGTAACATGGGCATGAATAGGATGAATTCTGGAGAACATCATGGACGGGACGGATAGAGTGAGAGGTCTTTGACTGCCTTTGGTTTGGAGTTCTTTGGCTTTGTAGAGAGCCCCTTTGGTATACAGGGGAGATGGATGCTTTTCCAAATAGGGGAGAAAAAGGACTTTTTCGTCACGTAGGGAAAGGTGCTTACTCGTCACGTTCAGTCTTGGCAACTCATTTTTTGTCAAAGTATAAGTGGTTGTTGGTGAATAAGAAGACGCTAGAACAAAAGCCATGTCACTGCAAATTAGATATAGTTCACGCTTAGTATATTCTAAAGAAAAGCTCACCTACCTTCTTTCTCAAGAACTGGTACTTCTGGTTGTTGGTGAAACCCGCACTTCCCATTGAATAGCTTCTGACCGCACTTCAAGCTTCAAGAATAGCTTCTGATCTGCTACGTGGAAGGAATGGAATCATTCTAAACTCTCCTCAACTACCGGACGCCCACGCCTTTTAGAAAGGATGTCCACATTGGAAGTTTCCGAGGGCCTAGAAAGTGACTTCTTTCGTCAATCAAGCATAGTTGTTGACCTGACCTCCACCAAGTTCTCTTCAAGAAAGTAAAAGTAATGAATCCACAAGACAAGATAGATACACCTAAGCTAGTTTGGAGCTTGGTTTTTCTGCCCCTGATTCTACGCCATACGACCTCGATTTGAATTCAGTCAACCCCCAATGAATGGTTGACTTCGAACATGCTATGCTGAGAGATAGATCATCTGAGGGAGTTCTATACAGGTAACCCAGAAAGGAACTTGACTCAACGCACCCCCTTTATTAACTCTCTACCCTGAACATGGTCGATCTCGTTACGAGCCTGCTTGAGTTCATTATTCTAATTAGAATAATGAAAGAATAATGAAAGGAATGGCAAGGGGCATAAATGCTTCCTCCTCTGGGCTGAGTCAATCATCAAGCGAGGAAGGAAGTTCTTAGCCGAATAAACGAGTGAAACGAAATGAGTGAAATACTTGAAACGAGTACAAAGATGGAATACTTGTAGCGAGTCAATATAATGGAAGCTGAAATCCTACATGGTTGACCAATGTGACAATTAAAAGATGGGTCAGCATGGTCAATTGGTGAATTAACCAATAACATATATTGTTTGTGAATTGGACCTTTTGGTATGGTGATGAAATAATGGTTTAAGGTCAAGTGAGTTCTTTTACAAAAAAGGAATGTAGAACGGGGAAGTGAGTAGTCAATCTTCGAACAAAGAAAGGTAGAAGTTGTGCGTCCTGCATAGTCAAATATAGAAATCCTCTGATTTTAGTGCATTGGGGTTCCGAGGGAGCTTCCTACACTAGTAGGATCTCCTCGTAGATCAGTTTACCTCAAACTTCTCCCTCCTTTGTAGTTACCTTGACCATCTTCCGAAATTCAAAAATGCTATACTTAAAACCCATTTGTTAACTGCCGATCAAATTAGCTAACGCAGAAACTCAGACTATTTGAAAAAATGGATACTGGGGGCCCCCCTCGGTGTTGCAGGTCAGGAAAGTCTTGACACCTTGGTTGGAAGGCAACAGCACTGTCGTCGGGAGGAGAGGGTCCGAAGGAGCTCGACTGAAAGGAGAGGGTCCGAAGGAGCTCGACTGAAAGGAGAGGGGAAATTGAGAGGAAATGTACAAACCATCAAGCACTTTGTGAGGTGGTAAGGATATATACTTATACAGCACAAGGAGACGTTGGAGAATGCCAGCATATTGGAGGCTATAGAGACCAGGGCCAAATTCGACTTCAAGCCAAGTGTCTCATCGAACCTTCCATTTTTTAGTAGTGTTAAAAATAGTTTCCACTTCCCCAGCGGTGAGATGAGGATCACGCTCCGGGATTGATATGATTTTTGTGGGTTGCCGATCTCTGGGGCACCCTTTGATGAACATACGCCATCCGAAACCCATTTTAGAATATGGATCTAGCTAATAGATTTTGAAGTATATGGGGTCGAGTAAGAGTCCAAGGGAAATGCCACTGACGCCAATGGGCAAATTGGTTTAGTCGTATCTCGGACGCGGAGAGGGCGGATGAGCTCTACCCACAAAAGCCAGGGCAAAAAGTCAATAGGATTTGGATGGATAAGGAGAGTCTTTATGCCCCAGATGAGTAGCTCGGGTTGCTTTCTCTCGGCGATGGAGAGGAAAGATGTCATGTCTGGTGGGCAAGCAAGCAATCCTGGTACAGATAGTTCCCAGGTTAGGTGACTAAAGACAATAAGTGCGTGGAGTGGCAGTAATGACTTCAACGTAGGGTTTCCATCCCCCACGTAACGTCGATTCCATCCGTTTTCAATTTCAAGATATGTATCAATCCCTCTTAAACCATAGCTATCCGGTACGTCAAGGATGCCAATGATGAGTAAATGCAAGCGCAAGGAATGAATGAGATGATGACGGGCGGACTGTGATGAATAAAATCCTTATCCCCATTACCCCATCTTCAGTCCTATAGCTCTACTGGCTACTGCCAAGATGACAATGATGTAGGAAGTAGATCTTCCCGTCCCGTGGGAGATCCGTCCGTAAGGAACCCGTCTCGTCAAATATTCCTTCTCCGCATCATGAGTTGGAGTTGGAAGTGACCCGTGCATCCATATGGTTCTCTACTTTAAAACATATCCGCCCTTCGCTCGGGTAGCTCCCCCCAATTCTGGTAGGCAATCATCATTTGATGATTGAATTTGTTCCCTTTCTTTGGTCTCTTAATGGTACCTCAGGGATGACATCGCCTTTGTTCCATTAAGTGCTTCTATTAGTAGTACTTCACACTCGCTCAACCGTCTCCTTGGTAGGTCGTTTTTTCTCAAATCCTAGTTTCAGTGGGGGACAAACGAAAGGTCTATTTGTAAGGTCCCATGTGACTCAACGCCCGAAGGAGCCTCCTGTCCTGAGGTGCATGTCTGGTGGATGCATTGGTCTGGTTCTATGGCGATTGGTCTCTTTCCATGTTTATTGTTCCGTTTCCGATTCCCCTTGGCTTCAATGCTTGCTTTCCAAGTAGTAAATAGTTAAGTGAAAGGAAAGATTGTTTGCCAAGTGTCTCGTTTGTAGCTAATCCAAGTGGCGTAGTGGAGTTTGTCGCTAATCCTACAAATTATTGTAAAGTGGGAAAGAATCTCTCATTCCCAGTTTGTCGCTAACCTCTTGCTCTTGACGTGACATGTAGCTAACCCCAAGTCTGGAAATAGATAAGCTAGGGCTTAACTAAACTATGCCGTAGCCAACTTTACTGAATCAAAATGCCCGTTTGGGGACCCCCAAGGCATGACCCTAGACATGGGGCTAGCGCGCGTTTTGTCTAAATCAATCTGGCCATTGTGTGAGAATTTGATTCGGACCAGTAAGCCAGTCCTTCGCAATGATGCCAGGAGACGGATATGAGGAATGCCTGATTCTTATTAGGATGAGAGGAAGGATCAGTTGGAAAGCACCTTGCAACTCAGTCAAGAAGAGAAGGCTTTCAGTCATTTCAATAAGGATAGTCCCCTGGCCCAAGCCCCGGAGGTCAATCCCATGCCTCCACGCTTTCGAACAAAAATGATCTAAGTCAAGTCTCAGACAATAAAAAGAGAGGCTAGTTGGTTGCGAGTGGCGATGGAGTGTCTCTTAGCGTAGGGTTCAGAAAATCCCCTTGCGTCACTCAATGGAAAGATAACGAGACTAGTCAGGGTGGGGAGCACGAAGTCGATGGGCTTTCTAAGCGGTTGCCCTTTATTGAGTAACTTCGTTAATGAGTAGTTCTTCACATGTGATTAGCTCTACTCGTTCAGTAGTTGAGTTTGTCGCAAATCCGAGGCCGGGTGAGGGTAAAGGTTAAGAAGGGCTTGGTTCTCTTCTCGGGCAAGCGAGTAGGCAAGACAGTTACAGATAGATTTCTAATATAGAGCATATGTACAGCTGAGTTCTGTTCCAGCTAGTCCAGCCATTGGGATAGATGCAGTTGGAGTGGTCCTTTTATATGGGGTTCTTTAGTAGCAGTCCCCAATCCAGCTGTCTCTTTTTCCTGTGAGTGTGAGTTCTCTTGGTACGGCCAGGAGGTGTAGGAGTAGTTTCTAGGGCCTTTTTTGCTATTGCCATTGTCCCAAGAGGGGAATAGCTCATAGCTCAAACATACAATTACAAGAAAGTAGAGCTCTTTTATACAATAAGGGATTGTTACACTAGGTAATAGGGAATTGGATGGTTTTCCCTGGGCTTTCCATCTTTTGATTAGGACTAGGCTTCCCCTTTTGTTAGCCAATGACATTCCAGCTCCTTCTTTGCGAGCTAGTTCCATTGTGAGTTTGGATCGATCTACTTGAATGAAGTAGTATCCTCGATTATTCCCGTTCATCCGATGAGAGTTCCCTTGTAGCCTGTGTAATAGGAGGGGTTGGAGAGGAAAGGGAATTAGGCAGCGAACTAGATGCTCTTTCGAATGGAGGCTAACTGCCACTAGCAAGAAAGCCCTTTGAACGGAGCGAAGGAGTGAAGAGGGAAATGTCATCTCGCACCTCGTATTCCCCAGAAACATGACTGGCTATTAGCTGGGAATCGCTAAAAGCCTTTATGTTCCGGACGCCAAGCTTTCTAGCAGTCCGGAGGCCGGAAATGAGGGCTTCATACTCGGCGGCATTATTGGTGGCAGGAAAGGACTTCCGCAGTGCATACTCCGTGACGACCCCTTCGGGAGACGCCAAGATCCACCCGGTGCCGCTGACCGTGGAGCACGCGGAGCCGTCTACATAGAGCTGCCACTCATCCGCCGGTGTGATAGCCGAAGTATCCTCGGCCTCGGATGTGTCGACCTTCGGCTGAGATGTTGAGGGAGCTTCAGGAGTGAGCTCGGCAATAAAATCGGCTAACGCCTGAACTTTTATCGCTATCCGAAGCGCATAGGAGACGTCGAATTCTCCCAGTTCGATTGCCCATTTCGCCAATCTGCCGGATACCTCCGGCCGGGAGAGGACCTGCTTCAGAGGTTGGTCGGTGAGGACTTTTATCGAGTGGGCGAGGAAGTAAGGCCGGAGCCTCCTCGCAGATGAGACGAGGGCCAAAGCCAGCTTCTCAAGAGCAAGATATCTGAGCTCGGCTCCTTGGAGGGCTCGGCTTATATAGTAGACAGGCTTTTGGACGCCGTCTTGCTCCCGGACGAGGACGGCGCTGATAGCTGCTTGAGATACCGCGAGGTAGAGGAACAGCGGCTCTCTGTGGACCGGCTTGGACAGTATGGGAACTTTGGAGAGATAGGCCTTCAATTGCTCGAAGGCCGTCTGGCACTCGTCCGTCCAGGAGAAGCTATTGGCCTTCTTCAGTAGCTTGAAAAAGGGGAAGCAGTAATCCGCCGCTCTGGACATGAAGCGGCTTAGGGCGGCGATCCTTCCATTTAGCTTTTGAACCTCTCGGAGGTTAGCCGGAGGGCGCATCTGAATGATGGCCAAAACCTTTTCGGGGTTAGCTTCCACCCCTCGGTGAGTGACCATATAGCTGAGGAACTTCCCGGAGGCCACTCCGAAGGCACATTTGGATGGGTTCAGCTTCATTTTGTATTGCCGCAGGGCGGAAAATGTCTCGGCTAAGTCGGCCAGATGGTCTGCAGCGACGCGGCTCTTTACCAGCATATCGTCGATGTAGACTTCCATGTTGCGGCCGAGCTGCGGGGCGAATACTTTGTTGATGAGGCACTGATATGTCGCGCCAGCGTTCTTCAGGCCGAAGGGCATCCGGGTATAGCAATACAGACCTAGATCAGTCGTGAAGCTGGTCTTACTTTCATCGTCCGGATGCATTCGGATCTGATGGTAGCCTGTATAGGCATCAAGGAAGCTCAGAAGCTCGTGGCCAGAGGTCGCATCCACCACCTGATCTATCCGAGGTAGCGGGAAGCTATCCATCGGACAGGCTTTGTTAAGGTTCGTGAAATCTACGCACGTTCGCCATTTGCCATCTTTCTTGGGCACCATTACTACGTTGGCGATCCATTCCGGGTGATGTACCTCCCGGAGATGCCCGGCATCCAGCCCCTTTTGAACTTCGGCTTGAATGGCGGCTCTTCTTTCCTAATTGAAGGTACGCCGCTTCTGCTTGACCGGGGGCTGGTTAGGATCGGTGTGTAGCTAATGCTCCGCTATTTCAGGGTCAACCCCGGGCATGTCCATTGGAGACCAGGCGAAGACATCGAGATTCTTTTTCAAGAACTCGGCGAGTCTCTCCGCTTCGGTTTCCTCCAGGCCGGAGCCTATCATCAGGGTCCGTCCCTCGCCTCTCGGAACTGGGATGGCGATGAGTTCTTCTCCCGGGGATGCTTCGGCTGAAGATTCGATCGACAGGGATTCGGCCGCAGCTTTCCCCTTGACCGAAATCATGTAACACTGCCGAGCCGCTTCTTGATTCCCCTTGGCCTCGCCTATTCCATGACTGGTATGGAATTTTAGTTTCTGATGAAAAGACGAAGGCACAGCTCCGACCCCGCCGATTAGCCTTCGGCCAAAGATGGCGTTGTAGGCTGAATCGATTTTACAACGGCAAAATCCGTTTCTACGGTTAATTGCCGGGGGGCAGAACCTATAGTTACGGGGAGCCGGACAATGCCCTCTACTCGGCAGGGCGAGCCATTAAAACCGAATAAGGGACCCCGGTGAGGCTTCATATTAGCCTCATTCAATCCCATTTTTACAAAGCAATCATAAAACAATATGTTCGGAGCGCTTCCATTATCAACAAAAATACGATGTACATCGTAATTGTTTATTACAGCGTTCACGACGAGGGCGTTGTCGTGAGGGACCTGAACATCAGTCAGATCCTCCGAGCCGAAGGTAATGTCTTCTTGGTGGGGCCGCTTCGGCTCGGAGTCGACCGTCGCTATTGTTGCAGAGCTGTGCTGACGGCGCCTTGATCCTTCTCCCGGCCCGCCGGATATCATCATGATAGACCCAGCACTGGATCTTTGATGAGATGTTTCCACTGGGGCCGAGGTAATCTTTGGCGGAGGAGCGGCTTCCTTCTCCGGGGGTTGCAGAGGCCTGGCTGTCTCGGGGACGTCCCTGTTCCGCTATTGCTGGGGCTGCTCTCGTCGGAACTGCGGCAGTCTGCCCTCCCTGATGAGGCGGTCGATCTCCTCCCGAAGGTGCCGGCATTCGTCAGTCGAATGGCCAATCTCCTGATGATAGTCGCAATATTTGCCGGGATCCCTTCGGCGAGGATCAGTTTTGATGCGCTCCGGCCGCCGGATCATGCCCTTCACCTCCATAAGCATTCGGGAAGGGGGAGCGGGTAGCGACAGGTACCGCAGCTGCGGATCCCGTCGCTTTTCTTGGTCCCACTCCTCCCTGCGATATCGCTTACGGGAGGGCTCTTGATCTTTAGGTCGAGGGCGGACCACCTGGGGGGCAGGTGCCGATACTGTTTCGGCTGCACCTTTACCTCTGGACATCATCAGGGCCTCCCGGTTGATATACTTGTGGGCCCGAGCCACGAGGTCCTGGAAGGTAGGGGGATGGCGCTTCCCAATGGAGCCGAGGAGCCCTTCATCCCGGCACCCGCTGATTACGGCCGAAACCGCAATCAAGCTGTCGAGGTTCGGGATTTGGGCGGCCTCAGTCCAGAATTTGGTAAAATATTCCTGGAGGGTCTCGGCGGGGCCTTGCCGGATGGCTAGTAGGCTGGCGGAAGTCTTACACTGCCGGGTGGCGTCATAAGACTGGTCGATAAATAACTGGCTCAACTGGACTAGGGAGTGGATAGAGTTGGGGGCTAGTGTCTTGAACCAGGTTAAGGCAGTCTTCTCAAGGGTGAGGGGGAAGAGACGGCAATGGACTGCCTCAGCGACCCCTCGGACAGAGAGGTAGGTATTAAACCAGACCGGATCTGTCATTCCATCATAGAGAGGGCCCTTCGGCAGTTTGAAGTCAGGAGGTACCTCGGTAGCCAGGAGTTCTGGCGTGAACGGGGTTTGCTCCAGGATGGTGCTAGCGAGGGGAGCCCCGTACGGCCGAGACACCATCTGCTGCATCTCTTTCCTCATCGCCGTCAACCACCGGTCTAGGTCCGGGGCAGTTGAGGTGGTGACCGAGCGTCCTCCGGTTCCGGCTGGGCGAAACTCGAACGAAGCATAGCCTTGCTCCGTCATCATGCGGTCGGCACGAGGGGCTTGGGCAGGCAGTGCCGAGGGCTCGCTGCGTGCCGTGGCGGTTTCGTCGGAGGAGACCGGTGAAGGCGCCGACCGGAACCTTATATCTTGGACGGGATAGATTGGAGGAAGCGGTACTTGCGGGGGAAGCTGGCCCAGCAATCCCATGCGCTGGGCAATGGCAAACACCATCTCTTGCAGAGGTGCGAGAGAGGTGACGGCAGCGGCTAACGTCGCCATCTGCTGCTGAAGTACTCCCACCCGGTCGTCTCCTGCAGCGAGGGACTCTGGTATGACAGGCAGAGCCGTGCTGGGAGGAGCAGACGGGGCGCCTTCAGAGTGCAGCGGCTGCGCTGAGGCTTCGCGCGTCTCTGCCTCACTTTGTCCGGATCGCCGGGTTACAGGACGATGAGACATGACTATTTGTTTGAATTCCCACAGACGGCGCCACGTGATGTAGCCGAAGCTATCATGACCGGATTCCGAGGCTAGAATCCGAAGTTGAGATCTGGAGCTGGGTCGGATTGGTGAAGAGGCCCGACGGGGATCCGGAAGGCGTTGGAAGCGAAGACGCTGTCAAAGATCCAAAGCCGAGGGTCGCCCGGCCGGATGTGGGCTAGCCTTCGGAAGGCGCGTCCAAAGTCCCTCCGGTCGAAGGGCAACTGGTGCGGATCTGAGGCACCTTCGGGTGAGGAAGATCAGCCGGCAGACGGCGTCGAGACCCGAGGAAGAAGTCCGAGGTTGGCGGCCGAGACCGACTCGGAGAGGTTGGCGAAGATTCGAACCAAGCTCTGCAGGAGGGAAAGAAGAAGAAGAACCGGTCAGTAGGAGTCCTGGGCTTTGGCCCTTAGGAACCCCCTCCGACGGTCAAGTTAGCTTCTGAAGATGGTTCGATTCAGAAGTCAAAGAGGTGGAAGAAGCAGCTTTAATGCTTTTCGGACTATAGTCCTTGAGGGTCACGAAGACATACCTTTGGCAATAAATAGCGGTGTATTTATAGCGGAGGATAGAGGATGCTTAACGGTGGTAGCCGGTACAGGACTATATTCTGGGTTTATTGGTAAACCGCCATAGTGCCTAGTCCTCCCACCGGAGTGGGCCGGATACGGCTATTGGGCCGAAGGGGGTTGGGCCGCTGAAGGACCAGATGCCGCTTAGTGGGCTGGCGCCTATTGGGCCGAGGGGCTGCCGAGCCGCTAGCGGGCCGAAGGCTATCGGGCCGCTAATGGGCCGAAGGTTGCTGGGCCGCGGACGGGCCGAAGGCCGCCAGGGGGCTTCTTACTGTTGTTGTTGGACTGATCTGTGTTGGGCCTGTTTTAATGGGCCGAATCGGATTCTGCCACATCACAGTAGTAGTTAAGGTTGCATTGAAGTTCCGCTTTTTCTTTTTTTAGATCTATTGAAGTACCAAAGGCGAACGGGGCTCCCAGGCCGAGACGTCTGGCAGAATGCTTTGCCTCTTGCGCTGGAAGCGAGACCCGAGCTTCTGGCGGTTAGCTTAACTTAATAGGCATTAGGCATTCTGAGCTGGAAGGGGGCAAGCAAATGAAGGGAAGCTCTTCGAGCTTTCTATGGCCCGACTACTAAGTGAAGACTTTCGACTTTCTTTAATTTAATAAGAGAAGGGGAGGAGGTCAGCGGTAGCTTAACGAGCTTTAGTTGGCCGACCACTACATAAGCCGCTGGTGGAAAAAGCTCTTTGAGCTTCCCTTCATTCGTTGCTAAGCCAAGGTCCCAGGTCCCTGAGTCAGCCCGTGCTTTTTCGAAGAATCCTGCACCCATGGGCATATGGCCTAGCAGGCCTTCCCTGTCTGCCGGAGCTTCATGGGCGTTGCCCCGTTCCCCAATCAGATGTTTGGATGTGAGTTATACTCCGTGGGGAGCCAAACGGGCGTATGGCCTTGCCTTGACATTTGACCTCTCTTCCTGTGTGACTAGGAATGCTCAGTGACAACCTCTCAATTGTCACCGCCTTGCCTCTCTTGCTACCGCTACCGCAGCCTAGTGTGGTCAACACCAATCGTGCTCGGGCAACGAAGCTTACACTCATTCACATTGGTTCATCTTGCCCTGGGCCTTTTGCTCTTCTAACGTAAAAGGTGGCCGGCCATTCGTCAAGGCCCAGGAATCCGCTGGACATCTTAGCGGCAGGATTGGATACCCGCATCCGGTCGAAGTTCCATTTCTTAAAAGCCTCTCCTTTAGTGCCCCCCCTAACATACAAGAGAGCTGTTTCTAGGTGGGTCGCTTTGCGCAAGACATTGCTTAGGACCAACGGGTCACACGACAGGTGCACGATCGACTTTGTACGCTCTATTCTTCGGCTTTTCGCCTATCGGCTTGGCAGGCAAGCTACCTTGATTCGTCTTCAGCTTCAATTTGTTATGCTCAGCAGCTCCAACAAGCCCTAACATATCTTGCCGCCTAAAGCTCTGCCAAGAAAGCGCTGCTTTACGTTTGATTCTATGTGCCCAGAGCATGCTATGCGTTCTCCACTTTCGGACCTCACAAAGAGAGAACATGTTTTTTCCTCTGACTTTCTCTCTCATTCGCGGAGCGAAGAAAGCTGGCTTTGCCCCAGCTACTGCTATCCTTGGAAAAAGAAAAGAGCTACCGAAAGAAAGGCTCGTTGAGACCTTGGCCTTTGGAGAGGAGAAGCCAGTGAAGAAGACGTCCTTCGCGCAAGCAAAAAACTTGCCTGCGCCTTTACTATACAAGGCGCTCTTCGACCAAGGGGGCATTCTGGTGGAAGGGCCGACCACTACATAAGTCGCAATCAGTCCAGGAGAGAGGTCAGCTACCTTTCTTTAATCCACCTTCCCGGGCAAGGAAGAGAATGAAAATTGGCCGCGGATGGTGGTTGTGGTGGGTTCGAGGATCTTACACGACGGAACTTCATTCCTCTCCCTATCGGTCGAGCCACTCCGTACCTTTATCGTGTTCAATTTCTTCTGGTGGACCCCCTCGATCCATCGTACTAGAGTGATCCGAGAAGAATGATTAGGGTCATGTTCTATCCTTTCTACAATGCCCATAGACGAAGTGCTTCGTTTCAAATCAATTCTTCGCTGCAATCGCTTCGATCCGCGCCCTCGGTGAAAAACCGTAATACGCCCTAAGGAATTCCTACCAACGGACTTCCCTGTACTCAAAGTGATTTGTCTAAGTGCTCTCCCCAGTCTCATTTTATATCTCGTAATCATTCGATTCCGTCCTTTCAAGCAGGCCCCTATCGGCGTTCGCTCCTACTCCTCCTCCTTCTCCTCCTTCATTGTCGTTGGTCCTTTTTACATAACATTCTCGGCCGCCTCTGGTCCGGTAGGAAAGAAAGTTGTAGCCAGTGACTCGCACCGCTATAGACCTATGTGTACACCGCCATGTCGAGACTCTCTTTCGAAAGTGAGATCACCACCAGCTTTAAGCTACCGCTTACCTAAATGCAGCCGTTTTCAACTATACGAGACCACCAAAAGGGGGAAGGTAAAGTAACTTCTTTCGACTTCTAATCTCCAGACTTTTCTAACTAAGTCAATTGAAAATAACATCGGCTTTTTCCTCCGACTAGAAGGGGATCTTGTTCACGGCGGATTCAAGATCCTCAAATGTGGCTTTGGCTTCAGCTATCTCATTCGTTCTTTTTTATCTTTTGATTGGTAAGTAGCCCTTTTCGGGTTAGTTGAAAGACCAAGAATGGCCTCTTTGAAAGAAGACGACAGACATGCTGGGAAGGAGATGTGGCCTAAGTAGGTACAACAAAAGGTACTAGACTAGTATGGGCGCAATATGCGATTGGAAGCTCTTCTTTGGCAGGTTTCATGATTTGCTAATCCGATCTTGTAAGTTGACTTATATCTTAGGCCACCGACTGAGACGATGGCTTGAAACCCGGGTAGAAAGAAGACCAATCGAAAACATGTTCAGCAACAAATCGCAGGGCGTAAGCTGTGGGTCTTGAGGCAGATGTGGCATCTTCTGAACCACTAGGGAAAAAAGCTCATCTTTTTTCAATGCAACTAGAGGGCTCTTAGTACGCTAACGCTACTACCTGCCCAGTAAGAGGATGTTTTTAGGTTTATGTCGTCAAAAGCCCCTATCAGCACAAAGAAGAAATTCAATAAGAGAGGATTGGATTTCATCAAGAAAAGACAAAAACCGCATTGAGTGGGGCCTGCCCTTAAATAGCCCTTACAGAGCTTCTCTATCAAGAGCTGCTAGTTGGTGGTTGAGGAGTAATAGGTTCCGCATAAGCTACATTTCATGGGAGAGGCACCTATCGAGTACTTCCGAACTCGTCTTTCATCTACAGGTCGCTAAAGCCAATAGTTTGGTGCCTGGGCCCACTCATCTTTGGTTGCAACTTCGGCTGAAGCCTATGCTTTCAGTTCAATTCAATTCCTTGGTTCTCCGGTTGATTGCCCAGCCCGCGTCACACCTTAAAAAGCTTTGGAACAGTAGTTTCACTTACTTCGCATGTCTGGACATTGGACCTTCTTCAAACTGGCCTTTAGCAAAGTGGATAGAATGGGGAGCTCTTTGCTAATCGAGGGCTTCACTTCCCTGCTCTGGTTCAAGACTCGCTAGGTATCCTCCTCAGTCTCGTTACCACGCTAGCTTGAATAGTCTCCGAGCTTGGCTACGATTGCCTCGAAGGAATGTAGACTTATAGTAGCCCCTTTATGAACCTTAAACCAGAAGACAGAAAGAAAGCAAAAGGAGAAGGAAGAGAGGGGACTAATGGATGTTATCCTACTAGCAGTGACTAGAAGGAAGGGTCTACGATAGCCGAGTCTTCACCTATAAAGCACTTTTTTTATTGCCCTCGGAAATGACTGAAAGACTGGCCTACGACCCCTCACAGAAAAAAGGGTCTCTGCTTAAAGGAATTTCAGATAAGTCTTTGGGCATACTTTGTTTGACGAGGTGCATCTAGCCCTTCTTTCTATTCTATTCTAAGTGCCAATAAATAAAAGATATCAATTCTGACTATGAAATTTAAATAGAGGTAGCTTTAGCTAGTCTAGCGCATACTTTCAAAGAATGAAATTAAGAGAATCAACGATCTATGCCTGACGAACGTCAACCACCTCTTTAAGGTCTTTAGTAGTTAGGGGGCTTGGAACCACTGTTATCTCCTTCGAGTCTGGTACCCACTCCTCTGGCTGGGGATGTACACAACAGTCGAAGCAACGTATAATAAGCTTCGATCGCGATACGCCTTCGATCACCCAGATAGATTGAATCAAGTAATGGCATCCATTGCCTTAACTGGCATGACATTTAAAGAAGGCTACGTCTAGACCTGAAGAATCCCTTAGTCTTCTGGTCTAGGCATATTATCTAAGCGACTCTCCTAGTGCTTAGTGGGCCAAGTGTCTTTTCTTTTAGTAAATCTACCTGGCTAGTTTCTTATTATCCTTCGCTTGTAGCGACTGAATCTTGTTTCTGATACAGCACCATTGATTGGTCTATTTGGCAAAGGAAACCTGGGAATTAAGGATTTTGTTCTGTCTTCCAGACATTTATTATACTGTCACTACAGCTTATCAATTTGAATTGCATCAAACAAAGCTCTCGTTCCAAATCTACGAGAATGAAGAACAATAACTCGAGACTTGAAATTCATCCAAGTGGAGGTTCTTTCTCAGGGCATAAGGAATAGCACGCAAAAGACAGCCTAGAAAGACAGGGTTGATTAAAAGCGGTGGATGAGCGGTAATGGTTGGGGAAGGAGTACATCCTTTTGTTCTTAGTTCGTGGGAATTGCTTCCATCACTAACTAGTTCAGCACGACAAGTGGGCTTTTGTGTTCGAACCTCGAATCCGGCCCTGTTCGACAAGACCAGATCCATCAACAAACCTAGGTCCGCTTGTATGAGCCAACAAACGAACATCCTCGCCCCTATTGAGCATAGCCTTTTCTCCGTTAGGCTCCTGTAAGGGCGGGTATAAGAAGGGAGGTTTCCCCCTCTCCTTTCAGTCGAGCTCCTTTGGACCCTCTGTTGGGATTGCTGTGTCGGCATCCGACCGAAAACGCAGCGGAATAAAATTAATTTCGGGATTGGATCCATCCCGTTTCGATCAACAAAACAAGAACGGAGTAAATCGGATTTACCTTGCGTAGATTCGAATCCGCGTTTGTTTTCCGGTTCCGTCGGAGCGATGCCGCAAGTCGCGCAGATGCCCGACCTCTAGCGGTATCCACGCGGTTCTCCTCGCGATGGTTCGTCCTCGCCTCGTCGCTCAATGCAGCGTTCATGGATCTCGTCTGGCTGCGTGTAATCCACCGCGACATGCGGATTCGGAATCTCTCGTCGGACGGAAGGCGGAGCAGTCGGGAATCGAAGTGGAGCCTCTAGATGGCCGCCTCATGTTGCACGCCCAGAAGAGAGGAGAGAGAGAGAAAGAACAACGGTTAGGTTAGGGTTGCTGGCCCCCGATGTAGTATCCGTTCTTTTATAATAAGTTTGTTTGCGGTTTTTCATAAAAACCCAGACTTATCCGAAATACTGTCGGATTATCCATCGACTTGAAAACCATTTGCGTGTGACCCTCTAGGCCCAAATACCAGTCCAGTTAATATCCCATTAAGTCCAGTAAACCTTTACTGACCCACTGAATTAATTAATATCCTCATATTCAATTAATCAGCCGAATTTAATGTCTCACAATAAATTCGGACGGACTTCCGATCACGTTGGATGCCAAGCAACATCGCGTGATCCTAGATGGCACTGGGGTTATCGCAACCCTCTATTGGAACCTTTCTTTCATCGGTTAGCGCGCGGATATAATCCTTCATCCGTGCAATGCTCCCGAATCGACCTAGGGCATGGTTTACTGTTAGACCCTATTCGGTTGATTCACTTGAATCAGATGCCGCTAATCTGAATCCGATAACTCCTTATCGAATACAAAGTCTGCCCTAGCCAGGGACTTTAAGCGCATCATTCCCAGAACATTCTCTCTCAAACTACTGAGAGCGGATGATCCCGTATTGAACACACAATTACCTTCGAGGGCATTTCCCTAAATCCGATCGCTTGACTTATTGATAACCCATGGTTAGAGATTCGTTAGTCAAGGTCAAAGTTCAAAAACCTACCAACAAGATATCTTTGGCGTCTCAGGTCCAAGGATCATCCACTCAACTGTAACAAAAGAATCGAGCTGGTTAACAGTGAGGAGTTTACCATCCAGCGATTCATAGTCGGATCAGTTCAGTGAACTCATTCGCCAATGAGTACCTATAGGTCCAGCATAGTGTCTCCACACAAGTGACTTATAGGATCAGTCACCCTCATCATATGAGCTGAAGTAACCTATACTAGTCTATCCGGATGTTCGATGTCCTATCTTAAACTACCTATGACTAGGAACAATTAAGAACATATATTATAAGTCTTCGGTCCCGTAATTATGATCTCATCATAATCCGAAGACTATTGCACATGTTCATGGACTTCATAGTGATACGATAAACATAGATCGAATTAATTACACACAATAAATTATTGCCATTTATTAATAATCTGAATCAGTACATAGTATCTGATTGGCTTTGAGACCATCTAATACTAACACCCTCTCCCTTGTCAAAGCTTAGTTATCCGTGAATGATCACTTGTTTTGCTTGTTGGCTGGTAGCTCCATGGTTGGTTAGCTCGAAAGCGAGTTTTGACTCTTTGATCGTCGAGAAAGAAAGGTGTGATTACCTGAGGTGAGGTTGACCTTCTTTCTGCCTTATCAGAGGTCTAGTTTAGGTCATGCGCGAATGCAGAAAGGGGACAAGGAGAAACGCTAGTCCACTAACAACTGAACCCCTCAAGCGAACGAGTAGTGAAGCCTTACCCTGATCGAGATGAGAAAGAAAGGCAAGCCTGCTTGTCTCGCGACGTAAGGAGAGGGCGTCGAAAGCTAGACCCACACAAATGTTTAATCGAAAGCTCTATCATCCTTCCCCATACCAGATTGAAAACAACAACCTTGAGTCATCTATTGATTGAGGAACCGTACCTGTCACGTTGAACCATGTCTGTCAACGGTGAAAGATAACCCTACTAAATAAAGTGAGGGCCCCGGAGGGAGATAGGATTTCTCAACTGTCGATCGACGGCCTGCTTGACAAAGCCTTTTTCAGTCTCCCAATAAATGAAAAATGCTGGTGACACGAAAGCTTGTGCTCGACGCTCTCTTTCCTATTCCATATTCCTATGTGTCGCAGCCGTTCACTCTTTCATTCATTCCTTCACGGAAGACTCTAATACTGAATTGCATTGAGGTAGTGATAGCGCATTGAAATGGAAGACTTTGCACGTAACTGAAGGCGCCTTCTTGATTGAAGAAGGGCTGTCGCTTAAGGACATAGAGAGAGTTCTCACTCTAGGCGCCCTCCACTCCAGACTTGTAACTGGACCCTAGTACCTCTCAATGAAAGAACTGGCATTTTCTTACGAAACAAAGGAAGGCATACTAAAACATACCCTCACTCCGGAAAGGAAGGAGAGAGCTTAGAGGGGTAGTTGCCTTTCAAGTCAAGAAGCTCGTCGTCCTACTGATTGAGCACTTGGCGAGGCAAGAGTAGATTGACCAAGGATGGGATTCGCGCATACCTATGAATGGACTCTGATGTAGCCGAAGCTATCACGACCGGATTCCGAAGCTGGAATCCGAAGTTGGGATCCGGATCTGGATCGAAGAAGAGACCCAACGGGGATCTGGGATGCGGTGAGAGCGGAGACGATGCCGAAGATCCAAAGCCGAGGGTCGCTCGGTTGGATGCTGGCTAGCCTGCGGAAGGCGTGGCCGAAGCTCCTCCGGATGAGGAGCAGCCGATGCGGGGCGGAGCCGAAGCACCTTAGGACCAGCCGACGAATGGCGTCAAGACCGGAGGGAGAAGTCCCGAGGTCGATGGCCGAGACCAACTTAGGGAGGTCGGCGAAGATTCGAACCGATCCCCTGTAGGAGGGAGAGAAGAAGAAAAACCAGTCAGTAGGAGTCCCGGGCTTTGGCCCTTAGGAACCCCCTCCGATGGTTAAGTTAGCTTCTGAAGATGATTCGATTCAGAAGTCAATGAGGTGGAAGAAACAACTTTAATGCTTTTTGGACTATAGTCCTTGGGGTCACGAAGACATACCTTTGGTAATAAATAGCCGTGTATTTATAGCGGAGGATAGAGGATGCATAACGGTGGCAACCGATATAGGACTATGTTCTAAGTTTGCTGGTAAACCGCCATAGTGCCTAACCCTCCCACCGGAGTGGGCCGGATACGGCTACTGGGCCGAAGGGGGTAGGGCCGCTGATGGGCCAGATGCCGCTTAGTGGGCTGGAGCCTACTGGGCCGAGGGCTGCTGAGCCGCTAATGGGCCGAAGGCTACTGGGCCGCGAACGGGCTGAAAGCTGCCAGTGGGCCTATTACTGCTGCTTTTAGACTGATCTTAGTGTTGGGCCTGTTTTAATGGGCCAAATCGGATTCTGCCTCATCACATAGCCCCCCACTCTTGTCTTCCTCAGATTCATGAGATGGCGAGAGTATAGTCCGAAGCCTCTCCGGGGGAGTAACGTGACAGGCGCTATCCGAAGCTTTCTGCTTTGTTATGAAGAGGAACTGCCTTCGGTCGACCGAGGGCTAGTAACCATTAGTCCCGTCTCCATTCGGGACGCAGTGACGAATGCCTTCGTCCTCGATTGTGAAGGGACGAGTCTTCTGGCCATGTCAGGCCTGATAAATGGACGGGAAAGATGTCGAGTTTTCTGTCAAAACGGTCGCGTCATGAGAAAACACGGGACACGTGTCGCGTATCCGGTCGCCCCGTTAAAAGCACAAAAGGATCCCGGCCGTGCCTGGTGATCACGCAGATCGCGGGTCACTTCGGCTCTCTGCCCGAGACTTCACTTGGATTGCCGCCTCTCCCGTCCCTAGCAAGCGGATCGGAACATGTGGCGAGCATCCGAGTTATCAGCCGAAGGGTCGGACCACTTCCGATCGTTGATTATCTTCTCTCGATCTCACAGCCAAGCCGTTATCATTGCCTAAGGACGACGCACGTGGCGTGTATCTGAGAGAGGCGATGTTGACTAGGGGGAGGATCTTGGCCGTTGATTTTGGCGGGGAATGCTTTCAACTTTATCCTATAATTAGGAGCCCTCCCCAGGGCACTGTTCCGCTCTCTCCTTCCTGCGCATGCGTATTCCTGCAATCATCCGAGCCTCCCTGCTTCCCCGGCGAGGAACGGGCCACTGAAGGTGTTTGAGTGCGCTGTCTGTCGCTGGGGGCTCTCTGCTGCCTGGAGTTGTTGCCGGGGAAGCTTCCGTTGCTTGAGAGGCGGTGGGCAGTCGAGGAGATCTTACTTGAGGGTAAGCCTCAATTTTCTTTGCTCCGTGATCCATGTTCCGTAGCTCCCCTTCGGCTGATAGTAGTTTTTCAGCCGAAGGTTATTCTTCTTGTTCTTCATCTCAGCCTTCTGAATCTTCTTTGTCATCCCCCCTTTCTTCAAACTCCCTTGCTTCTCTCATGGCGGATGAGGCCGAAATGTCTGGTGCTGGATAAGCCGAAGAGGTTCTCGCCACGGGCCAGGCTTCCTCTTCCGGCCGACGTCAGCCCGAGACAGTTTCCGAAGCCATGTGTACTTTGGCCGACGATGGGGTCAAGTACATTGCCTCTTACTATCAGCTCCCATCTTGGATGATTCCCTATCGGCCCGAGATGAAAACCAGGGCCAACTCGGTCCGGCCGGGTAGCTTTTCTATTTACGAGGAGAGCTTCCGGGCGGACTTTCGTCTTCCCCTTTCCACCTTCGTAATTAATCTTCTATGCTTCTACGGGTTGGCCCCGTCTCAATTTTTCCCTAATTCTTGGCGGACAGTCTATGCCTTCTTGGCTGTACTCACCTATATCGATGTCACCCCTTCGGTAAACATCTTCCGCTTTCTTTTCAAGATACAGCGACAGGGAAAATCCGAATGGTTCAGTTTTGTCCCCTGCATCGGCCGGGGTATCTTCTCTGGGAAGCCAACTTTCATTCACCATTGGAAGAGGAGCTTCATCTTCATCTCCCTTCTGGAGAAGGAGAGGGGTGTGTGGCCCTTCCCCACTGTATGGGCGCCACTGGCGGAAGGCCTCTCCGATTCGCCTTGTCTTAACCCCGATCAGCTTCATATCGTGAGCCTTATAGAAGCCGAGGCTCCGTACGATATAACGGAGCTTTTCAACGAAGAGGAGCGACTCGTGCAGACGGGGGCCTGGCCGGATCCGACGAAGGATCCTCCTCAGGTCTTTCCTTATCTTCCTCCTGAGGATGTCCCGGGGGAGACTGAAGGAGCCGCCGAGGTTGAGTCTCCGGCCGAAGCTCCTCCGACTGAAGAGGGTGCTGAGGCTTCGACCGAGGGTAAGTCGGTCTTGAGTTGTGGAGAGTCGCGCACTGTAAGTTTCTAACTCCTTTTCTTCTGTCCGCAGAGATGACTGGGATTCGGAGACTCCTTGGTCGGCTCGCCCAACAGTCTGGCCCATCTCAATCGTCCCAGCTACAGGCAGCGGGAGGAGCTAGATGAGGCGCGGCCCTGAATGCCCGAGCCACAGTACAGACAACGGCTTCGGTCGAGGGCCGCGCCGCTGCTGCCGCTCTCGAAAGAGAGAAAAAGGGAAAGTCGGTCGTACGGAGAGGTGGCCGACTACCGAAGCGGAGCCGGGCGGATGAGCCTGGTGAAACAGAGCCCGCCCCGGCAGCCAAGAGGCCAATCGCTGCCCGAGGGGCCCCGCTCTCGTCGCCTCCCGAAACGTCGAGGGGCGATTCTCCTTCGGCCGCGACGGCAGGTACAGAAGACCTCGTAGGTTACGGGACGCAGGCGTCCCGTGAACATGAGTGCGAGCTATGGGTCCCGAATCTGGGGATCTATAGGGACGAGAGTCTGGAGGACTCTCGGACGTGCCTGCGCCTGCTCCAAGGCTTAACTCTTCCGATAGCCGAGGACGAGATGTAGCCGATGTCCTCGGACGGCCTGGCGATGCAGTGCGCCCGACTGTCGGTCCAGGTAAAAAAGCTTCTTTATGGGCCTCGGTCTAATATTTCCCTTGGCTTATTTGGGATTGTTGACTTCTGTTTGCTTTTGGCTGCAGACCGTGGTCATGTGTGGGGGCCTGATTCGCCGTCAGGTGGCCATTCAGCAAAGGCTCCGGGAGGTGGACCAGGCTTCGGACCAACCGGCTTCTGGCGGAGTCGCCCCGGTACGATGTATTCTTGAGGCTAGCGTCGACTTGCTCTTGAAAGCGAATGCCCGGATGCGGGCCGAGCTAGAGGAGCAAAAGGAGGTGACTTGCGCTTCCTCCGAGGCCAAGACGAAGGCCGAGCGGGAGAAGGAGAAAGCCGAGAAGGAGCTGGAGGCGGTTCGGGCTGCGAATGAAGCTCTTAAGGCCGAGATCCAGGACAAGGTCGACCAGCGGGTCACGGACCGCCGCCGCCATGCCAAGGAGATGTCGGCTCTGAAGGTAAATCTGGAGGCTAAGGCTGAAGAGGCTGCTTGCACAGCCGTAGCCAGCTATAAGGCCAGCCCAGATTATGCCGAAGAGATAATACATGCTCAACTTGAGGCGGCATCGTCCGTGTTCAGCATAGGGCTGGATATCGCTCATAAGGCGTGCTCGGCCGTGGACCTAACCGGCATCGCCCTTCCGACAGACGAGGAAGCCGAAGAGCTTCTTGCCTGGTGGAAGAAGCTTAAGGCCGAAAGAGCTTCGCCCCCAGCGGAAAGTAGCGCGGCCGTTCCTGACGAGGTCGCCCCAGCCGAGACTATCTAGGTCGAGGATTCTCCTTCTCCATCTCCTGGTCAGACCCCCGTCGATATAGATGGCGAAAATACCGAGAGCTAATACGGGGGCTTGTCCCGGCTTTTGTTTTCCCTTTTCTGAAAGGCTGCGGCCAGATGTACGGCCGATTTTTGTACTCTGCTCATATATATATGAAAAATATTTTGCTTCCACTTGTGTTTTGAATGAATGAACGAGTCGTGCTCTTCTTGTGACCGAGACCATATCGCTGTTAGATGCGGCTCGCACGGCCGAAGCCAATCCGGATATGGACTGGAAATAATGCCGCTCCCGATATGGCCGAAGCCACTCCCGATACGGTTTACACGGACAGAGAAAACCATGCCGCTCCCGATACGGTTTGCATGGCCGAAGCCACTCCCGGTATGGTTTACACGGACTTAAGAGAATACCATGCCGCTCCCGATACAGTTTGCATGGCCAAAGCCACTCCCGGTACGGTTTACACGGACTTTAAGAGAATACCATGCCGCTCCCGATACGGTTTACATGGCCGAAGCCACTTCCGGTACGGTTTACACGGACTTGAGAATACCATGCCGCTCCCGATATGGTTTGCAAGGCCGAAGCCACTCCCGGTACGGTTGACACGGACTTAAAGAGAATACCATGCCAGATATGATATCAAAGGGAGAAATTTATTCATGCCTTGCGGCTAAATTTCGGGGGAAGTATCGTACATGAAATAACGCCGAAGACGTTCCACATTCCAGGTGCGAGGGAGAGGTTGGCCCGAAAGGGTTTCCAACCGATAAGCACCTCGTCGAATTACCTCCCTTACGCGATATGGCCCTTCCCAGTTGGGAGAAAGCTTCCCTGCGGCTTCGGCTGGTTTAGACGCGTGAGCATTTCTTAACACGAGGCTCCCGGTCTCAAAGCTTCGGGGCTTCACTCGAGTGTTGTGGTATCTGGCCATGCGTTGCTAATAAGCTGCTAGCCGAATGCGAGCTTTCTCTCTGGTTTCTTCTATAAGATCAAGATGATCTTTTAAGGCTTCCTTATTGGCTTCCGGATTATGAGTAAGGACTCCCGGAGAGGGAAGGCCAATTTCGACAGGAATAACAGCTTCTACCCCATAAGCCATATGGAACGGGGTTTCGCCGGTTGGGATTCGGCTCGTAGTCTGATAAGCCCATAGAACACTCGGTAGCTCTTCTACCCATCGGCCTTTGGCTTTGCCGAGGCGAGTCTTCAGTCCTTGTAATAAGCTTCGGTTGGTGACCTCGACCTGGCCATTTGTCCGGGGGTGTGCTACTGATGTAAATTTGTGGAGAATGCCGAAGCTAGCGCAGTTGTCCTTGAACCGATGGCTGTCGAATTGTTTGCTGTTGTCCGAGATGATGGCCTGAGGGATGCCGTACCGACAGATGATGGACTTCCACACGAAGTTCCACGCGTTGCTATCGGTTATGGACGCGAGGGGTTCGGCCTCTACCCACTTAGTAAAGTAATCTACCGCCACGATAAGGAACTTCCTTTGGCCGGTGACGACGGGAAAGGGCCCTAAGAGGTCAATTCCCCATTGGGCGAAAGGCCAGGGGTCTGATAAAGGAGTTAGAAGGGTTATTGACTGGTGTATGAGGGAGCTGAACCTCTGGCATTGATCGCAGCGACGGACGAGGGCAGTTGCATCCTCTCGAAGCGTCGGCCACTAGTATCCCTGCCTTAGAAGCTTGTGAGACAGGGCCCTTCCTCCTGCGTGTGCTCCCCATACCCCTTTATGTACCTCTCGTAGTGCATAGTCAGCTTTGCCCGGATCGAGACATCGCAAGAGGGGTCGGCCGAAGGACTTTTTATATAACGAGCTGTCCAAGAGAAGGAAGTGAGAAGAGCGCTGCCGAATACGTCTGGCTTCCTTCGGATCGGGCGGGACTTCTCCTTGGAGGAGGAAAGTAACCAGGGGAGTCATCCAGGTCTCAGCTTCGGTCACTTGTATGACGTCCGGCTCTTTGAGGCTTGGCTCGGCGAGTTTTTCTACAAGAATCATTCGGCCTCCTTCCTCGACATGAGTTGATGCTAGCCGGGAGAGAGCTTCGGCTCGAGCATTCTCGGCTCTCGGGATCCGCACAATTTCATAGGAATTGAATTGAGCGAGGATCTTGTGAGTTACCTGGAGATAAGATGCCATTATCGCGTCCCGTGCTTCGTATTCACCAGAAACATGACTGGCGATTAGCTGAGAGTCGCTAAATTCTTTTATGTTCTGCACGCCAAGCTTTCTAGCGGCCCGAAGGCCGGAGATGAGGGCTTCATATTCGGCGGCATTATTGGTAGTTGGAAAGGAGAAGCGTAGCGCATACTCCGTGACGACCTCTTCGGGAGATGCCAAGATCCATCCGGCGCCGCTGCCCATGGAACACGCGGAGCCATCTACATAGAGCCGCCATTCGTTGGCCGGAGGCACGAGAGCCTAAGTATCCTCGGCTTCGGATATAATGACTTCCGGTGGAGACGCCGAGGAAGCTTCGGGAGTGAGCTCGATAATAAAATCGGCTAGGGCTTGAGCTTTTATTGCTACCCGAGGCACATAGGAAACGTCGAACTCTCCCAATTCAATTGCCCATTTAGCCAGCCTGCCGAACACCTCTGGCCGGGAGAGGACCTGCTTCAGAGGTTGATCGGCGAGGACCTTTATCGGGTGGGCTAGGAAGTAAGGCCGGAGCCTCCTCGGGGATGAGACAAGGGCTAAAGCTAGCTTTTCAAGAGCAAGATACCGAAGCTCTGCTCCTTGGAGGGCTCGACTTATATAGTAGACGGACTTCTGAACGCCGTCTTGCTCCCGGACGAGGACGACGCTAATAGCTGTCTCAGATACCGCGAGGTAGAGGAACATCGGCTCTCCATGGATCAGTTTGGACAAGATGGGAACCTTGGAGAGATAGACCTTCAGTTGTTCGAAGGCCGATTGGCACTCGTCTGTCCAGGAGAAGTTATTGGCCTTCTTCAGCAGCTTAAAGAAGGGAAAGCAGTAATCCGCCGCTTTAGACATGAAGCGGCTTAAGGCGGCAATCCTTCCGTTTAGCTTCTGAACCTCTCGGAGGTTAACCGGAGGGCTCATCTGAATGATGGCCGAGACCTTCGCGGGGTTAGCTTCTACCCCCCGGTGAGTGACCATATACCCGAGAAACTTCCCGGAGGCCACTCCAAAGGCGCACTTAGCTGGATTTAGCTTCATTTTGTATTGACGCAGGGCGGAGAATGTTTCGGCTAAGTCGGCCAGGTGGTCTGCGGCGACGTAGCTTTTCACCAGCATATCGTCGATGTAGACTTCCATGTTGCGGCCGAGCTGCAGGGCAAATATTTTGTTGACGAGGCGCTGAAATGTCGCGCCGGCGTTCTTCAGGCCGAAGGGCATCCGGGTATAGCAGTACAGACCGAGATCAGTCGTGAAGCTGGTCTTGCTCTCGTCGTCCGGATGCATTCGGATCTGATGGTAGCCTGAATAGGCGTCGAGAAAGTTTAGAAGCTCGTGGCCGGAGGTTGCATCCACCACCTGATCTATCCGAGGTAGCGGGAAGCTATCCATCAGACAGGCTTTGTTGAGGTTGGTGAAGTCCACGCACATTCGCCATTTGCCATCTTTCTTAGGCACCATTACTACATTAGCGATCTAGTCCGGGTGGTGTACCTCTCGGAGGTGCCCAGCGTCCAGCCCTTTTTGAACTTCGGCTTGGATGGCGGACCTCCTTTCCTGATTGAAGGTACGCCGCTTCTGTTTGACCGGGGGCTGGTTGGGATCGACATGCAGCCGATGCTCCGCTATTCCCGGGTCGACCCCGGGCATGTCTACTGGAGACCAGGCGAAGACGTCGAGGTTCTCCTTCAGGAACTCGGCTAGTCTTTCTGCTTCGGTTTTTTCCAGGCAGCCTATCATGAGGGTCCGTCCTTCACCTCCCGGAACCGGGATGGCGACGAGTTCCTCTCCCGGGGACGCTTCGGCTGAAGATTCGATCGATAGGGATTCAGCCGCAGCCTTTCCCTTAACCGAAATCATGTAACATTGCCGAGCTGCTTCTTGATTCCCCTTGGCTTCGCCTATTCCATGGCTGGTATGGAATTTCAACTTCTGATGAAAGGACGAGGGAACAGCTCCGCTCCCGTCGATTAGCCTTCGGCCAAATATGGCGTTATAAGCTGAATCAATTTTTACGACGGCAAAATCCATTTCTACGGTTAATTGTCGGGGAGCCGAACCTATGGTTACACGGAGCCGAACAATGCCCTCTACTTGGCAGGGCGAGCCGTTAAAACCGAATAGAGGCCCCCGGTGAGGCTTCATATTAGCCTCATTCAACCCCATTTTTTCAAAGCAATCATAAAATAATATGTTTGGAGCACTTCCATTATCAACAAAAATACGATGAACATTGCAACTGTTTATTACAGCGTTTATGACGAGGGCGTCATCGTGAGGAACCTGAATATCAGTCAGATCCTCTTGGCCGAAGGTGATGTCTTCTTGACGAGACCGCTTCGGCTCGACATCAACTGCCGCTATTGTCGTGGAGCTAAGCTGACGACGCCTCGATCCTTCTCTCGGTCCACCAGATATCATCATGATTGACCCAGCACTAGGTCGTTGGTGAGATGTTTCTACCGGGGCCGAGGTAACCTTCGGCGAAGGAGCGACTTCCTTCTCCGAGGGTTGATGCGGCTTGGTCGTCTCAGGGACGTCCCGGTTCCGCTGCTGCTGAGGCTGCTTCCACCGGTACTGCGGCAGTCTGCCCTCTCTGATGCGGCGGTCGATCTCCTCTCGAAGGTGCCGGCATTCGTCAGTTGAATGGGCAATCTCCCGATGATATTCACAATATTTGCTGGGGTCCCTTCGGCGAGGATCAGTTTTGATGTGCTCCGACCGCCGGAGCATGCCCTTCACCTCCATAAGCATTTGAGAAGGGGGAGCAGGTAGCGGCAGGTACCGCAGCTGCGGATCCTGTCGCTTGTCTCGGTCCCACTCCTCCCTTCGATATCGCTTACGAGCGGGTTCTTGATCTTCGGATCGAGGGCGGACCACCGGAGGGGTAGGCGCCGATACTGCTTCGGCTGCACTCTTGCCTTTGGACGTCATCAGGGCCTCCCGGTTGATGTATTTATGGGCCCGGGCTACGAGGTCCTGGAAGGTAGAAGGATGGCCTTTCCCGATGGAGCCTAGAAGCCCCTCATCCCGGCACCCGCTGATTACGGCCGAGACCGCAATTGAGCTGTCCAGGTTTGAGATTTGGGCAGCTTCGGTCCGGAATTTAGTGAAATATTCCTGGAGGGTTTCGGTGGGGCCTTGCCGAATGGCTAGTAGGCTGGCCGAAGTTTTGCACTGCCGGGTGGCATCATAGAACTGGTCGATAAATAATTGGCCCAACTGGACTAGAGAGTGGATGGAGTTGGGGGCCAATGTCTCGAACCAGGTTAGGGCAGTCTTTTCAAGAGTGAGGGGGAAGAGACGACAGCGGACTGCCTCAGTGACCCCTCGAACAGATAGATAGGTATTGAACCTTTGGAAGTGGCAAACCGGATCTGACATTCCATCGTAGAGGGGGCCTTTCGGCAGTTTGAAGTTAGGAGGTACCTCAGTAGCCAGGACCTTTGGCGTGAACGAAGTTTGCTCCAAAATGGTGCTGGCAAGAGGTGCTCCGTACGGCCGAGACACCATCTACTACATCTCTTTCCTCATCACCGTCAACCGCTGGTCCAGGTCCGGGGTAGTTGAAGTGGCGACCGAACGTCCTCCGGTTCCGGCTGGGCGAAACTCGGACAAAGCATAACCTTGCTCTGTCATAAGGCGGTCGGTGCGAGGGACTCGGACAGGCGGTGCCGAAGGCTCGCTACGCGCCGTGGCGGTCTCGTCAGGGAAGACCTGCGAGGGTGCCGACCGGAACCTTGCATCCTGGACGGGATAAAGCGGAGGAGGCGGTGCTTGTTGGGGGAGCTGGCCCAATAACCCCATGCGCTGGGTGATGGCGGATACCATATCTTGTAGGGGCGCAAGAGAGGTGACGGCGGCGGCTAGCGTCGCCATTTGCCGCTGAAGTGCTTCCACCCGGTCGTCTCCAGTAGCGAGGGACTCTGGTATAACAGGCAGAGCCGCGCTTTGCGGTGGAACAGACGGAGCGCCTTCAGAGTGTAATGGCTGCACTGAAGTTGCCCGCGTATCCGCTTCGTCTTGCCCGGATCGTCGGGTTACAGGACGATGAGACATGACTCTTTGCTTGTTTCCCACAGATGGCGCCACGTGATGTAGCCGAAGCTATCACAATCGGATTCCGAAGCTGGAATCCGAAGTTGGGATCCGGATCTGGATCGGAGAAGAGGCCCGACGGGGATCCGGGATGCGGTGAGAGCGGAGATGATGCCGAAGATCCGAAGCCGAGGGTCGCTCGGTTGGATGCTGGCTAGCCTGCGGAAGGCGTGACCGAAGCTCCTCTGGATGAGCAGCCGATGCGGGGCGGAGCCGAAGCACCTTAGGACCAGCCGACGAATGGCGTCGAGACTGGAGGGAGAAGTCCTGAGGTCGATGGCCGAGACTGACTCGCGGAGGTCGGCGAAGATTCGAACCGATCCCCTGCAGGAGGGAGAGAAGAAGAAAAACTAGTCAGTAGGAGTCCCGGGCTTTGGCCCTTAGGAACCCCCTCCGATGGTTAAGTTAGCTTCTGAAGATGATTCGATTCAGAAGTCAATGAGGTGGAAGAAACAACTTTAATGCTTTTTGGACTATAGTCCTTGGGGTCACGAAGACATACCTTTGGTAATAAATAGCCATGTATTTATAGCGGAGGATAGAGGATGCATAACGGTGGCAACCGATATAGGACTATGTTCTAAGTTTGCTGGTAAACCGCCATAGTGCCTAACCCTCCCACCGGAGTGGGCCGAATACGGCTACTGGGCCGAAGGGGGTAGGGCCGCTGATGGGCCAGATGCCGCTTAATGGGCTGGAGCCTATTGGGCCGAGGGCTGCTGAGCCGCTAATGGGCCGAAGGCTACTGGGCCGCGAACGGGCTGAAAGCTGCCAGTGGGCCTATTACTGTTGCTTTTAGACTGATCTTAGTGTTGGGCCTGTTTTAATGGGCCGAATCGGATTCTGCCTCATCAGAGTCAATAACTTCAAATAATCTTTTCTTTGTAAACAAGGAAGCAAGAGAGGGGACCAATTGAGACAGCAAAGAGAAAGAGCCTTTCCAACAAGCGGACAGATGACCAAAGAAAAGAAGATAGAGGTTTTTTTTTTTATGCGTTAGCACACTCTTTACATTACTGGAAACACAGGTGCGTAAACACCAAGAAAAGGAAAACAGTACGCCAATAAAAGACACTTGTCACCTCGAAAACTGAGAATATATATCCAAAGCTTTCCTTTAGGAGCTATACATACATCCTCTAATCGATCAGGTAAATCATACATTTATAAAAAGAAAGGGATTTAAAAAAAGCATGGAAGATTATATATTATTATTCTATATATATGCCCTGGAATATCCCCACCAGCCATGGCATGCTATGGGGGAAGTGTTAGAGGTAGAGGAAGAGCTGTAAAGGGGACTGCAAGAGGCACTGACTCTCAAGCCTCAGAGAAAGCAGAAGAAATCCTATAGATTAGATTATGAGGGCTGGCTGGACAGCCGCAAGGAAACTAACCTGCACCCTATTTTAGACTCGGGATGGAACTCCTAGGTCAATACCTCATACTCTTTGTATAAATTTGAACTGCCACTCTTGAACTAGATGTGCTTACCGATGGCTGGCTTTCATCTTGACTTTAATAACTTTCTATCAAAGAAACCATTTTTTGTCCAAGAACAGAATCTGCTATCCGCTTGTTGCCTAAGATACTCAAATTAGATAGGCTTTCATGCTTCGGGGTATGCTGTCAAACTTGCAACCCCACTCCATCAGTCAATTAGTAACTAGTCCACAATTGAAACTGTGAAGCAAGGCATGAAACACTCCCCGATAAAAGAAAAAAACTACAAAATAAACTCACTTCAACTTCCCTTGCAATTTAATCAAGTGGAACTGGTACAGGGGATTCGCGGTCTGGCTTCATAATAAATAGAGGTACTCATTTGACAGATATCCTTTAATGAAGCCAGAGGCTCCCTTTCATCTAACTCGGATTTCAAAGCAAGCCTAATTTTATATCTTTTAACTGATAGAAGGATTGTGATATGATTAAAACGAATGAACCACACTGACAAGCAAGGTGATGAAATCGAGGATGACTTGGAAAGAAGGAAGTTCTGGATGATGTGATCGAAGTCAACCTGCTTGAAGCTCTGTCAAATCCTGACTTCAATGCCAGCGAATTCTCTTTGAAATGAATAATCATTCCTCGCCTCCGTCAGACTGATTATGCAAAGACATCCGAGGGAACCTTTACTACTTATAAGTAAGAAAAATGGAAATCCTTTTCTCGTGGGTGAATGAAATTTCCCTTCCTAGGGCACAAACAGGAGACATAAAGGAAACAGTCTTCTCTTAAAGCGGGGAGATTCTACAGTCCATTCTACGAAGGAATAACATCTTCACGGATTGCGCCTTCTTATCGATAGTTCTTACTGGCTTAGTCCTCGCTTTGCTTTTAGTTTGAAGTACCAGTGCTGATTGTAAGACCACCGGGATCTTCGACTTATATAGGTAAGGCTGAGACTTCCATTGGTAGTGGTCTCTTCTCCCAATCTTTTCACAATTACAGTTCAAAAAGATCTTTCTGGTTCCAAAATGGTCTATCCAATTGAACTTGTAAACAAAGTCTTGCCTATATGCCATAGATTCCCATTATGCGCTTAATTGTTAACCCGACCTTACCTACGTACATGATTGATAGATCTGGACCTAGCCTTATAATGATGCCTCTCTTTTTTTTTTTCTACTTTCTCCGTCAAAGCGATCGACCAACCGTATCACCCCCGAAGGTGAACACTCATAAATCAAAACTGTTTGCATTGATGACTCCTAGTATGAATGTATGCCTTCGGCAATGGGACCTATTTGAATGGTGGTGCATAGATCGTCACGGCTTAAGTGTTTACAACCTTTTTCTCATCTACTTACTCTTTTTTTGATTGGAAGTTTCAATCTTGTGCATTCTCCTGCCATCTTGGCCTATAGTATAATCGTATGTTATGCTAGACTACGAAAGCAGCTTTCAAGGTCTGGTGTATACGATCTAAGGCAGGTTGTTTTTCAGACAAAGAAGATAATAAAACAAAACTATCCAAAGACTTCGCTTTTGGCCAAACTTCAGAAATGAAGTCAACTGCTTACGACTATCTCGGATACGCCAGGCCTTACGCGGATGAATATAGCAATCGCTTGCCTGCACTTGAACCAGAACAGTACGGGAATGAGGCGGAGGCATATAGCAAGCGTTCTTGACTTAGGAACGAACCATACAGATAGCTATCGATGGGTCCTAAAAAACGTAGGGATCGAGTTGACATCCTCTTGCGTCATTGGAGACTGGAGTTGCGATAGATATCCCTGAATCTCCTAAGACTCGAGCTAGAAAAAATTAGTCTTCCAGCGAGAACCCCTCGAACAAGCTGGCGACTTATTAGATACCCGAATCAATGCTTGATCGTTCTAAATTGTGCGTCGTTAAACACTCATGAAAACGTTCAATTTAAATTTATCCAGCTCACTCAAATCAAATTTTGAAAATTAATAGTGGTGAGTCTGAGTCGATCCACAGGGAGATAGAATTTTAATTTTGAAAATTTTGGAATTTAGTTAATCTAAAAATAAGTGAGACTTTAAGTAAACTAATTACTTATTTAAACTAGAATTAAATTAACTAATGTTACCTAAAATATAATTAAACAAATTAAACAAATCTTTTTTTTCTTTTCTTTTTCAGAAATTAAACACAAACACATATAAAAAAAAAATAAACACAACAAAAAAAAATTATAACAAAGACATTGAAATTTAACTATGTGTAACTTCTTAATTATCTAAAAATTACGAAACAAATTATAAAATTTAATGATTTAATATCCTTAAACTAAATAAACAAAGTATTAAATAACAACTAACTAATCATAAATAATTAAACTAATTCTACACTAATGGGGAAAGAAAGAACAATATGTGGGGCTGCCGACTATGCACGTGGTTGTGCATGCAGGAAGAGATGCTGGAGCTTGCTGGCTATTGACGTGGAGAAGCTGCTGGAGTTGCTGCTGCATGCATGGGCTTTGCTGCACGTGGAGGATGATGTTGATGCTGGCAGGGCAGAGGGCTTCACCGCATGGAGCTTGAAGGTAGCAGCTGCGTGGAGGTGCTGCTTGACGTGCGTGGAGTGCGGGGGAGGATTCACCAAGCATGCATGCACGCGCGTGAAGGAGGTTGCTGCTGTCGGCGCGTGGAGGTGCACCGTGGGATGCGCTGGAGCCGCTGGAGGAAGGTGCTTGGCAGAGGGCAATGCGTGGAGGTGCAGGAAGAAGCTTGAATGCGCTGGAGGCTGCTATTGCTGGTGAAGCTGCTGCATGCGTGGGTACGCAGGCCAGATGCAGCTGCTGTTGGAGGTGCAGTTGGACGTGTTGCTTGCAGCTGGTGGTGCGGCTGGAGGGCAGCTGCTGGAAGGATGCTGGAGGAGCTTGAGGTGCTGGAGGTGCTTGAGGTGCTGGAGGAGCTTGGCAGCCGGCTACGTGCCTGCATGCATGCGCTGGAAGCGCTGTCGCGTGGAGCCGCTGGAGGTGCACCGGGCGTGGGACGTTGCCGCTGCCTCGCGCAAGCCTGCATGCGCCGCAGCTGAGACGTTGCCGCTGAGACGTTGAGGCTTGCAGGTGCGATGGTGCAGGAGGTGCTTCGCGCAAGGGCCGTGAAGCTGCTGCTGGAGGGGGGTAGGAGGATGATGCCGGCTGCTGGGAAACTGAGTTGGAAAAGGAGGAGAAAACGAGAGAGAAATCTGTGGAGGGAGAAGTTGGAATCTGAGGGAGAGGAGGAACCGGAGAGAGGGAAAGAAAGAGAGACCGAGAAGAGGAGAAAATTTCGTGGGAAAGAGATAGAGAAACCGAGAGAGGGGAGAATCGGAGGAGGAGAATCTGTGAGAGAGAGAGAGGGATGCTGGAGAGGAGTTGGAAAAAGAGCAGAACGGAGAGAGGAAGAGAGGGTTGCGGGGAGGAGGAATAAGAGGCTCGGAATTTTGGAGAGGAAGAGAAGGCTGCGGCTTCCGAGAGAAGGAGAGCAGAGCGATTACGGTTGGAAAAATTGGAGAGGAATAGGAATTGGAAGGAAAAATTGGAGAGAGAGAGGAGAGGGTCGTGGGAGGAATTTATAGAGAGGAAGAGAGAGTCGGAATTGGGGAAGGAAAGAGAGGGTTGCGGGGAGAAGGAATAGAAGAGAGACGAATCCGAGAGAAGCTTGGAGAATGAGAAGGATTCGGATTTGGAGAGGTTCTTTTAAAAAGAGAGAGAGGGTTTTAAAAATAAAGAAAAGAAGAGATGTGGTTGGGAAATTAGAGAGAAGGAAGGAAATAGAGAGTTTTGAAAAACTCCAGATAAAGAAGGAATCGGAGCAATATTAGGACATCAAATTACATTTTTACTCTTGCTTTAGTCGAATTTATTGAAATCCGAACACTAGACTTCCCCCAAATTTTCGGAAACTCCACCAGCTGCACTGCATCATCGGCATGTCATGTTCACATAAAATAAATATAAATTAACACATTATCATAAAAATATCATTATATTTATTTAATTCATCTCAGTATTGTCGAAAAAACCGCAAATGCGCTATACTCTATTAATCACATGAAATGACGATATTTTTAAGTCAGAATTTGACGAAATTGGTACCGTTGGACTTGGTACACAATTATCTATCATTTCATGCTATTTTACAGATAAAAATAGTATGATGCATATAATTGCCCTTAAATGATAAATTTAACACTTTATCAATGCTCATATTCAACTCCAAGTACAGTACCAGAACCAAGTCTAGTTATAGGTCCCATTGTGGTTCCATCACATATTGTGCTGTCTAAAATTCCTCATCCAAAACATTACTTGGGCCGAGTTAGGTTCCAAGTCCAAGTTCATGGCCAAGGCCAAGTTTGATTTCTACACCAAGGTATGGTTGAGGAACATTGTCTTTTTGCCTCGGGGTTGAGGAAGATTTGGGTTGGTTAGTCACCATGTGTGCTTCACCTTCTTTTTTCTTGCCATCATACTTCGAGAACTGTTCCTTTCAACATGACGGTCCTTAATCTTTCCTCGTTTCATACCTTGTTCCATTTTATATCCTGCCAGAACCAAATCAGAGGAGAGAAGTTTTTGGTTGTATTTGCTAACAGCATTTTATAGTACGGGGCTCCCAATGTATCCAAGAAGTTGGTAATCATTTCTTGTCAAGACTTGGGGTCTTGCCTCCTTCGTCTGTCTCTTTTTCTAGTTGATTACGTCTATTTGTGAGGAAAGCGATTCCCAGACTATGCTATGCACTCAACCAATAAGGAAATGCCCAACTAAAGAAGTGGAATTTATAGACTAAACCCTGGACAATTTCATTGCCTCAAGTCCTATTTGACTAGAGTCAATCCTACTGAAAGCAACAACCTTGTACGGAAAATATAACAAGAAAATTCTTTCCCCTTCCGCCCTTTCTTGGATTGCTATATTAGCTAACTCTCTTTCTTACTCATCCACCTATCGAGATTGGGTTCGTGTTCTGTGGATGGCTAGGATGTCATACAAGAGCTTCCCTTTCATTAGCCAGTTTGTTTGGTTTTAGCTTCTCACTCAAGAACATGGATTCTTTTTTAGTCTTTCGCTGGGTTTTTCTTTGTACCAAACCTATTTTCTCGAAAGTTTGACAATTTCATTGCCTCTGTAGCTTTGGTTCAATCCAAGACTTCTAGTTCATAAAAAGCCAATGATGCGTTGAAAATCGGCTATTGCTTTAGTGGAGGCTGATGCCAGTAAAGGTGAATGAATGTAGACCAGTGAAAAAGAAAAACGACCTCTGTCTATGTTAGCTAGTAGCTAGCCTGATCCGAAACAGGCACTGTTCCTCTAAGGCGGGGGGGACTCGATCCGAGGTTGTCAAAGGCGATTATAGATATACCGCCACCGAGAACTAATAAGGAAATTGGGGTTTGGGATGTGTACAGTATTTGAGCATCTTTCTCGCATTTGTGAGCCGATTTTCAAATTGCTGAGAAAGCACTCCACGGGACAATGGCCATTGAATGGGTCAGCAAGCGTTCAAACGAATCAAGACATACCTTGCAAATCCTCATATTCTTGCCCCGCCAGTGCCGGGTCCTCTGCTATTCTTAGACCTTTCTACCACGGAAACGTCGATGGGATGTGCTTAGGTGCAGAAGCCATGATCGGTATAGTGAGGCTAGCTTTCCCTCTTGACCGGCTGGTATATCAGAGTGGGAACAGTCTCCAGGGTGTGATATTGGTATTTGAATACACAGTTATCAAGAAGTCAAGACAGCAAGAGTCGGATGCTCATATCTAACCAATGCAGTAAAGGAAACATCAACCCTACTTTCTGAGATACAAAGCTATATGGATTGAAGCATGCAAGCAATTCCCTTCCTTCAGAGCGCTCGGTCGATTGGGAATGAAAGAGAGGTTCTGAAAGAATTTTTTCTTTATTTGAATTTCGAAGATTGTCCAGTAGCCAGAATCCTATCCTATACTAGTAAATAAATTTAGGATCTATTGTCCCCCCTGCTTTTTATTCTCTTGTTCTGTACCCACAAGAGTAGGCTTTTCAGTGTGGCTGCTAACGAGGGAAGAGAGCTGACACAAACCTAGCCCAACCTACTTTTAGGCTGGTTTGGAACCCGCCCCTATCGGTCTAGCTCGTAAACTCGCAGGCTTGCCTTTCTTTTTTTATTCCTTACTCTATTGGCTGGCTCGCAGAACTACTTGACTAGTGGAACTACAGAATTGGATTACTCCTTTTTCATTAAGCCCGTCTTTAATGCATACTAATTTAGTTTAGCCCGCTAGACCTTTCTCATTTTCTGGTTAGGCAGCAGAGCAACCTCATTGCAGGAACTACTAGGAAGTCTCCATTTCAATCTCTTTTACCGCTTTCCTTTAATTCCATCAAACCCTCGTAGCTAAATCGCGTGTATAACAGATCTACAAATAGCCAACACCTCTAACAACGTATTTAAGGGGCTGAGGGCGGTTCCTTAGGCACCTTCACATCTACATCTACTTAGAACAAGCACGTACACACAAGCAAGCTTTCATCCTGTTATTTTAACTGAGAACGCCGTTACGCCCGGCAGCTACACGTTGGTTGGTCGAGACTCAGGATTTCGTTTAGCTAAGTGGCATGTAGATTAGAATCGTCAAGCTCACCCTAATTTAACATCTGCTTGAATTCCCGATCTACTTTTAAATAAAATAAAAAAACTTATCTAGCTAGATTAGAAGATTAGTATATTCATTCCCTTGTTACTTTCTTTCCAAAGCCCCGCATGAGCAAGCCAAGCTACTCATGCCAAGCAGCTAACTTCGAGACAACTAAGGGCAAACTTCGAGCTAGAACTAATGGATTAGCATTAATAGTCAGTTCCCCCTAGACTGGGAAACTTCCAACCTTCTATACTGATACCTTTCTTGCATACCACTTCTGGGATTGCTTGAGAACCTGCTCCATGATCCGTGTCATTCTTTTCAACCTGAATAAAGTAATGAACTCAAAGTCAAAGACAAGTTCACTCTGGGGGCTTATGGGATAGGTTAGCTCGACTTATCATCCGAGAAGAGTGAAGAGAGTAAGAAAGCTTCCTCTTCTATCATATCGATTGAGCGGTTCATATCTTCTATCATCTCTGTAGAGGGTTCAGTCTCCACTATTTTGAGTCCTTCTTTCTACCCTAAGCTCGAAAACCTGGTGGAGGATGAAGAGAAACTTATTCGTGGAGGTCTCCTTGAAGAAAGGCCTTTTTGACATCGAGCTGATGCAGTGACCAAGATCTGTTAGCTACAACTGACAGACTGACTCGTATGGAATCAGTTTCATTTGGCTCTAGACGGAGATTCGATAGAGAACGATTTGGCACATCTTTGATTTCCTAGTATTCAAGTCAAGTCATTAGGCTTGGTTTTCTTTGAGTGAAAGATATTCGGCATAAGCTGTCTTTCCTTTTTTCTCTTATCGATGTGATCCTTGTCTTTAGCTTGGGACTTAGCTTGGCACCAGGGCGGCTTGCTTACCTACCTAATGACTTTCTTAGCCGCCTAATCGCTTCCTCTCTCTCTTCCTTTCCTGCATCCTCTTACTTCACCAAAGAGTAACCACCAGAAGATGGAGTCTTTAACTACCTCTATGAACTGCCTACTCCTACAGCTTGCCTTTTTAAAGCAGCCGAAGGGCTAGTTCGAGGTTCTAGCTTGAGTTCTGAGCAACTGGCAGTAGGAGCAAATGCCGATAGGGAGAGGGTCCGAAGGAGCTCGACCGGTGGGAGAGGAGTGGGAAAGACGTATTTTCGAGTCTCGAAAGGGGATGGGCTTTCTCTCGCGGCATAGCGGGCCCCAGTGGGAGGCTCACACGACAGGCTATTAGCTCAGTGGTAGAGCGCGCCCCCTTTATCTACTTTGCTTCTTTTCCTATGTGCCTTTTCCGATGCGATTTGAGGACTGGAAGGTATAATGAGTGAGTCCCACATCCGGAGCGTGATTTCCTCCATCGATATCCAATGGTCGTAAGTCTCATTGTATAGAATCCCTGCCCCCTTTTCCACGCAAGGCGCGAAGCAGAATGACACCTAATTAATGGTTGGGTTATAGTTACCTGTCAACCTTTGTGGTTCCCTATACCAGAAAGGACATAATCATAATATTAAAGAGAGGTGGCTTCAGTGTCATCAGTCATCTCGATGAGGAATTCGATATGCTACTCGCTAACCTTACACTGTGAGTACTGCTAAAGACATCTCCGACTTCGATTTCTTTTTAGCTTTCAAAATAACATAAGGACTACAACTATAGAATAATAGAATGGAAGTTCCATTCCATCTAAAGAAAAGATTTTTGCAATCAATCCAGGCCAGGTATTTAGTCACTGGTCTAATAGGGCCAAGCACTTCAAGAAATGGAATTTCTTTTTTAAGTTGGGGTAAGTTAAATCTCACTATTGATGCAGTCGATCATTCGTTTATGGGGAGTTTCTTAGCCGTGATAGGGAGAGGTCTTCCATGAAGTAGGAAGGAAGGAACAAACTAAGCTGCCCTCTGAGAGGAAAGTACGATCTTTGGTTATGGTCCCCTTGTAAATGACTTGCTGCCCGAAGAATGCAGATAGCATCACCTGGAAGGACCATCTTACCGCCGATCAAGAGCACTCGACCATGTCTTAATTTGCTTATAAAAAAACTGCCTCTATCCACAGGATCAACTACTACTGCCAGTTTTAGGGAGTGGCACCACCATCTCTATAGAAGCTCCTCTGCATCTGCCGTGTCTGCTAGTGTGAGGGACAAGCTAGCCAGGTCATCAGACCATAGCTCCTTCTCGTGCTCACTGGCAGTTCTCTTCCTTACGTGGAAGTGCTTTCGCTTCGGAACCAGCCCCCGATATGTAACCCTTCTTTGCTGCCCGCCTTGCTCCATCCTCCTTTGATCGATCCAATCCTTGCTTTCACAGCTCTTTCCCTTTCTCCCCTCAAGCTTCCAGCCGAAACCAAATCCACCGAGTCTGCCTTTCAGTGATGAGCGAGCTAAGTAGTGGGGTCGTCGTGGGAAGTGGCAGTCCGAACAAGTGAGGGTTGTGCTTGATCAACATCAAAGAAAACTACAAGCAATGGGCCCGGGGAATCCCTGAAAAACTAAAGGGACCCTAGCTTCGCTGCACTTGACTTTAGGAAGAAGAGATATTCTTTCTAACCGACGAGAGGAGGGTGATAGACGAGTGATTGAGTTGACCGTTACCCTCGTTCTTCTTGATGGATGCAGTTCACTCCAGCAAAAGAAAGAGATATTCTTTGACCAAAGCTTTGACCGTTCCACTCATGCTTATGTTGTACCAGCAGCTATCCCTGGCTCGCTCTTTCCTTAGCTGGTTTCGGGTTGTTCCTAAGAAAGTTCCTCTTCTTTGGTGGGCCTGGTCCACTCACTTGGCTCGCGTACTCTTAAAGCTCTCTGGTCCAAGTTCAGGGACAGAGGTAGTCAGGGACTTGATTGATGTCCGGGTATAAGTTTGGGACGGAGGGAGGAGCACCCCGTCCCACCTGTCTAACAATCTTCCATCTTCGGCTTCTTCTTCCCATGAATACTAGCTATTCCTTATATTGTTAAGGGCTTTCAACTTCCAGAAACAACACTTATTACTTGACTTGACTCACGTAAAACCCAACACGGGATCTCGAATTCGGAGATTCCCTTTTCCGGTGCCAGTTCTCGTCATCCTTTCTCGTAGTCACCAAAGTTCAGCAGGTAATCTATGATTGGTATTGGTTCATACTTTTTTCCTATGTGCTATTTTCTTAAAACCATCCTCGGTACATAGCCTATAATATCTAAATTTCCCTCCTCTGTCGACAATGATGAAAACCAAATCGAACTCTAAAGTCAAGACCGACTTGAACATGGGTTTTTTTCATACATTCTGAATGCTTTCCTATTCAAGACATACTAATCATTCCTTTGAAGCTACTACTACTTGTACCGCTGGCTTGCTTGTTTTGGTTACCGGTTGGGGTTTTGAAACTAGATAAAGAAGATCGATCTGGTTGGGCCGATGGGAGATTCGTCACCGACTGGCTCGCTCCTTAAAAAAAGGTGGCTAAGACGAGTGGCCTATTCCAATAGCTAGCAGATGGGCTATGTTGCCTATTCAACATATTCCGATTGCGATACAATGGAATTGCCTGCCCCTATTCATGTTCGTGCTTACTTGTATGCCGGAACTTCAAGGTTAATAAATAAGAACTCCCAGGTCTGAAACTCGGTCTGCTTGCTTCTACAAAAGCTCATACGGTGTGTCTCCTACTCCCCTCCCGCTGGTCGAGTGGCTCTTTTTATCTTATCGCTCCTCTCCTTTCAGTCGCTTCGTACCCTCTCCTTTTAGTCAAGCTCCTTCAGACCCTCTCCTACAGGTCTCGAATAAAGTATGAATATTGCTTTGACTTTACTCATTTTAAAATGCTTGTAAATTACATAAAAACCTGCCTTTATTATCTGACCTCTCCTTATCGTTCCAAGGTCGATTCAATTGAGGTTTGAGAACTCTTCCGAAAGCCAGGGAAGCTACTAAGATAGCAAGTCAAGTAAGTAGCTAGTTTCAAGTTAGCTAGTAGTGTATGTCCGGGAATCTGTTCCGGTTTGGTCCTCTCCTATTAGTTGTAGTTAGGATCTAGTTTCGGTCATGTCAAGCAGCGTCTGCCTTCCTTGTGAGCTTCAAACTGTCGTGTTAACTTTCATTATAGGCTGGATTATCATAGAAACCTGTCTTTACATGGTACCATTTGACAGCCATATCTTGAACATCTAATCAAGCCGCTTACGCCCTCTGTCGAGTCAGCGTCACACCCACCTACCTTTATTCTTGGACTGGTCTAGTGATCTCATCTCTCCTCATGGAAAGCAAAACAAACTCGCATATCGTATTCCGCTCGTTCCATTTCATTCCACTCATTCGGTCTCGCTCAATTTCATCGCCCCTAGAATTGCCACTTTTTCTAAATCAAAGGCATTCCACTACACCTTATGGAAGTGCTCCAGAAAAGTCAGTCTATAGCCAAACAACTGGGGCGGGGGCTTAGCTCTCCAAGAGGCTCGGATAGACCCACAACTGGAAAAGAATGCGCTACTTGCTCTAGTACTCTTTCCCGCTCCTTCTAAGTAGCACTCGAGAAGGTAGATGGACTGGAGCGCGATGCCCTTAGTAAAGAAAGTGGATCACAACAACCCCTTAGAGGAAGGGCCAAACAAGGGGGACAACGAGTGGGAGAAATGGAAGTTTGGGTTTTAGAGGGATTTGGTGTTGCTCATATTTTACAAGAAATGCTTACTTATAAATCTGATCATATTAGAGCTCGTCAGGAAGTACTTGGTACTACGATTAGGGGAGGAACAATATCTAATCATGAGGATGTCCCAGAATCTTTTCGATTGCTTGTTCGAGAACTACGATCTTTGGCTCTAGAACTGAATCATTTCCTTGTATCTGAGAAAAACTTATAGATTAATAGGAAGGTCTGAATGAATCAAAATTTCTATTCTATGATTGACCGGTATAAACATCAACAACTTCGAATTGGACCAGTTTCTCCTCAACAAATAAGTACCTGGGCTAACAAAATTCTACCTAATGGGGAGGTAGTCGGAGAGGTAACAAAACCCTACACTTTTCATTACAAAACCCATAAACCAGAAAAAGACGGATTGTTTTGTGAAAGAATCTTTGGACCTATAAAAAGTGGAATTTGTGCTTGTGGAAATTATCGAGTGATCGGAGCTGAAAAGGAAGACAAAGAACTTTGTGAACAATGTGGGGTCAAATTTGTTGATTCTCGTGTACGAAGATAGAAAATGGGATACATAAAACTCGCATGTCCAGTGACTCATGCGTGGTATTTGAAACACCTTCCTAGCTATATCGCGAACCTTTTAGATAAACCACTTAAGAAATTAGAAGGCCTAGTATACTGCGATGTGTGATTTGATCGAAATTATCATTTTACAGATTCGGACTGAGAAACTGTCATCCCATTCAATCTGATTGGGATGCCCTTAGTTTGACATGTATATTGGGACGAGTAACATGAAGCTCAGAATTATGGGTGTATTGTCAATACTTCCAAATTCAAGGGGAATTGATCCATGGTCGATTCTGTAATAGATAAATAAGAATTGCTAGTTATACCTCGTGAAAAAAAACTTGTTTGTGTTCCATTCTATTTATTTTTAGAGAGAGAGAGATTCTGTTCAAGTAAGCAAATATAGCATGGTTACTTGAGTTTATCTATCGCATATATGCTTCAAGGGACATCATGGCATAACCATCGAGGTGAGTAGGGACCTAAAAGATCGAATAGAACAATATATCAACAAGTAAATCCCTTACGAGTTCAAAAGTCTTCCTTCCAAAAAGGGATTCATCATTCGAGGGGAAGTAGACTACTCAAAAATTGGACATTTGATTTATTATGTCGTAATTGAATAAGTAATTCAGAAATTTAAAGTGTAAAATGAAGAATGAATCCTGATCTTGCTCGGGTCACAAACTCATTCCTACGCGTAAGAACTATTTCAAGTGTGAAAAGAATAAAGTAGTGTCATTCTCATACTTTCTCTCTTGCCTCGAAGAAATCCTATGAAAGAGCAGGATCGGGATCAAAGCAAGGATTGGTTTCCAACGGCAGTCAACCTCGTATGGCTTTCTTCGGCACTACTCTTGTCAATTGTCAATTCTGACTTCTGCCAGGTAAGACGAAAGCCCTAATTATGTAGTGCTTCTTTCGTCAAGTGAAGAAATGGTTCACATGCCAAGTGAGGTTCAAGTTCAAATCAAGACTTGGGTTGGCTTGTTCCATTCCAGGAAAAAAATGCCATGCCACTCAACCAGAGGCGTATGAAGGAAAAGCTCTCTGGCTGATAGTTGAGCTCATTGAACCACTGGAAATTCATCCAAGTGCTGGTGAACCGGCCAGTTATTGGCTTATCTTGTCTATCTCCTCCGTATCGCCGTCATGCGCCCATGTCTTTGATGAAGTTTTCCCCCTCCTTCCCACCTGTTCTTTTAATTAATCTGAGTCTCCCTCATCTCGGGGATGCGGCATTAACGGAAATGCCCAATTTCAAGGATTTTTGGTTGGCTTATGACCTGAGCTTCCTCAACTCAAAGGGGAAAAGAGAAGTCCAAGATTGTCATCAAAATAAAAAATGTGATATCACGTGCAAGCAAATCATTGACGTAGGGTACCCATTAGTTCAGTTCTTAGAGGAGCGATTGGTTAATGTGTGTAGGCTCGGGAGGCATCCAAACATGGTGCACTTCGCTTTGGTTTAAAAGGGCTATCCTCATCTTTAATTGCGTATAGAAGGATGACTGTGACTTGAACTTTGCTTCAGTTCTTTCTTTTCTCTTCAATAAGACTAAGTTGAATCGAGAAGCCAAGGACCACTTAGCCATGTGTAGTCCAAAATGGGCTCGCGAAGACGGTAATCCTTTGGTCAAGGATAACTGGGATTTCTATCGAAAAAGAAGCTCTGAAGTCATTGAAAAGCGTCATCTCGATTTGCTTGGTGTTCAGTGTACCGTAGGTATCAATTAGAGAATTGTGAGATCATTAGTGAAAGAAGGACCAAGATCCTATCCTAAAGAGTCAATCTGGAAGATAGATATAGGACAAAATCGGACAATGATGCCATTCGGAAGAAGTCTTCTACATAGGGAAACCCTGTTACGAGTAAGCGGAGAGGAAAGATCTCCAGAGATTCCTATCTCATTCCATTCCAGTGGCTCGACCAGTAACCAATGGCGAAAACTCAAAAATCCATGGTTTCCTGGCCCATTTCGACCAAGTTCAGGAACCAGAAAAAAGAAGCGATTTTTCGCACAGCTTGCTCATAGTGCGGGTCCCACTTGTATCTCGTATTTGGCCGAAGAAGCATCGGAAAGGTCGGAGTTCCTACCTTCTTGGGACTCCATGGACCAAGATCTACTTTCATTATATGGGCAATACCGATCTACTTTAGTAGATCATATGGATGTAGAAAAAGCTTCTAATTTTGAGGAATTGGAAACAACTCTTTTCCTTTTCCATTTACCCAATTCATATCTTTGTTTCATATGTTCCCGAGAGGAATTCGATCTCTTCAATCTCGGGATACCAAAGTAAAGAGAGTCAAATAGGTCGGGAAGAAAGAGTCTGAGGTCGGGTCGGACGACATACATCATCGGTTGGTTCTACCACCACTAAAAATTGGACATCTATAGACTTCTAAAATAAAAGAAAGAGCTAGGCACACTGCGCTTTCCCTTGCCCAGCTCCTTTCTAAGTCAAGTAATGGTGACCCGCCGAAGACAGGAGCCTCGTAATATGTTGACGCGAAGACCTCCGAACTGAGGGTTCGGTCAGTAGAGGGGACGACTTTGCCTCCCCAGAAGAACCCTAGCCGACTGATCCTTTTGAGAATAGAACTGGGAGGGAACGTGTCACATTAGAGGTGAACGATCAGAGGTGTCCTCTAATCATAATCACCACGATGAGGCTAGTCCCTCTTTTAGTAGACTCAGCTATGAATGAAGAAATGAATGCCAGGCTCTCCTTATTCATTCTATACGGCACCACTAACCCCAAGAAATTTGTGAATGCTGATCAACGGCATCACCCTTCACTTGTGGTCCTCCTTTGAGTGTGGGTTCAATTGGATTGGATGAATTTGTAAAGTAAAGGTCAACATACATAGCAGTAAGGATGGTGCATTGCCTATTTCTCGTTCTCACTCAGGAACCAAAACGAACACGCCTGCTATCTACTGTACTGGACCTTCGGCCAGGCAATCTACCCGTCGTCGAATCTCCACCAACCACCACTGCACTCAAATAGTTGAGCGAGTGTTGGCCAGCTACTTCCGTGCTTTAGAATTGAAGGGGGCATAGATTCATTCTTTGTACCTGGTTCAGCCTCACAACCCTTTCGCGGGTTTGTAAGACGGAATTGGACAAAGAAAAAAGAGTGCTCGACCGGAACAACGGCCAACAAAGACCGTCAACCCATATCACACTACTCCTCTCGGTCGAACCGTACGGCGGCCGGAAAGAAAGACGACCTCACCTTCTCGTAGATGGTGTCAGTGAGAGCTACTGTATTTAATTTAGTATCTCCCGAACTTCTTTTTTAGATTTTTTCTTCAATGAGTGGAAAGACGACCAAACTTGCTCCGCAGTACGAGCCTCATACGGAGTCATGCCCTTGTGATATGATGAGAAGAAAAGGGGCCGCCCTCTTTTCTTTTCCGCACCAATCTGTAAAAAAAAGTTGGGTGTATAGCTCAGTTGGTAGAGCATTGGGCTTTTAACCTAATGGTCGCAAGTTCAAGTTCTGCTATACCCAAACCTACCAACCACTGCAGTATTCGTAAGGATGCATAGTAGCGTTAAAAGATCACTCTTTGTTAGACTCGCTTCGGCGACTTCGCTCGTTGGGTTAGGTAAGTATAAAGGGATCAAACTGGCTTGGTGTAAGGACTGAGGTTTCGGGTTCAGTATTCGGGACGGGTTTGGGCCGGATCCCTTGGTTTCGACCCTAAGGGGTCTTGACAGTTTTGAGTAAATGACGTCTGCACTGCTCGACGCCTTTCAAACGGCGTCTGGCTGGGTAGACGCCATTTAAGTCTGCTTGCTGTTGTGCCACGTGGGCGCCACGTGGGCGGATTTCGGGCCGCGAGAGTACGGCCCCTGTCTCGTCGTCTGAACGGCGTCCGTGATGCACGACGCGATTCAGACTGTGACTCTGCGATGTCAGTGTACGGTGCCTGACATGTCAGCTGAACGGCGTCCGTGGTGGTCGACGCGTTTCAGAGCGCTGTCAGTACGGCCCGTCCTGTCATCTGATAGGCGTCCTTCTCGGCCGACGCGTTTTAGCCTGTTTCTGATTGACCCCACGAGCCTCCCCTTCTTTCCCTCATTTTCGCCTCCACTCTCTCTCTCCTCGTCCTCTCTGCCCTCTCCGACCCTATTTTCCCCTTTCCCTTCCTTTCTTCCTCTTCCATCACTCCAACACCTCCCTACCTCTCACCTCTACCTCCACCACTTCCTTCGCGGCGTTCCATTCTCCGGACGGCGGCCGACGTCTCGGCGGAGTGGCGACGTCCTCGGGGGTACCGGCGGTGGTGTGCGGTGCGGCGGGACGGCGACACGGAGCTTGGAGTTCAAGAATCGGTAGGGGGACGAACCTTGCATGGACTGTGGTTGTCTTGCTCGTGATTTCCTTGGCGTGGCATGATGTGTTTTGGGTTAGAATGAGCATGTTTAGAGGGTTTTCTTGCTGGAAATGGCCGTGTTCGAGATCGTGGAATTGTAACATGCTCGTGGTAGTTTGATTTCCCTTTTCTCCCCCTTCTGTTTTGGGCGTTTTGGGGTGTTTGGGGTTAAGGGGAGAAACCGTCGGGTTGAACTACGGAACCAGGTTTTTGGCGCTAAAAGACGTCGAGCTTGGACGTCGCCTTTTATAAGGACGTCGGGCCATCTCGACGCCATTTAGACAGAAACCTCCCTATTTGTGGTTCCGTAAGTTTGGGGTTCTGGCGCTAAATGACGTCATGCCTGGATGACGCCATTTCGAATGGCGACGTGCCAGCATGACGCCATTTAGGCAGGAAAATCCCCCAACTGAGGCTTCTGCAACTCTGGAATTCTGGTGTGAATGGCATCTGTGGACTCTGACGCGTTTTAGGGCATAATCTGATTTTTATGAACCTGTTTGAGGGGCTTGAATGGCGTCGACCTTGGTCGACGCGATTCAAGACAGAACTGCATTAGCTCCTATTGTTAACACATGTTTTACGGTTGGATGGTTCAAATGCATGCTTTAAGTTATACACTGAGACTGAGGATTTCTGTGTGAGTGGAGTTACATCGTGTGTGTGTGTGTGTTTATGCAGATATGGAATTGGAATGACTGTGGTTTACGTTTGTCACCTTGGGCCGATGGGGAAGGGCCATGGTGTCTGTGAGGCATTGTGCCGTATCGGTGGGAGGAGTGGTACATATTGTGTTTTATCTTTGGCTGAGGGAAGCAGAACCACCTTGAGCCCGTCGGGCCGGAGTAGCCGGTGCGCTATCCGAGGGGTTGCTGTTTGGTCTCAGCGGGTCGGGGTTTCCCTGTTTGTCGTGGCAGCTTCTGGCGCGTTTCTTGCTGTGGAGCTGGTTGTGGTACTGTTGGAGTTGTTTTACCCCTTTAGCCACAGGGCCTGATGTGACCTTTGATCAAGGTTACGAGTGGTACCCTTCGCCCTTTGGCCTGATGCAGCCCGAGAGGTTAGGGTTGTGGGTAGTTCCTGTAGCTTCAGCTTGACGGGAGTTCGCCGGTCCCCAGGGCCCTCCTGAAGCGCCGAGGCCTGGCGTGGAGGAAGTCCGGTCGGTAGGACAGTAGTCTAGACTGCTTGTGTGCACACGTAGCTGGGCAGTGGTGGTTCACTAGTCCCAGTTAGTCCTAGTTTGACTCACTACCTCACCCTACAGTGCCCCGGAACACTGTAGGGGCGGACAGGCGTGAGTGTTGGTGGTGTTGTGAGGCGACGTTTGTTGGCAGTCGACAGTGTGGTTTGGTCGCTTCGTGGACCTTGGTTATGAGTCGTGACTTGGTGTTGGGTTCTTCGGATTACTTAGAATGGTACCTGTTACTTTACTTGTGCGTGCGTTTCATATCAGGTTTGGGAGCTATGTTTACTGCTTTAGTTAATTGCCATATATTTGTTTTATTGCACTTGTGGGTGTGTGAGTGGGAGGCAGGGGATCGGATGATCCCTACTGAGCTCAATTCTGGTGTGGCTCACTCCCTGCGGTTTCAGGTGTGGACCTCGAGGCGTGTGGTGGCGTGTGGCATCTTCTTGGCGTGCGGACCAGCAGCTATCTCAGTTCCGGGGTATGCCCCGATGTTATTGTACTTTGCTTCTGCCTGTACTTATTTAATTTGTTGGACCATGTAATTATTGTTGGCCTGTATACGGACATTGTTATCTTCCTTCCTGTGCTCTTGTAATATCTTTGTAGTCCGTGTGATTGTTATATTTAGCCTTGTTTAACGCTTACTCCTCCAGATGTGTTGTGAGAGATCCGGGTGTGAACCCGCAGTTAATGGGCCGACATCCATTTAGTGATCAGGTCTCCGGTCATAGGATGGCGGGTCGTTACACTCGGTCATCGATAGACCGGCCTCTCCTTATTCATTCTATAGAGCGGGGCAGTGGACCAACAATCCATAGTAGAGGGCTGGCTCATCAATCGAACATGGAGCGGAGAATCTGGGACGGAGAGCAGCTTAGCAACTGCTTAGCAAAGAGGCTGAGAGTTTTCAATAGCGAAATAGTGTTATACCTCTCCGTGGGCTCGCTCCCCGGGCAAAGCGGCTTCGCACCACTGAAGCTTATAGATCAAAAAATGGTACGCTCTGGCCTAAATAAGCAACCGTCAGTCGTTTTTGGGAACCAGTGCTTCTTGAAGGCAAACCACTGGGCTAGATCTCCATGGTGGTCCGAGAAGCCGCCTTACCGAAGAAAGCAAACCACCGCCGAGCAGCAAGCGTAGGCAATATAGTTTCCGTAGTGGTGGGTTTTTTTTCCAAAGCAACTAAGTACTAGCGCACCCCAGCGTTAATCAAATCGTACTTGTCGAAGCTGGCTGCGTTTTGCGCTAGCGCTAGTACTCTTCTGTATGAGCGAGACATGAAAACACCCGATCCCATTCCGACCTCGATATGTGGAATCGTCTTGCGCCACATGTACTGAAATTGTTCGTTTGGAAATTTCCCGAAAAGCTAATCATAGGTTCTTCTCTCCATCGGAACAATAGGGCCGTTACGCTCATTACTAAACTTGTTGAAGAGATGAAATAGAACCAAGGTCTATCTTTTTTATCAAAGGTTTCATCGATCATCAGAAGAAGAATTAGGCCAAAAATGAGAATACATTCTGGGAAAATGAAACTTCCATGGAAGAGAAGCAAATGAAACGCTTTCATCAAAATTCTCGTAGAATCGCCCACACCCTAATCGACCCCTCAGAGGGATATGCGCTTCTAAAAGATCTTTTATACTGTGCCCAATCCCAAAGTGAGTTCTATACATATGACTAGCAACGAGAAAAATAAATGCAATAGCTAAATGATGATGAGCAATATCAGTTAGCCATAAACTTTGCGTTTGTGGATGGTGGGTGAAAATGGCCATTCCCGCTCCTTGAGAGGTACCAAATAAATGACTAATGGAATCCGGGTTTTGGGCATAAAGATTCCACTGACCTGAAAAAAGTGGGCCCAATCCTTGTGGATACGGCAATACATCTAAGAAATTATTCCATCTGACATACTCCCCCCTGGATCCAAGAATTGTTACATGAACTAAATGTCCTGCCCAAGCTAAGGAGCTTACTCCGAAAAGTCCTGACAAATGATGATTAAGACGAGATTCGGCGTTTTGAACCACAAAACACTTGGTTTCCATTTTGGTTGTAGGTGTAACCAACCTGCTATTAAAGATATAGCAAAAAGGAATAATAGAAAAAGAGCTCCGGTATAAAGATCCTCGTTGGTGCGTAATCCGATTGTATACCACCACTGATAAACACCAGAATAAGCAATGTTCATTGGGCCGAGAGCACCTCCTCTAGTAAAGGCTTCTACAGTCGGTTGACCAAAATGAGGATCCCAAATTGCATGAGCAATGGGTCTTACGTGTAAAGGGTCCTGTACCTATGACTCAAAATTTCCTTGCCAAGCTACATGAAACAGATTTCCAGACGTCCACAGAAAGATTATTGCTAACTGTCCGAAGTGAGAAGTAAAAATGTTCTGATAAAGACGTTCCTCAATAATACCATCATGACTCTCAAAGTCATGCGCGGTAGCAATACCAAACCAAATACGACGAGTAGTGGGGTCCTGAGCTCAGCCTTGGCTAAACCTTGGAAAGATTAATGCCATAATGCCTTTCAAATCCTCCTAGCCATTATCCTACTGCAATAATTCTCGCTAAGAAGAATGCCCATGTTGTGGCAATTCCACCCAGAAGGTAATGGGTGACTCCTACAGCACGTCCTTGTACAATGCTCAAGGCTCTAGGCTGAGTAGCAGGAGCAACTTTGAATTTGTTATGCGCCCGAACAATAGATTCAATAAGTTCTTGCCAATAACCATGGCCGCTAAATAGAAATATTAAACTGAAAGCCCATACAAAATGAGCACCTAAGAAAAAAAGATCATATGCAGATAATGAAGAACCATAAGACTGAATTACCTGAGATGCCTGCGCCCATCAAAAATCTCGGAGCCACCCATTAATAGTAGTGAAACTATGTGCAAAGTTTCCTCCTGTGATATGAGTTACGACCCCTTGATCACTTATAGTACCCCAAACATCCGATTGCATTTTTCAACTGAAATGGAATATTACTACCGAAATTGCATTGTACATCTAGAATAGACCTAAGAAGACATGATCCCAGGCGGATACTTGACATGTCCCCCCTCTTCCAGGCCCGGAAACAAAAACCAAGATTTGCTTTGTCAGGTATTAAACGGGAACTACGAGCAAATAGAACACCTTTTAGTAGTATCAATATAGTCACATGGATCGTAAATGCATGAATGTGATGGACCAAAAAGTCTGCGGTACCTAATGGAATAGGTAACAAAGCGACAAAGCCGCCTAGTGCTATTAACTCACCTCCTCCCCAAGTTAAGCTGGTGCTTGCTGTTGCACCAGGAGCCGCAGGGTGCTCCAGCATGGGTGTTTTGTATCCATTGGGCAAAGATGGGTTGTAATTGTATAGCGGTATCTAAAAACATATCTTGAGGATAAAGTGCTCATGGTATCATTATGAATATACAAGCCGAAACTGTGAAAACCTAGAAATATACAGGCCCAATCGAGATGTGATATGATTGCATCGCGGTGCCTAAGGACACGATCTAATAGATCGTTGTATCGAGTAGTTGGATCGTAGTCTCTTACCATAAAAATGGTTGCATGCGCAATAGCCCCAACTATGAGAAATCCACCAATCCACATATGATGTGTGAACAATGAAAGTTGTGTACTATAGTAAATAGCTAAGTATGGATAAGGGGACATGGAGTACATGTGGGGAGCTACAACAATGGTAAAGAGCCTAACATAGCCAGGTTAAGAGATAATGGAGCATGCCATGATGTTGTTAGGATTGAATAGAGGCCTTTATGGCCCTGACCGGTAAATGGACCTTTATAAGCCTCGTCAATGTCTTTCAAGCCCTGACCAATCCCCCATCCTATACATATGACCAGCTATCAGGAAAAGAATAGCAATGGCTAAATGATGGTGTGCAATATCACTCAACCATAGACCCCCAGTTATTGGATCTAATCCTCTACGAAAACTCAGAAATTCTGCTTTGACCAATTCAAGGTGAAAAAGGGGGTTGCTCCCTCGGCAAAACTGGGATAAAGCTGAGCCAAAAGATCTCGATTCAAGATAAATGAATGAGAAAGTGGTATCTCCTTAGGATCCACTCCAGCATTGAGAAATTGGTTAATCGGCAAAGATACATGGATTTGGTGTCCTACCCAAGAAAGAGACCCAAGTCCTAGTAACCCCGCTAAGTGGTGATTCAACATGGATTCTACATCTTGTGTAAGGACTGAGGCTTTCGGATCCGATTTTCGGGGTCGGACCCTGTAGTTCAAGCTCCAGCGGGGCTGAGACTCTGTTATGTTTCACGTCGAGCCCGCGAGACGCGGTTTAAACGGCGTCCAGCGAGGCAGACGCGTTTTAGCTTGTGCCATGTGGGTGCCACGTGGACTGGCTTTGGGCCGCGAGGCTACGGCCCTGACATGTCGTCTGAACGGCGTCCGCGAGGGACGACGCCTTTCAGACTGCTGTTAGAGTGTTTCAGAGTCCTGTCAGAGCGGCCGTCATGTCAACTAATAGGCGTCCGTACATATCGACGCGTTTTAGCCAGTCTCTGGTTAACCCCGCGAGCCCTCCCACTTTTCCTCATTTCTTTCTTCTCTCTTTCTCTCCACCCTATCTCCGGCGACGCCCCTTCCCCCTCCTTCTTTTCCTCCCACCGCTTCGTCTTTCCCTCCACTCCATCGACCACGTAGCTCTCGCCACTACCACCACCACTTCCTCCACGGCGTTTACTCTCCGGACGGCGGCCGACGTCCCGGTGGAGTAAGGACGACCTCGGCGGTACTAGCGGCGGCGTAGGGCGAGGCGGGTGGACGGCTTGGAGCTTGGAGGAGCTCAAGCAACTGGTAGGGTGACGATTCCCGTAGTGTTTAATTTTAAACCATGTTCTCCCGCTCGAAACACGCTACGGATCTATGGTTTTGGGTAGAATGAGCATGTTAGGGGCTTTTCCTTGATGGGAATGGGAATTTCTATGGATGTGGACTTATGATTGTTTGGTTTGCCCTCTTTATCCTCTGTTTTTGGGGTTTTTGGGGATGGAAGGGAGCCCTCGGGCTCGAGACAGATCATGGTTTCTGGCGCTAAAAGACGTCGTGCATGGACGACGTCTTTTAGAAGGGCGTCGGGCCATCACGACGCCTTTTAGACAGAAATCGTTCCATTAAGGCTCTGTCAGTTCGGGGATTCTGGCGCTGAAAGACGTCATGCCTGTACGACGCTATTTAAAATAGCGTCGGGACACCGTGACGCCTTTTAAGGCAGAAATCCCCCGATTAAGATTTTCTGCTAATTCCGGATTTTCTGTTGACTGGCGTCTGAGGATGTTGACTCCTTTTAAAAAGGCGGCTACCTGTAGCGACGCCTTTTAGGCCAGATTCTGAGGCCGGGACTTCATGAACCAGTTTAAGGTGCTTGAATGGCGTCAGCCTTGGGCGACGCGATTCAAGACAGAACCACATTAATCCATGCCAGTAAAATGTGTTTACACTGCTAGATAGTTGGTTAAGTGCACACTTTAGTATACTCGATGATGATGTACTCTTCGTGACCGGATGGCACTGCGTTGTATGTCGTGCGACCGTGGACGTCTTCCGTGACCGGATCACACCGTGCCGTGTTTTATGTTTCGGTGGACCTAGAGTGACAATTGTAGCGTTCTACACCCTGTGTCGGTGCGGAGGGACACAGCGCTGACGGGAGTAGTGGCGGGGTGACGCCTAGTGGAGAGGGTCACCTGGTGAACCCTGGGGTTAGCTAGCTTGTACCGGTGTCGGAGTGGTACCTTTGGAGTGTCACTCGTGCTGGGGGAAGAAGTAACCACCTGAGCCAGAAGGGCCAGAGTAGCCAGCGTGCTATCCGAGGGGTTACTGTTTGATCTCAGCGGGTCGGTGTTTGCTGGGGGAAGGAGTAACCGCCAAGGTGGTCAGCGTGCTATCCGAGGGGTTACTGTTTGGTCTCAGCGGGTCGGTGTTTCCCACTTTCGTCGTGTGGTTGACGTGTTTTGAGGATACGCTGATTACGGGTTCCCTGATAAATTAGAATTACGCATGTTAATTTTACTTCGAATGCATGTGGTTCATATTGAGATTTAGATGTAGTAATTACTGCTTTACTGGTTTATTATCTCCACTGTACTTTGCACTTGTGGGTGTGTGTGTGGGCAGTGGGGATCGAAGGATCCCTACTGAGTCGTTTCGTTGAGACTCACCCCTGCGGCTTTCAGGTGAGGACTCCAGACAGACTTAGCGAGGGGTGTGCGGCTGTGTGTTGAGCGCCGTCGGCTGTTGTTCCGGGGTATGCCTCGATGTAGTTGTTATTTTTATTCCTGGCCTGTATGTATAATCATTTCTTCTCTGTTGGAGTATGTAATTATTTGCTGTATCGAGTCGCATTGTAATAACTTTTAATTTCTGCACTTTCCTTTCAATTCAATGCGATGTGAATGTTTAGCTTAGTTTATTATTTATTTCCCAAACTTACTTAGATCCTGATTTGATTCCAAATTAATGATTCGGTACTCATTTAGTAATCGGATCCCCGATTATAGGGTGGCGGGTCGTTACATCTTGGAACCAAGCTAGTTTTGGGGCAGCTTTGTGATAATAGAACCAACCGGCAAAAAGCATTACCAATGCACCGATTGCAGTACAATAGAGTTGTAATTCACTAGTTATTCCGGATGCTCGCCAAATCTGAAAAAACCCAGAGGTTTTTTGTATTCCTCGGAAACCCCCGCCCACATCACCATTTAATATTTCTTGTCTCACTATTGGCCAAACCACTCGGGCACTAGGTGCAATGTGAGTAGGATCACTTAGCCATGCTTCATAATTAGAAAAACGAGCGTCGTGGAAGTACATGCCACTCAGCCAAAGAAAGATAATGGAGAGTTGACCGAAATGAGCACTAAATACTTTTCGAGAGATCTCCTCCATAGTATGATTATCAAAATCGTGAGCATCAGCATGTAGGTTCCAGATCCAAGTGGTAGTATCAGGGACCTTGGCTATTGTTCTTGAGAAATGGCCGTACCATTCCTCAAAAGATGTTTTTACGAGATTCCTATCCATAAAAATTTGCACTTCTAGTTCCGGCGAACGAATAATCATTGAGTCCTCCTCTTTCCGGACAACACATACAAAGAGACATGTCAACAGTTAAGTTTTTAGTGAACTTCTAAGAGAGATATATTTATGATTAGTTCCCTTCTTTGCTACCTCCCATCTATCCATTTTTTTTAGTTATTCACTAGAGCAATTATGATATTGAAGTCGATTTGGGGCAAGTGTTCGGATCTATTATGACATGGCGATTAGGTGCTCAACGGACCTTTTTCGCTTTTAACTACTTTCTTGATATGGGAAAACGCTTTTTGTGCCGTGTATGAATATATGAATGTGTAAGTGATCTACTTGGATGGAACATAATAAATACCTTCTTTAATTACAAATAATCCAATTACGAATCACAAGAAAATTTCATTAGTAATCAATAAGATGAAGATCTTTCCGATATCTTATCTTTATCTATATTTAACTACTCTTCAGTCTCTTTTTTTGGTTTTATTAGTTATATTCTATACTGTATTCATACCATTTAATTTATCCTTAAATATGAGACACCATACAAAACAAAATAGAAGAATGATTTTAGAAAGGGAAGGGATATAATGAAATTCCTTGATTGGATCGAAACGATCCATTTTCTGAAATTAATTTGATGGATCCAACTAACCCATTTTCATGAATGACAAGGGGGAGTGGTCTTATTCGAACCGCCTCGTTATCTTCAACCAATTATGTGCTTCAATATAATTACCCGGAGTAAGCGCTATAGCTTGTTTCCAATACTCAGCAGCTTGATCGGACCAAGCCTCTGCAATTTCAGAATCACCCTACCTCGGTCGGAATAGGTAAGTCAATTCCTTTCCTTAGAACCGTACTTGAGAGTTTCCTACCTCATACGGCTCAGCAATCAGTTCTTTAGACGTCCCGTCTTAATCTACCCTATCTAACAATTAAATTTCTGAAAAATTTATTCCGGTTAGCAAAAGAAGTTAACTACATAAGTTTCAAACTCTAATTTCAATCAATAAATCAGTTTGATCTTTTCTCTGAAACATAGGTCTAGTTTTTCCTTATATCGTTAGCATTTTCTGAAAGGTAACTATCTCGCTTTCATATATGAAATTCATATAGAATTTTTGAAAAACACTTTCTTCTATAATCTATAAGATATAAGAAAAAAGACTTACTATCTTTGGGATTTGATGCTACACCGCTGCTCAATACCTTTGTAGATTGACTCTATTACAAAAGTTGATTCCTAATTTTGATCTTAAATCATGAGATAAATAAGTAGTTCTTATTGTATTAACTGAGAACGTCGCTAATTGATCTTTACGGTGCTGCTTCTATCAATTTGATCCTTTATTCATAGATAAAGTATATAGGCGAAACCCATTTCTTCATATTTGGTATTTATTTTGTTCCTGTGAAATCTCTTTCTTTGCTACAGCTTATAAAAATCGTTGCTTTGGACGATACATATGTAGAAAGCCTATTTTTTTTCTAGTTTTTTTTTCTAATTTTTATATTTAATTAATTTAATTTATTATTTAATTTATTTAATTTACGCCGATTTGATCCTTTTTTCCTTCTTTCTATAGTGGAGATAGTCGCACGTAATGACAAATCACGACCATATTATTAAAAGCTTGTATTAAGAATGCATTCCGTTCTAGTGCCCGAAAATAATATTCCAAAGCCTTCGTATGCTCTCCATTACTTGTGTGTATAAGGCCTATGTTATAGAGTATATAACTTAGATCATAGGGATCAATTTCTGTTTTTCTTTTATACGAAGACGATTCTTTCTTTTTATCTCATTAGTCAATTCAGGTCTAAGAACCCTTCTTCTGGCTCTAGTGGATCTAGGTATTTTACTAGTTAGTCTTGGCCCCCAGACGGCGTATTTTTTTGAAACGAGGTCCTCGGTAACGAGACATAAAAACTCCTTTATTTGATTTTTGAAATTTGCAAAAAAATCTAAAGGACTATTTATTCAACAAATTTGATTGATTGATACGCGTTGATTTTCTGTTACGATAGATCGACGAAACAATAGCTATTACAGCTACTTTAGCCGCTGTAATAGCTATAACAAAGATCGAGAAAATGTCTCCTTTTAATTGTCGATTATCAAACAAGTCAGAAAATGTGACAAGATTAATATTAACCGAATTTAGTATAAGCTCAAGACACATAAGTGCTCTAACCATGCTTCGACTTGTGATCAATCCATAAATACCTGATGTAGCCGAAGCTATCACGATCGGATTCCGAGATTGGAATCCGAAGTTGGAACCCGAAGCTGAATCGGATCAGTGAAGAGGACCGACGGGGATCCGGAACGAGGCGAGGGCAGAAACGGGGCCGAGGATCCGAAGCCGAGAAGTGCCCGGGTGAGGGCTCGCCAGGAGCGAAGTCGAGACTCCTTCGGATGAGGCGGACCAGCCGGCGCAGGGTGAGGCCGAGGCTCCTTCGGGTGAGGCGGACCAACCGACGCAGGGTAAGGCCGAGACTCCTTCTGGCGAGGCGGACCAACCGGCGAAAGGAGTCGAGACCGGAGGGAGAAGACCCGAGGTCGGCAGCCGAAACCGACTCGGAGAGGTCGGCGAAGATTCAAACCAAAGCCCCTGCAGAAGGAGGAAGAGAAGAAGAAGAACCGGTCAGGCTTCGGCCCTAAGGAACCCCCTCCGACGGCTAAGTTAGCTTCTGAAGATGATTTGATTCAGAAGAGAAGGAAGAAGAAGCAGCTTTAATGCTTTTTGGATTGTAGTCCTTGGGTCCAGAAGACATACCTTTGGTAATAAATAGCTGTATATTTATAGCGGAGGATAGAGGTTGCTTAATGGTGGCAGCCGATATAGGAGTATGTTTTGGTTAGCCATAGCGCCTAACCTTCCACCGGAGTGGGCCAGATACTGCTACTGGGCCAAAGGTTAGGGGCCGCTGATGGGCCAGATGCCGCTTAGTGGGCTGGAGCCTACTGGGCCGAGGGCCGCTGGGCCGCCAATCGGGCCGAAGGCTGCTGGGCCACTGGTGGGCCAAAGGTTGTTGGGCCTCTGATGGGCCGAGGACCACTGGGCTGCTTACTGGGCCGAGGGCTGCTGGGCCGCTAATGGGCCGAAGGCTGCCAGTGGGCCTTTTACTGCTGCTGTTGGACTGATCTTAGTGTTGGGCTTGTTTTAATGGGCCGAATCGGATTCTGCCTCATCACATAGCCCCCCACTCTTGTCGTCCTCATTTTTATGAAATGGCGAGAGTAAAGTCCGAAGCCTCTTCGGAAGAGTAATACGGTATGTGCTTTGCCTGAAACCTTTGCTCTGCTTCATTGTAAAAAAAAAAAAGAATTGTCTTTGGTCGGTCGTGGGCTGGTGATCATCAGCCTCGTCTTAGGCTGGGACCTCGTTACTGGTACCTTCGTATCAAGCCGAGACTTGGCGATGGATGCCTTCGTCTCCAGTTACGAAGGGGCGAGTCTTTTGAGTGTGTCAGGACATCTTAAAAAAGGACGGTCGTGTCGGGAGAAACACAGGACATACGTTGCACATCTAGCCGGCTTGCTGAAAGCACAAAAAGATCCTGGCCGTCAACAGTGATCACGCAGATCACGGGTCGCTTCGGCTCTCTGTCCAAGACTTCACTCGGATCGCCCTCTCTCTTGTTTTCTACACGAGGATCGGGACACGTGGCGAGCATCCGGATGGGCAACCGAAGGGTCAGGCCGCTCCCGGGCGTTGATTACCTTCTCTCGATCTGGCAGCCCACCCGTCATCATGCCGAAGGACGGGACACGTGTCACGCATCTGAGTGGAGCGGTGCCGAAGAGGGGGAAGATCTCGGCCGTTGATCCGGCGCGGAATGCCTTCAAACTTCCCTATAAATAGGAGCCCCCTCTCCCCAAGGCACTGTTCCGCTTTCTTCTTCTCCTGGCGCCTGTGCTTCCTTACGATCAGCTCCCGAGTTTTCTTGCTTTCGCCGGCAGAGAGCGAGCCATCGAGGTCGTTCGAGGGTGCCCTGTCCATTGCCGGGGAGCTTTTTGTCGCCGGAAGCCGTCACCGGGGAACTTCCTGTAGTTGGAGAGGCTGTTAGCAGTCGGGGAGACTTTCTTTGAGGGTAAGCCTCAATTCTCTTTCCCCGCTCTATTAATACATGTCCAGTAGCTCCTCCTCGGTCGAAAGTAGCTTTTCGGCCGAGGGCGGTTCTTCCTGCTCCTCGTCCAGACCTCCCGAGTCTTCCTTGTCATCTCCCTTTTCTTCCACTTCCTTTGCTTCTGCCATGGCGGACGAGGCTGAGACGTTTCAGGCTGAGGAAGCCGAGGCGGTTCCGGCTGTCACTGAACCTTCTACCTCCGGTCGTCGCCCAGCCGAGAGGGTTTCGGATGTAGTTAGTGATGGATATAGGTGTCCTCTAAGCCAATCATAAGGCACCTATTTCAATCTGGTTCACTAATAAATGGCATTAAATTCATTATGTAGATTGGCATATTTATAATTGCGCATAATGAAGTCCATGAATATGTGCAATAGTCATCAGATTATGATGAGATCATAATAATAAGACTGATGACTTATAAACACATATTCTTAATTGTTCCTAGTCGTAGGATGTTTGAGAAGGACATCAAACATCCGGTTAGACTACTACAGGTTATTCCAGCTCATATGATGAGGGTGACTGATCTCGTTAGTTACTCATGTGGAGACACAATGGTAAACATGTAGGTGCTCATTGGGGAATGAGTTCACTGAACTGATCCGACATGAATCGCCGAATGGTAATTTACCTGACTGTCAATCGGCTTGATTCATCGTCAAAGTAGCGTGGTTGATCCTTGGACTTGAGACACCAAAGACACCTTGTCGGTGGACTTCTGGACTTTGACCTTGACCTACAAATCCCTATCCACGGGATCTCAAATAGTCAAGGATCGGGTCCAGCGGAAGACCTTCGAAGGTGATTTTGTGTTCAATAAAGGATCGTTCGCTCTCAGGTAACTGGAGAGAGAATGCTCTAGAGTAGATCCGCAGGAGTCTCTGGCCAGAGCAGAAACAATATCAGAAAAGTGGTTTTCGGATATTGTAAAGCGGAGTCTGATTCAAGTGAGTTGACAATCTAGGGTTTGACAGTTAACCATACCCTAGGTTAGCTCGAGAGCATTGTGTGAACGAAGGATTATAGCCACGTGGTAACTGTGGACGGACATGTTCCATGAGTGGGTTGCTGAACCCCATTACCTTCCGGGATCATGCAGTGTTGCTTGGCACCCAACTTGATCAGAAGTTTGACCGAATTTACATGCGATGATAATTCGATTGAGTAATTAGTTAATATATAGATATTAATTAATTACAATAAGTCAATAACTAGTTATTGGACTTAACGGGCTGAAAATCGGACTGGTAAATGGGCCTAGAGGGTCACACGCAATAAGATTCTCAGTCGGTGGTACATAAGTGGGATTTATATTAACTCGGGGACTTTTGTGAAAAGTCGCGTCGACTTAATATATATACACGTTGTTGAGAAACCCTAGGCCAAGCTCCAGGATTTCCCATGTTGGCCGTCATCCCTCCCTTTCTCTCTCCTCCTCTGGGCGTCTCATTCGAGGCGCCGAGACAGTTTCCGTCTCCGCCGCGTGTGATTCCCAAAAGTCGGGAATTCCCGTCGGCGGGATTTCAACAATCGTTGCGACGACGGATCTTCAGCGAGCGAGCTGATACGGACGAGGGATCGAGGACGAACCACCGCAGAGGATCGCGTGGATACCGCTGGAGGTTGGACGCTTGTGCGGCTCGCAGCATCGCCTCGACAGAACCGAGACGGAAGCGGATTCGAATCCGCGCACAGTAATCAGATTTCGATCCGTTTTTCGGTTTGAGTTTTTCGTTCCGAATTGGATCAGCGGGCATCGGGCGGGATTAATTTTCTTCTTCGTTACCGCTGCGTTCTTCGCGTCCCGCCCGGATCCCAACAGTGGTATCAGAGCCAGGTTCCGCTCTGATCCGCTCCGGAACGATAAAATTATTATTCTAAATTATTTCATGCATAAATTTGTTTTTCCTCATAGATATTGTTCATGGGATGAACTTAGAATTTCGAATTTAATTTTTCTGTGCGAAAAATGAAATTTTTTTGGGGTTTTATCGCGTTCTTCATGGTGATGAAGAACCGGATTTGTGGGCTTCAAAAGGAGATTAATGATGGTTGGACCATCTCTGTGGGTTTGCTGGTATGACCAGCTACCCCTCGCCATCCCCGGAAAATTTCCATGGTGGCCGGTGGAGCTTATCGTCCCATAATTTTCAAGAGTTGAAAAAGGATTGTGGAAAAGCTGAAATCTGCAAAACTGCACAAATCTCCATCTTTGGAGGTTCACTGATGGCAAAGGAGTCGCCGGCCGGCCACCACCGGCAGGGAAAATGGAAGGGGTAACATCCCTCTGCAATTTCCGGCCTCCCTCGCAGCCGGCGCCGCCGCCCAAAACTGGCTGCAAACAGGGCCAAAAACCCTAAAACCAAGCTGGTCGAACCTGCTGGAGAAGGGCCTGGCCCGGGCGCGCCTGGCGTCGGACCTGGCTCGGCCAGGTAGCTCGAGCCAGGGCCCCGGCCTGGCTCAAGCCAGGCCAAACCAGGGGGGCCAGCCCTGGCTACCCAGCCCGAGCCCTGGGCCTGAGCCAGTGGCCAGGCTGGCTCGAGCCAGGGTCCTGGACCTGGCTTAACCAGGCCTGAACCCAGGTCCCCTGACCAATTGGGCCTGGCCCATTCTATCCCTAGCCCATTGACACCCCCTATAGGCCCATTTAAGCCAATTTCGGCCCTATTAACCCCAAAAACCCCTTATTTAATTAAAAACCCCATCCTATTTAACTTGAAATTGAAATTAATAATGTTTAAAATTGTTTTAAACATTAAATTAATTATTTTGAGTTAAAAGGGGAGAGATAATTAAGATATGATCTTAATTATGGATTATTATTTTAATCAAACCTTTTGTAGGGTTTATTAAGATATGATCTTAATAGTTAATTGCTTTTAACTAAATAAGATAGGATCTTAATGATTTTAATTAATTAATTAAATGAGTTATAATTAAGATATCATGTTAATTATAAATAACTTTTAATTAGTCAATTAAAGGGGTTTATATTTAAGATATGATCTTAAATATATATAACAAATGTTGTTATTAATTTAAAATGGGATCTTAATTATTAATTGACAATTGTTGTCATTAATAATTAAGATAATGGTTTTTAATCTTAATTAACAATTGTTGTTAATTTATATTTAAGATTTGATCTTAAAACTTATATTAACAACATTTGTTATTTGATTATTAAGTAGTGACTTAAATTTTAATTATCAAATGTTGCTAATTAATCTTGATCTTGTGATTAGATTGTTTTAATTTCTTAACAATTATTGTTATAAAATTAAGTATTTGATTAAGGGACACTTAATATAAGTTATTAAGTGTTTTATTAAGTTTTAATAATAGGTATTAAAGAGTTAATTGTTTCTTGAGAATTAACCTTAATAAAAGTTATTGAGGATTAATTATGGCTTACTAATAGTTATTGATGAGGCAGAATCCGATTCGGCCCATTTAAAACAGGCTCAACACAGATCAGTCCGACGGCAGTAGTAAGAAGCCCCTTGGCAGCTTTCGGCCCAGTAAGCGGCCCAGCGGCCCTCGGCCCAGTAAGCAGTCCAGTGGTCCTCGGCCCGTCCGCAGCCCAGCAATCTTCGGCCTATTAGAGGCCCGGTAGCCTTCGGTTCGTTAGCGGCTCAGCAGCCCCTCAGCCTAGCAGCCTTCAGCCCACTAAGCGGCATCTGGCCCGTCAGCGGCCCTATCCCCTTCGGCCCAATAGCCGTATCCGGCCCACTCCGGTGGGAGGATTAGGCACTATGGCGGTTTACCAGTAAACTCAGAACATAGTCCTATATCGGCTACCACCGTTAAGCATCCTCTATCCTCCGCTATAAATACACGGCTATTTATTACCAAAAGTAGGTCTTCGTGACCCTTAAGGACTACAGTCCAAAAAGCATTAAAGTTGCTTCTTCCACCTCTTTGACTTCTAAATCGAATCATCTTCAGAAGCTAACTTAATCGTCGGAGGGGGTTCCTAAGGGCCGAAGCCCGGGACTCCTACTGACTGGTTTTTCTTCTTCTTTCCCTCCTGCAGGGGCTCGGTTTGAATCTTCGCCGATCTCTCCGAGTCAGTCTTGGCCACCAACCTCGGGTCTTCTCCCACCGGTCTCGACACCATTCGCTGGCTGGTCTGCCTCGCCCGAAGGCGCATCGATTTTGCCTCGCACCGGCGGTTACTTGTCTAGTGAAGCTTCGGCCACGCCTTCCGCAGGCTGGTCCGCCTCGTTCGAAGGAGTTTCGGCTATGCCTTCCGCAGGCTGGTCCACATCATCCGTCCGAGGGAGTCTCGGGTCCGTTCCCAACGAGCCCTCGTCCGGGCATCCCTCGGCTTCGGATCTTCGGCCTCGTCTCCGCCCTCGCCTCGTTCCGGATCCCCGTCGGTCCTCTTCACCGATCCGATCCAGTTTCGGATCCCAACTTCGGATTCCAGCTTCGGAATCCGGTCGTGATAGCTTCGGCTACATCACGTGGCGCCGTCTGTGGGAAACAAGCAAAAAGTTATGTCACATCGTCTAATAATCCGACGATCCGGACAAGACGAGGCAGAGACGCGGGCGGCTTCAACGTGGCCGCTTTATTCCGAAGGGGCCCCGTCCGTTCCGCAAGGCTCAGCTCTTCCTGATTTGCCAGAATCCCTCGTTCCCGGAGACAGCCGGGTAGAGGAACTTCAACATCAAGTAGCAACACTAGCCGCCACTGTTACATCTCTGGCACTCCTACCAGAAGTAGTATCCGCCATCGCCCAGTAAATGGGGTTATTGAGCCAGCTCCCCCGCCAAGCACCACCTCCTCTCTTCTGCCCTGTTCAAAAAGAGAGGTTTCGGTCAGCGTCTTCGCGAGACTTTTTCGACAAGGCCGTTACGGTGAACGGCGAGCCCTCGGTGTTGCCTGCCCCTCTAGCAACTCGTCCTCGACCTACGAGTCAAGAACCCTCATGTAAGCGATATCGAAAGGAGAGGGACCGAGGCAAGCGACGGGGTCCGCAGCCACGGTACCTACCGTTACCTGCTCCCCCTTCCCAAATGCTTTTGGAGGTGAAGCATATGCTCCGACGGCCGCAGCGCCTCAAAACTAATCCTCGCCGAAAGGACCCTAGCAGATATTGTGAATATCATCAGGAAACCGGCCATTCGACTGACGAATGCCGGCACCTTCGGGAGGAGATTGATCGCCTCATCAGAGAGGGCCAACTGCCACAATACTGGTAAGAACACCCCCAACCGAGGCATAGCCTAGAGGCCATCAAAGCAGCAAGACAACGTCCGAAGAAATCCCGTCTCAGCCGAAGCCATGCCTCTAGGACGACCGAGGGGCATATAAGGGAAGTAGTCCAACAAGGGGCTTACTGATTGGAAACCCCTTCAGGCCAACCTCTCCCTCACAACTAGAATATGGAGTGCCTTCGGCACTACATGTAAATTACTTCCCTCGAAATTTAGCCGAAAGACATGAATAAAGTTTTTCTTTTGAAAAGATCACGTCCGGCATGATTTTCTCTAAGTCCGCGGTAACCCGTACCGAGAGTGGCTTCGGCCATGTGTACCGGATCGAAAGCGGCAATGTTCTCTAAGCCCGCGGTAACCCGGAATCGGGAGCGGCATGGTATTTTCTAAGCCCGCGGTAACCCGGAATCAGGAGCGGCACGGTATTTTCTAGGCCCGCGGTAACCCGGAATCGGGAGCGGCACGGTATTCTCTAAGCCCGCGGTAACCCGGAATCGGGAGCGGCACGGTATTTTCAAAGCCCGCGGTAACCAGGAATCGGGAGCGGCACGGTATTTTTTAAGCCCGCGGTAACCCGGAATCGGGAGCGGCACGGTATTTCTAAGCCCGCGGTAACCTGGAATTGGGAGCGGCACGGTATTTTCTAAGTCCGCGGTAACCCGTACCGAGAGTGGCTCCGGCCATGTGTACCGAATCGGGAGTGGCAATGTTCTCTAAGTCCGCGGTAACCCGTACCGAGAGTGGCTTCGTCCATACAAACCGTATCGGGAGCGGCATGGTATTCTCTAAGTCCGTGTAAACCGTACCGGGAGTGGCTTCGGCCATACAAACCGTATCGGGAGCGGCATGGTATTCTCTAAGTCCTTGTAAACCGTACCGGGGGTGGCTTCGGCCATGCAAACCGTATTGGGAGCGGCATGGTGTTCTCTAAGTCCGTGTAAACCGTACCAGGAATGGCTTCGGCCATGCAAACCGTATCAGGAGCGGCATGGTATTCTATTGTCCGTGTAAACCGTACCGAGAGTGGCTTCGGCCATACAAACCGTATCGGGAGCGGCATTATTCTCCAAGTCCATATCCGAATATGGATTGGCTTCGGCCGTGAGGACCGCATCCAAATGGCAAAATGGTCTCAGCCACAAGAAGAGCCGGACTCAGTTATTCATTTAGAACAAAAAGTAGAAGCAAAGTACTTTTTATATTTATATGAAGAATAGAGTACAAAACCGGCCATACATCTGGCCGCAGCCTTTCAAAAAAAAGAGAGAAGTCAAAACAAAAACCGGGACAAGCCCCCGTATTAACCTTCGGTATTTTCACCATCTACATCAACTGGGCTTTGACCAGGAGAAGGGGAAGGAGAATCGTCGACCTAAACAGCATCGGCAGGGGCGACATCGACAGGAGCGGCCTCGTCAGGAACGGCCGCGTCGCCTTCCACCGAGGCCAAAGCTCTTTCAGCCTTAAGCTCCTTCCACCAAGTTAGAAGCTCTTCGCCTTCCTCATCCGTCGGAAGGACGATGCCGGTCAGGTCTGTGGCCGGACACGCCTTTTAGGCGGCGGCCAGCCCTATGCTGAACACGGACGAAGCCGCCTCGAGCTGGGCCTGAATTATCTCCTCGGCATAATCTGGGCCAGCCTTATATCTGGCTACGGCTGTACGAACAGCCTCTTCGGCCTTAGCCTCCAGACCTGCCTTCAGAGCCGAAACCTCCTCGGCATGACGGCGGCGATCCGTGACCCGCTGGGCGACCTTGTCCTAGATCTCGGCTTTAAGAGTCTCATTTTCGGCCTGGATCGTCTCCAGCTCCTTGTCGGCCTTCTCCTTCTCCCGCTCGGCCTTCGACTTGGCCTCGGAGGAAGCGCGAGTCGCCTCCTTTTGCTCCTCTAGCTCAGCCCGCATCCGGGAATTTGCCTTCAGAAGCAAATCGACGCTAGCCTCAAGACCACGTCGCGCCGGGGCGCCCCCGCTAGAAGCCGACTGGTCCGATGCCTGGTCGGCGTCCCGGAGCTTTTGATGGATGGCCACCTGACGGCGAATCAGGCTACCACACGTGACCGCGGCCTATAGCCAAAAGCAAATAAAAGTCAGCAACCCCGAAACAAGCCAAGGGAAATATTAGACCGAGGCGCATAAAGAAGTTTTTTACCTGGACCGACAGTCGGGCGCACAGCATCGCCAAGTCGTCCGCCGACAGCGTCTTCAGCTCGTCTTCGGCCGTCGGAAGGGTCAAGCCTCGGAGCAGGCGCAGGTACGTCCGAGAGTCCTCCAGACTCTCGTCCCTATAGATGTAACGACCCGCCATCCTATGACCGGAGACCCGATCACTAAATGGATGTCGGCCCATTAACTGCGGGTTCACACCCGGATCTCACACAACACGTCTGGAGGAGTAAGCGTTAAACAAGGCTAAATATATCAATCTCACAGACTACAAAGATATAACAAGTGCGCAGGAAGGAAGATAACAATGTCCGTATACAGTCCAACAATAATTACATGGTCCAACAAATTAAATAAGTACAGGCAGAAGTAAAGTACAACAACATCGGGGCATACCCCGGAACTGAGACAACTACTGGCCCGCACACCGGGAAGACACCCCACGCCGCCACACGCCACGAAGTCCACACCTGAAACCGCAGGGAATGAGCCACACCAAAATTGGGCTCAGTAGGGATCATCCGATCCCCTGCCTCCCACTCACACACCCACAAGTGCAACAATACGGATATATGGCAATTAAGTAAAGCAGTAAACATAGCACCTAAATCTGATATGAAACATACGCATAAGCAGTGTAGCAGGAACAGTTCTAAGTAACCCGAAGAACTCAACACAAAGTCACGTCTCACAGTTAAAGTCCACAAAGCGACTGAACCACACTGTCGACCGAAGTCAAACGTCGCCTCACAACACTGTAGGTGCCCGGAACGTCCCCCGCCGCCGCGGCTGTGGGCTTTCGGAATCGAGGGTCACTCCGTTCGTCTTAGCACTGTGGCGATTCAAAGGGGGGTTAGAAATTGAAGTGTGATCGCCAGGAGCATTACCTTTCGGTCCCTGTGCTCCGCAGGAGTGTAGAGGGTGATCGCACGTTCTGTGGGAGCGGGAAATGCTGGTTCCTCCTTCTCTTCCTCCGGCCGGCCAGAGGAGGAGAGCTCGGTCCGCGCGCAGAATCTGGTAAGAGCCCCTGAAAAGAGAAGACAGACAAAGAAAAGACAATACCCGATTAGAACTGTGACATGTAGGATCTGTTCATACAAACATAAAATTTAACTAAAATTAGAGGGAGACGCACCGGATGGGTGTTTGGGAGGGAAGGTGACCATATGTTATGGCCACCCACCTCCCGATTTTTTGTTTGAAACCTCTGGGGGTAAATAGGGTGTTAAGTCATTCTAGGATGTATGCATGCAGATAAGTGCTCGTGTGTGAAAAGTGAAATGATGTGTTGAAGGTAAAAGAGAGTGAAAGAGGGAGGATGTTACGGCATGAATGGAAATTGGAAATGCAATGAAGTGAAAAAGGTGAAAAGTAAAGAGAAGGTTAGGAAGACAAGCCTATTTGGAGTGACGTTCCTCCTGAAACAGCCCTCTGACTCTTTGCCCGCTCAACTCCTCAAAGCCAACCCGCTCCGAAAAAGAGACTCCTTCTTAATCCCTCCTCCTCAACCAACCCCCTTGCTCGAGGGAACCTGAGGGGTTTAAATAGATTAAGGAAAAAACAGGAGGAAATAGGGGTCTAAATCCCCGTAAATCATCCTTCAACCAATAGGAAGTGGTCAAGGGTCGGAGGTGGTGCGCGCGGCAGTCGCCGGAGTGGGGAGTGATCGGAGTAATGGGGACGTGGGCGGCGAGTAGAGGAGATCGTGGGGAAGACGGAGTCAAGGGGGTGGTTAAGGAGTGGATGGCCAGGTAACATGCCTTCCATTCTTGTGGTGGAAGGCGGCCCGGCTGGCCTTCGAAGGGGGTGGAAGGCAAGGGGTGGCCTTCGAAGGAGGTGGAAGGCAAGGGGGCTGGCCTTCCACGAAAAGGTGGTAAAAAGTGAAAAAGGTGGAAAAAAAGGTGGAAGGCAAGGTAGCTGGCCTTCCAAGGGTGTAGAAGGCAGAGGGTGGCCTTCGAAGGAGGTGGAAGGCAAGGGGGCTGGCCTTCCACGAAAAGGTGGTAAAAAGTGAAAAAGGTGGAAAAAAGGTGGAAGGCGAGGTAGCTGGCCTTCCATGGGTGTAGAAGGCAAGGGGTGGCCTTCGAAGGAGGTGGAAGGCAAGGGGGCTGACCTTTCACGAAAAGGTGGTAAAAAGTGAAAAATGTGGCCAAAAAGGTGGAAGGCAAGGTAGCTGGCCTTCCAAGGGTGTAGAAGGCAGGAGGTGGCCTTCGAAGGAGGTGGAAGGCAAGGGGGCTGGCCTTCCACGAAAAGGTGGTAAAAAGTGAAAAAGGTGGAAAAAGGGTGGAAGGCAAGGTAGCTGGCCTTCCAAGGGTGTAGAAGGCAGGGGGTAGCCTTCGAAGGAGGTGGAAGGCAAGGGGGCTGGCCTTCCACGAAAAGGTGGCTAGAGTCGGGATTTGGTTAATGGGCTTAGTTGTTAGTGGGCTGAGATGGCTAAATGAGGGGATTTTGGTGATGAAGGGCTAATGGTGGATGGGACTCATGACCAAAAGGGTGGTCCAAAATCGGTGTCTACAAACACAACCACCACTACTCACGCCTGTCCGCCCCTACAGTGTTCCGGGGCACTGTAGGGTGAGGCAGTGAGTCAAACTAGGACTAGCTAGGACCAGTGTACCACCACGGCCCAGCTACGTGTGCACACAAGCAGTCTAGACTACTGTCCTACAGACCGGATTGCCTCCACGCCAGGCCTCGGTGCTTCAGGAGGGCCCTGGGGACCGGCGAACCCCCGTCAAGCTGAAGCTACAGGAACTACCCACAACCCTAACCTCCCGGGCTGCGTCAGGCCAAAGGGCGAAGGGTACCACTCGTAACCTTGATCAAAGGTCACATCAGGCCTAGTGGCTACAGGGGTAAAACAACTCCAACAGTACCACAACCAGCTCCACAGCAAGAAACGCGCCGGAAGCTGCCACGACAAACAGGGAAACCCCGACCCGCTGAGACCAAACAGCGACCCCTCGGATAGCACACCGGCTACTCCGGCCCGACGGGCTCAAGGTGGTCTTGCTTCCCTCAGTCAAAGGTAAAACACAACATGTACCCCTCCTCCCACCCGTACGGCACAATGCCTCATAGACACCATGGCCCTTCCCCATCGGCCCAAGGTGACATACGTAAACCACAGTAGTTCCAATTCCATATTCACATAAGCACATACACACATATAATATGATTCCATTCGCACAGTAAACCTTCGTCTCAGCGTACAACTTAAAGCATGCATTTGAACCTTCCAACCGTAAAACATGTGTTAAATAACATGAGTTAAGCAGTTCTGTCTTGAATAGCGTCGACTGAGGTCGACGCCATTCAAGCCCCTAAAACAGGTTTATTTAAAACAGATTATGCCTTAAAACATGTCCACCAGGGAAGCCGCCCTTTTATAACGCGTCAGGACCCACAGACGCCATTCACCCCAGAATTTCAGATTTGCAGAAGCCTCAGTCGGGGTGATTTCCTGCCTAAAAGGCGTCATAATGGTCCGATGTCCTTCTAAAAGGCGTCGTCCATACATGACGTTGTAGACACCGATTTTGGACCACCCTTTTGGTCATAAATCCCCTCCATCATTAGCCCATCATCATCAATCCCCTCATTTTAGCCATCTCAGCCCACTAACAACTAAGCCCATTAACCAAATCCCGACTCTAGTCACCTTTTCGTGGAAGGCCAGCCCCCTTGCCTTCCACCTCCTTCGAAGGCCACCCCCTACCTTCTACACCCTTTGAAGGCCAGCTACCTTGCCTTCCACCTTTTTTCCACCTTTTTCACTTTTTACCACCTTTTCGTGGAAGGCCAACCCCCTTGCCTTCCACCTCCTTCGAAGGCCACCCCCTGCCTTCTACCCCCTTGGAAGGCCAGCCACCTTGCCTTCCACCTTTTGGCCACCTTTTTCACTTTTTACCACCTTTTCGTGGAAGGCCAGCCCCCTTGCCTTCCACCCCCTTCGAAGGCCACCCCTTGCCTTCCACCTCCTTCGAAGGCCACTCCTTGCCTTCCACCCCCTTCGAAGGCCACCCCTTGCCTTCCACCTCCTTCGAAGGCCACTCCTTGCCTTCCACCCCCTTCGAAGGCCAACCGGGCCGCCTTCCACCACGAGATTAGAAGGCAAGTTGGCTGGCCGTCCACTCCCCCAACTACCACCTTGACTTCGTCTTCCCCATGATCTCCTCTACTCGCCGCCCACGTCCCCATTACTCCGATCACTCCCCACTCCGGCGACTGCCGCGCGCACCACCTCCGACCCTTGACCACTTCCTATTGGTTGAAAGATGATTTACGGGGATTTAGACCCCTATTTCCTCCTATTTTTTCCTTCATCTATTTAAACCCCCCTGGTTCCCTCGAGCAAAGGGGTTGGAGGAGGGATTAAGAAGGAGTCTCTTTCTCGGAGCGGGTCGGCTTTGAGGAGTTGAGCAGGCAAAGAGTCAGAGGGCTGTTTCAGGAGGAACGTCACTCCAAATGGGCTTGTCTTCCTAACCTTCTCTTTACTTTTCACCTTTTTCACTTCATTGCATTTCCAATTTCCATTCATGCCGTAACATCTTCCCTCTTTCACTCTCTTTTACCTTCAACACATCATTTCACTTTTCACCCACGAGCACTTATCTGCATGCATACATCCTAGAATGACTTAGCAATCCCTATTTACCCCCAGAGGTTCCAAGCAAAAATCGGGAGGTGGGTGGCCATAACATATGGTCACCTTCCCTCCCAAACACCCATCCGGTGCATCTCCCTCCAATTCTAGTTAGTTTTTATATTTTTATGGATAGATTCTGCACATTATAGTTCTAATCGGGTTATTCTTTGTTTTGTCTCTTCTTTCCAGGGATCCTTACCACATTTCCGCGTGCAGAGTACCGGGCTCTCCTCCTCTGGCCGGCCGGAGGAAGAGAAGGAGGAACCAGCATTTCCCACTCCCACAGAACGCGCGATCACCCTCTACACTCTTGCGGAGCACAGGGACTGTAAGGTAATGCTCCTGGCGATCACATCTTTTATTTCTAACCCCCTATAAATCGCCACAGTGCTAAGACGAACGGAGAGGAACCCTCGATTCCGAAGCCCGCAGCTGCGGCGACGTGGGACGTTCTGGGTGTCTACAGCCCTTTGGCGATCACGGTGGGACAGTTGTCGCCCGCTGCACGCGTCGCGAAAAGGAAAAGAAGGTAAGGATCCCGACGGCCATTGACCCCTGGACGGCCAGCCCCTGGACGTCAGCCCCCCTGGACGGCCAGTCCCTGGCTGTCAGACCCTCTGGACGGCCAGCAACTGGCTGTCGACACCCCAGTGGACGGCCAGCACCTGGCCGTCCGACCTATTGGACGGCCAGTCCCTGGCCGTCGACCTCCAACTGGACGGCCAGCGGCTGGCCGTCCGACCCATTGGACGGCCAGTCCCTGGCCGTCGACATCCCCTTGGACGGCCATAACCTGGCCGTCCGACCCTTTGGATGGCTAGGACCTGGCCGTCAACCTCCCCGTTGACATCCCCTTGGACGGCCATAACCTGGCCATCCGACCCCTTGGACGGCCAGTCCCTGGCCGTCGACTCCCCTTGGACGGCTGCCGTCCGACCCCTTGGATGGCCAGCCCCTGGCCGCCAACTCCTGGTCGGTTCTTTGTCCTTTTCTGCTTGTTGTTGCTGTACGTTGTTCTGCTCCATGTTTTGTTGATTTGTTATGCCCTGCTGCTTGTTAACTTTCTGGGCTTTTTTGGGGTGTTCTGCGCGGGGGTTTTAAGGAAGAGCCGGCATCACACTTCTAGTTACCTCTCCCGCAGGATCTGACTCTCCACCTGAGGATTCCCACTCGGGTGTTACTAGTCTTATTCTGTTGGGTACCTCCGTCAGTCTCCGCGAGCCAGGGATTCCCACTTGGCCGCCGAGCAGGTTGTACCTGAAACCACCCCATAGGAACCTTGGGTTTATGTGAGGAATTAGTGAACTGTTTCAAATTTAAAGACACTTAATTGAATCTCGGTGGAACAAGCTCTGGAAAAGTGAAGGGTCGTTAAGGGTTAAACTTGATTTGTTAGAAACCAACTTTCATAAAACATTGGCAAACATTTCAAGTGGAACATAAAATTATTTAGGGTCTGTGCTTCATAATGAACCGAATGTATGTCAATGCTGTGTATGATGACATGGACCAGTTCGACAACAATGTTACACACAACCCTCTGTTTGAGATTGAAGAGGATCCACAACCAATATTTGTGGGCATGTTCCAAACACCTGGAAAGGAACTTAAGGCAAGATACTTGGATGAATCTTCCTCTTCAAAAAGTGACCCTGTAATCCCCAACATAAACTTCCAAAACCCGAGGGAGGACCCGCAACTTATTGCCGTGTTATCACGGTACACCCCTGATCAACTCATTCAGTGGGCCTCCTGTGGCAAAACTCAAGAGGCCACTCCTCGGAGAACTCACCTCCAAGGATCTTTCAACAGAGCTCAGACCCGCATCAACAAGCCAACTCCTACTCCATTTGCTCCACCTGTCATGCCGATTCCAGTATCTCCAACTACACCTCCTCCTGAGCAGAAAGAATTCATTTACAAAAGTGAGGTTGAAACCTGTGTGCGTAAGTTCATGGCCGAAAAACTTACCCTGAAACAACCGCATTCTCTCTCGAGTTATTGCAAGCTCCCACCGGCCTACTTTCCATCAGGATTCAAAGCCCCCGAGTACAGGAAATATGATGGCACCTCTGACCCTCATGATCACATGTCAGGTTTCCTCATGGATTCCCATCAATGGCTCTACGACAGAGTCCTCCTTGTCCATCTGTTCCAAAAATCCTTAGAAGGTGAGGCCTTAAGATGGTTTTCTTCCTTGCCCGCCACAGACCTAATCAATTTTGATATGGTCTCCGAGAAATTCATTACTCAGTTTAGTTATACAACCATGCCTCCCACCTTGTTTGATCTTGTGATGGAGAAGATGAAGCCTGAAGAGGAGTTCACGTATTTCGCCAACAGGTGGAGGGCAATGGCCTCTAGGGCGGAAGTGGAAATCCCCGACTCTCAAGCTATCACCATGTTGGTCAATAACGCTACCCCGCAGCTTCGGTCTATCCTCATGCTGAGCGAATTTCACACATTCGCACAACTTTATAATCGAGCTCGGGTAGTTCAATCTCAGATCGGGAATTCCACTTTACCATCCTTCCTTGAAAATCAGAACAGAAATAAGAGGACTACACAAACTCCACCAATAGAGGAAGTGGCAATCAATGAACAGGTGAGTGCCTTGGGGAAACCCTTTAGGTCACCCAGTCCTATGTCCAGATCAGACAACCAATCCAATCAGAAACCATATTCAGTAGTTCCCCCTTCCTTTAGCGCCAGGATCAATTGGGGGCACATGAAAGAGGCTGCAGAAACCTTGGAAGTCAAGGGCCCTCCGCCCTCTTATCAGGTGGCTCAAGATCCACCTAGCTCTCTAGAAAGGGTGAGCACCCTTGTCAAAAATTTGGAACCAAATGTCGATCATAGAGGACAGTACTGGGAGTATGAAGAGGTTGGGATATGGCGTGAGTGCCCTACTAGGACGACCAAACCTAGAGAGCCGTTGCAAGGAGTCTCCACTATTATCCAAGACAAACCTTTAGTCTTGATACGACCGAGGGAACAACCAACAGCCATCACCCCAGTCACTCTGGACCAAGTTCCCTCAATCTCAATCAGAGAACCTCCTCCATCCATCTTGTGTCCAACACCAAAGCCAGGTCCAGTAACCTAATTATGCCTAATAAATCCACCACCAGTTCAACCACTAAAGTCAGATCAGGCAATGGGCCCCAGTCCGATTAGTGTTACACTGGGAAATCGCATCATTCCCCCAACAAGTCAACCCTTGGACTCTCAAGAGGATTCAGATCTGTCTAAGTATGACGTCCTACAACATCTAGGGAAAACTCCCACCAAGATGCCAGTCCTAGAGTTGATTAGGAGATCTCCTACACACAGGGAGACATTGTTCAAGTTCCTCCAACGAATTACACTCAATGAAGATCTTCCTATCAGGGGGCTCACAAATGCCATCCTCTCAGTCACCCAGACACCTACGATATCCTTCACAGATAAGGATCTGGCTCCTCCTGAATGCCAATCCCTTCCCTCATGCTTGACCCCAACACTCAAGGGACACTCATTCGACTCCATCCTGTTGGATACCGGGGCATCAATCAATGTTCGTCCACTCAAGATCTCCAAGAAAGTAGGGATTGATCCAGAAAAGGTTGAGTCTACTTCCATGATGGTCTCAAATGGGAACCTAGAAATTGGCCCAGTGGCCTTGATCTTTGAATTCTACATCCTTGATGTCAAGCGCATAGACAACGCCTATAAGGACTGAGGCTTTCGGATCCGGTTTTCGGGGTCAGACCCTGTAGTTCAGGCCCGAGCGGGGCTGGGACCCTGTTCTGTTTCGCGTCGAGCCTGCTCGACGCGGTTTAAACGGCGTCCACCGTTGCAGACGCGATTTAGGTTCTGCCACGTGGGTGCCACGTGGGCTGGCCTTGGGCCGCGAGAGTACGGCCCTGTCGTGTCATCTGAACGGCGTCCGCGTGGGACGACGCCTTTCAAACTGCGACTCTGGGATTGTCAGTGTACGGCCCTGACATGTGACCTGAACGGCGTCTGCGTAGGACGACGCGTTTCAGAGTCTTGTCAGAACGGCCGTCACGTCACCTGATAGACGTCCGTGGATGTCGACGCGTTTTAGCCAGTCTCTGGTTAACCCCGCGAGCCCTCCTTCCTTCCCTCACTTTTCTTCCTTCTCTCTTTCTCTCCTCCCCTTCCGGCGAACTCGGCGGCGATTTCTCCGCCTCCCTCTTTTCCTCCCACCATTTCATCTCTCCCTCCACTCCATCCTCTACCTAGCTCCTACCACTACCACCTCCACTTCCACTGCGGCGTTCCACTCTCCGGACGGCGGCCGACGTCACGGTGGAGTAAGGACGACCACGGCGGTACCGGCGGCGGCGTGGGGCGAGACGGGTGGACGGCTTGAAGCCTGGAGGAGTTCAAGTATCCGGTAGGGTGACGGTTCCCATAGCATCGTGTTTAAACCATGTTTTCCCCGTTTAAGCATGTTATGGATCTTTGGTTTTGGGGGGTAGAACAAGCATGTTTAGGAGTTCTCTTTGATGATATGGGGAATTTTTATGAATGTGATTTCCTGTTGATTGAATTGCTCCTCTTTCTCCTCCGTTTTTGGGTGATTGTGGGGCTATTTGGGTTGAAAAGGGAGCCCACGGGCTCATGGCAGACTGGTTCCTGGGGTTGAAAGACGTCGTGCATGGACGACGCCTTTTTGAAGGGCGTCGGGCCATCACGACGCCTTTTAGGCAGGAATCGCCTTTCTGAGAGTCTGCCAGTTCGGGGATTCTGGGACTAAAAGACGTCATGGGTGGGCGACGCGATTTGAATAGCGTCGGGCAGCCATGACGCCTTTTAAGGCAGAAATTCCCTGAGTAATGTTTTCTGGAATTCCTGGATTTCTGTGCTAAATGGCGTCTGAGGATGTCGACGCCTTTCAAAAGGCGACCACTGGTGTCGACGCCTTTTAGGCCTGATTCTGAAGACAGTCTTTTACATAAACCAGCACATGGAGCTTGAATGGCGTCGGTCTTGGGCGACGCGATTCAAGACAGAATCTCACTAATTCATGCCAGTAAAATGTGTTCATACTGCTAGATAGTTGGTTAGTGCATGCTTTGGTGTACTCGGATTCTTCATGACCGGATGGCACTACGTTGTGTGTCGTGCGATCGCGGGCTTTTCACGTGACCGGATCGTACTGTGCCGGGTTCTGGTGTTTTGTGTTACTGTGGACCTGGAGTGACATTGTAGCGCTTTATCACCCTGTGTTGGTGGAGGCGTGAGCACAGCGCCGGTGGGGGCGTGGGCGGGGTGACGCCTAGTGAGAGAGGGTCACCTGGTGAACCCCGGGGTCAGCTAGTACCGGTGTCGGAGTGGTACATTCGGAGAGTCACTCGTGCTGAGGGAAGAAGTAACCACCTGAGCCAGTTGGGCCAGAGTAGCTAGAGTGCTATCCGAGGGGTTACTGCTTGGTCTCAGCGGGTCGAGGTTTTTCCCACCGTTGTTTGTGTGGTTGACGTGTTCTATCGAGGCGGCAATTGTGGGTTCCCTCGTCGGTTAGTTTAGAAATATGCATGTTTAATACACTTCGACTGTATGTGATTTCACGTTGAGAATCAGGAATTGTGCCTACTACTGTGCTTGTTACTTTACCGCTAGTTGTATTTTGCACCTGTGGGTGTGTGCGTGGGCAGTGGGGATCGAAGGATCCCTACTGAGTCTTGTCTTGAGACTCACCCCTACGGTTTTCAGGTGAGGACTCCCAGCAGACCTAGAGCGGCATGTGCGGCCGTGTGTTGAGCGTCTTCAGCGGTTGTTCCGGGGTATGCCCCGACGTAGTTGTTATTTATTTCTGGCCTGTATGTTTAATTATTTCTTTTCAGTTGGAGTATGTAACTATTTGCTGTATCGAGTCGCATTGTAATAATTTTAATTCCTGCACTTTCATTTCAATTCAATGCGATGTCAATGTTTAGCTTAGTTTATTATCTATTTCGCAGACTTACTAGATCCTGGTTTGGTTCCAAATTAATGATTCAGTACCCATTTAGTAATCGGATCTCCGATTATAGGGTGGCGGGTCGTTTCAGTTGGTATCAGAGCATACGGTCTGGCAAATAAATAAATAACTAGGTTAAACGTCGTGAGTCCGGCAAATAAATACATTATCCCGTACAGGCACGTCGGTAGTATAGGTTTTAGGATTCTAATTAGAACTTTTCGATTTTGTGATTGTAGGCGAATAGATGGCTCCTAGGAAGAGGATGCCGGTTATTCAAGAGTGGGGAGATGCCCCTAGTGGGTCTGAGGCAGGGAGACCGAGTGTAGAGCAGTTTATGGAGGCCATGATGGACACTATGGCTAGATATCAGACGCGAGATCCTAGTGAGAGTTCTAGTGCTTGAGGAGGGTCCACAGCTACCCTTGAGAGGTTCCTGAAGCTGAGGCCACCTCACTTCACCGGTCGTCCCGACCCTGATGAGGCCATTCACTGGCTTAGGGAGATAGAGAAGACCTTCGATACCATGGATTGTGCAGCAGTAGAGAGGACCCCGTTGGCTATCATGCTGAAGGATAGCGCCTATGACTGGTGGACCACATTGAAGAGTTTGTCTTATGAGGACAGGAGTCTTAGGGAAATTTCATGGGAGACCTTTGTTAAGGAGTTCAATGCACAGTATTTCCCAAGACATGTTCAGAGAGCCAAGGAGAGGGAGTTTATGGATCTGACGCAGGGGAGTATGACGGTACTCGAGTATCAGGCGAAGTTTGTTTCGCTGGGTCGGTTTGTGCCTTTCATATCTGGGGACGAGGAGCGTCGTACGGAGAGGTTTGTGGACGGACTGAGGCTCAGTCTGAGGAACTTCGTGGCGTCCCACTGTTGTACAGACTTGGTGTCAGCGGTTAGGTGTGCAGCAGCAGTAGAGGCTCAGCAGAACCAGTCGGCCCAGGAGAGAGGACTGACTGCTCAGGGGCCAATGCGTGGCAGGGGTAAGGCAGCGACACCGGCTCCTTCGGTCGGATCGGGATCATCGTCGCTCGGCTCCCGATTCAGGAGATGCTTCCGAGGCGGTGGCAGCAGTAGTGGTAGCAGCGGCAGCAACAGGCCCAGGCATGGTCAGCAGAGTCAGTCAGTGTCCAGTGCACCGCAGGAGCCAGCTCAGAGGCTTCCAGCAGTCTGCCAACACTGTGGTGGTGCCCATGGCGGGACTCAGTGTCCCACTCTTCCCAGGAGGTGTTTCACTTGCGGCCAGCAGGGCCATTTGGCGAGGCAATGCCCGCAGGGGTATGGTCAGGGGCAGGGTTATGGCGATCAGAAGAAGCCGAGGACCCAGGGGAGAGTTCTAGCTATCACCAGGAGGGAGGCTCGTGCGTCCAACTTGGTGGAAGGTACACTTTCTGTCCTTGGAAACTCTGCACATGTGTTGATCGATTCGGGTGCTTCGCATTCTTTCATTTCTGAGCAGTTCCTAGATATCCTTTCTGCACCCGTTGATGAGTTATCTGATGGTTTGATGGTAGAGGTTCCTTCTGGAGACTTTATGATATCTTATAATTGCTTGAGGGATGTTCCCTTGACCATTGAGGGTCATGTGCTACCTGCCCAGTTGGTTGTACTTACTATTCGTGATTTTGATATCATCCTGGGCATGGATTGGTTGGAAGCTTTTTATGCAGAGGTGGACTGCCACAGGAAGAGGGTGCGATTCTCTATTCCGGACATCCCGACCTTCTTTTTCCAAGGTATTAGGCTTTCTTCTCGAGGTATTCTCATTTCTGCCTTTAAGGCACGGAGGTTGCTTGCTGGTGGCTGTGAGGCTTTCCTTGCCTCTGTTGTTGTTTCTGATGTCCATGATAGTCCCAGTCCTTGGGAGGTGCCTGTAGTATGTGACTTCGTTGATGTGTTTCTTGAGGAGCTGCCTGGCCTTCCTCCTCAGCGAGAGGTCGAGTTTACCATCGAACTTGCACCAGGTACGACGCCCTTGTCTAAGGCCCCGTATCGGATGGCGCCAGCTGAACTCGCTGAGTTGAAGGCGCAGTTGCAGGAGTTGCTGGATAAGGGTTTCATTCGTCCCAGCATATCTCCATGGGGTGCTCCAGTTCTGTTTGTTAGAAAGAAGGATGGTTCTCTGAGATTGTGCATCGATTATAGGCAGCTGAACCAGGTGACAATAAAGAATAAGTACCCGCTTCCAAGGATCGATGATTTGTTGGATCAGCTGCAGTCCGCGAAGGTGTTTTCCAAGATCGACTTGAGATCTGGATATTATCAGATTAGGATCCGGGATGTTGATGTTGGTAAGACGGCTTTTAGAACTCGGTATGGACATTATGAGTTTTTGGTCATGCCTTTCGGCTTGACCAATGCCCCAGCGGCCTTTATGGATCTGATGAACCGAGTCTTCAGGACCTACCTAGATCAGTTTGTAGTAGTATTTGTTGATGATATTTTGATATATTCTTCTTCCGTGGAAGAGCACGCCACTCATCTTCGGGTGGTGTTGCAGGCCCTGAGAGAGCACCAACTTTACGCCAAGTTTAGCAAGTGTGAGTTCTGGCTAGACGAGGTGCACTTCCTTGGGCATGTCATTTCAGGTGAAGGTATCACAGTGGATCCAGCCAAAATCGAGGCGGTGATGGATTGGAGCAGGCCGACTTCAGTGACTGAGATCAGGAGTTTCCTGGGGCTTGCCGGTTATTACAGGCGGTTTGTTCAGGGGTTTTCTTCGATAGCGGCCCCCTTATCGAGGTTGACTCAGAAGGGAGTTCGTTTTGTGTGGACCGAGGAATGTGAGCAGAGTTTTATGGAGTTAAAGGCTCGCCTCACGTCAGCCCCAGTGTTGGTGCTTCCATCTGGGTCAGGTGGATTTGTTGTTTATTCAGATGCGTCCCGTCGAGGTTTGGGCGCAGTCTTAATGCAGCATGGTAGGGTAGTTGCTTATGCTTCTCGGCAGCTGAAGAAACATGAGGAGAACTATCCTACCCATGATTTGGAACTAGCAGCTGTGGTGTTTGCACTTAAGATCTGGAGACATTACTTATATGGAGAGAAATTTCAGGTTTTTACTGATCACAAGAGCCTAAAATATGTGTTCACTCAGAGAGACCTGAATTTGAGGTAGCGGAGGTGGATGGAGTTCATTAAGGATTATGACTTTGACCTTTCTTATCATCCGGGCAAGGCGAATGTGGTGGCAGACGCTTTGAGTCGGAAGACGGTCATGTCATACCTTATGGTTCGAGAGTGGAAATTGTTCGAGCAGGTGGTGGAATCTTCCTATAGTGTTCCACGTGAAGATGACAGAGCCGTGCTGGTCAGTTTGACTGTGAGACCAGCTGTGTATCATGCTGTGATTGAGGCTCAGAGGGCAGATGCTGAGTTACCACAAATTCTCCAGAGGTCAGAGGTGGAATTATGGGATGACGGTACTGTCAGGTTCAGAGGCAGACTTTATGTCCCGACTGAGGAGGACGTGCGCAGATGTGTTCTTGATGAGGCGCACCGTTCGAGATATGCAGTGCATCCTGGGACAACCAAGATGTATCATTGTTTGAAGAGGCACTTCTGGTGGCCCGGTATGAAGAAAGATATGGCTGAATATGTGGCTAGATGTATGACTTGTCAGCAGGTTAAAGCCGAGCATCAGAGACCTGGAGGGTTGCTGCAGCCCTTGCCGATTCCAGAGTGGAAATGGGAGAATGTGACTATGGACTTTGTGATGGGATTGCCTACATCCCCCAGCAGGAGAGACGCTATCTGGGTCATCGTTGATCGGCTGACCAAGTCGGCACACTTCCTAGCCATTAGGAAGGACTGGTCAGTCGGCAAGCTGGCAAAGTTGTTTGTAGACCGGATCATCTCTCTGCACGGGATACCTTTGTCCATTGTATCAGATCGAGATTCGAGGTTTACTTCCAGGCTCTGGAAGAGCTTCCAGAAGGCATTGGGCACTCAGTTGGCTTTCAGCTCGGCCTACCATCCCGAGACTGACGGGCAGTCGGAGAGGACCATACAGACCTTGGAGGATATGCTCAGGGCATGTTGCCTAGACTGGGGAGGTTCTTGGGAGCAGCATTTGTCCACAGTAGAATTTGCCTACAACAACAGTTACCATTCCAGTATCGGCATGGCGCCTTATGAGGCTTTGTATGGGCGACCGTGTCAATCTCCGGTGTGTTGGTCCGAGATCGGTGAAAGACAGATAGCGGGACCAGAATTAGTGCAGCAGTGTGCTGAGATTGTCAAGACAGTTCGGCAGAGGTTGACCGCAGCTCAGAGTAGGCAGAAGAGTTATGCTGACGTCCGACGGAGACCGCTTGAGTTTGAGGTTGGGGACCACGTGTTTCTCCGAGTCTCACCCTCCAAGGGTGTGATGAGATTCGGGAAGCGAGGCAAGCTGAGTCCACGATATATTGGACCTTTTCCCATTCTTGCTCGAATCGGGGAAACTGCGTACCAGTTGGCCTTACCGCCCAGTCTTGCAGGGGTGCACGATGTGTTCCATGTTTCCTTGCTGAGAAAGTATGTTCAGGATCCGTCCCATGTGTTGGATTTTTCAGAATTGGAGGTCGCTGAGGACCTGTCCTTTCCAGAGTATCCTGTTCGTATTGAGGATCGCAGAGAACAGGTCCTGCCGAACAAGATTGTACCGTTGGTCAAGGTGATTTGGCAGTACCGCTCCGGAGGTGAGGCAACCTGGGAGCGAGAGGATGAAATGCGGGAGCAGTTCCCTTACCTCTTTTCGTAAGTCTCCTCGTGAACTTGTATCCCTGTTTTGACCTTGTTAATTCTAGCAGTCAATTTCGGGGGCGAAATTCTTTTAAGGGGGGGACAATGTAAGGACTAAGGCTTTCGGATCCGGTTTTCGGGGTCAGACCCTGTAGTTCAGGCCCGAGCGGGGCTAGGACCCTGTTCTGTTTCGCGTCGAGCCTGCTCGACGCGGTTTAAACGGCGTCCACCGTTGCAGACGCGTTTTAGGTTCTGCCACGTGGGTGCCACGTGGGCTGGCCTTGGGCCGCGAGAGTACGGCCCTGTCGTGTCATATGAATGGCGTCCGCGTGGGACGACGCCTTTCAGACTGCGACTCTGGGATTGTCAGTGTACGGCCCTGACATGTGACCTGAACGGCGTCTGCGTAGGACGACGCGTTTCAGAGTCTTGTCAGAACGGCCGTCACGTCACCTGATAGACGTCCGTAGATGTCGACGCGTTTTAGCCAGTCTCTGGTTAACCCCGCGAGCCCTCCTTCCTTCCCTCACTTTTCTTCCTTCTCTCTTTCTCTCCTCCCCTTCCGGCGAACTCGGCGGCGATTTCTCCGCCTCCCTCTTTTCCTCCCACCATTTCATCTCTCCCTCCACTCCATCCTCTACCTAGCTCCTACCACTACCACCTCCACTTCCACTGCGGCGTTCCACTCTCCGGACGGCGGCCGACGTCACGGTGGAGTAAGGACGACCACGGCGGTACCGGCGGCGGCGTGGGGCGAGACGGGTGGACGGCTTGAAGCCTGGAGGAGTTCAAGTATCCAGTAGGGTGACGGTTCCCATAGCATCGTGTTTAAACCATGTTTTTCCCGTTTAAGCATGTTATGGATCTTTGGTTTTGGGGGGTAGAACAAGCATGTTTAGGAGTTCTCTTTGATGATATGGGGAATTTTTATGAATGTGATTTCCTGTTGATTGAATTGCTCCTCTTTCTCCTTCGTTTTTGGGTGATTGTGGGGCTATTTGGGTTGAAAAGGGAGCCCATGGGCTCATGGCAGACTGGTTCCTGGGGTTGAAAGACGTCGTGCATGGACGACGCCTTTTTGAAGGGCGTCGGGCCATCACGACGCCTTTTAGGCAGGAATCGCCTTTCTGAGAGTCTGCCAGTTCGGGGATTCTGGGACTAAAAGACGTCATGGGTGGGCGACGCGATTTGAATAGCGTCGGGCAGCCATGACGCCTTTTAAGGCAGAAATCTCCTGAGTAATGTTTTCTGGAATTCCTGGATTTCTGTGCTAAATGGCGTCTGAGGATGTCGACGCCTTTCAAAAGGCGACCACTGGTGTCGACGCCTTTTAGGCCTGATTCTGAAGACAGTCTTTTACATAAACCAGCACATGGAGCTTGAATGGCGTCGGTCTTGGGCGACGCGATTCAAGACAGAATCTCACTAATTCATGCCAGTAAAATGTGTTCATACTGTTAGATAGCTGGTTAGTGCATGCTTTGGTGTACTCGGATTCTTCATGACCGGATGGCACTGCGTTATGTGTCGTGCGATCGCGGGCTTTTCACGTTACCGGATCGTACTGTGCCGGGTTCTGGTGTTTTGTGTTACTGTGGACCTGGAGTGACATTGTAGCGCTTTATCACCCTGTGCTGGTGGGGGCGTGAGCACAGCGCCGGTGGGGGCGTGGGCGGGGTGACGCCTAGTGAGAGAGGGTCACCTGGTGAACCCCGGAGTCAGCTAGTACCGGTGTCGGAGTGGTACATTCGGAGAGTCACTCGTGCTGAGGGAAGAAGTAACCACCTGAGCCAGTTGGGCCGGAGTAGCTAGAGTGCTATCCGAGGGGTTACTGCTTGGTCTCAGCGGGTCGAGGTTTTTCCCACCGTTGTTTGTGTGGTTGACGTGTTCTATCGAGGCGGCAATTGTGGGTTCCCTCGTTGGTTAGTTTAGAAATATGCATGTTTAATACACTTCGACTGCATGTGATTTCACGTTGAGAATCAGGAATTGTGCCTACTACTGTGCTTGTTACTTTACCGCTAGTTGTATTTTGCACCTGTGGGTGTGTGCGTGGGCAGTGGGGATCGAAGGATCCCTACTGAGTCTTGTCTTGAGACTCACCCCTGTGGTTTTCAGATGAGGACTCCCAGCAGACCTAGAGCGGCGTGTGCAGCCGTGTGTTGAGCGTCTTCAGCGGTTGTTCCGGGGTATGCCCCGACGTAGTTGTTATTTATTTCTGGCCTGTATGTTTAATTATTTCTTTTCAGTTGGAGTATGTAATTATTTGCTGTATCGAGTCACATTGTAATAATTTTAATTCCTGCACTTTCATTTCAATTCAATGCGATGTGAATGTTTAGCTTAGTTTATTATCTATTTCCCAGACTTACTAGATCCTAGTTTGGTTCCAAATTAATGATTCGGTACCCATTTAGTAATCGGATCTCCGATTATAGGGTGGCGGGTCGTTACAACGCCTTTCTGGGAAGGCCTTGGATGGACCAGACCTTGGGAGTGCCCTCCACTAATCATCAGCACTATAAATCCCCATACACTGGGAAGATTGTCGAAATGAAGGGTACCCCCTATCTTGAGCCTTTGGATTTAGTCTCGACTGAACAAATTCCATTCATGATCACTCCTGGAAAAGGGGTAGAGCTCATCCTTTCATCGGTTGACTCTCGGCTCAAGTCCCAGCCTAGCATAGGTTGGCAGCTTATGGACAAAATGGGGTATAGTTCGGGATCTGGGTTAGGCAATGAAAAGCAGAGAATTCAAGAACCTATCTTTGAAAATCCGACCAGTGGAGGATTCAAATTGGGTTACATACTAACCAAACCAACTGAAGGATCAAGAAAATGGAGTCTCGTGGATCACTTTGTGAAGGAAAATCAAGAGGTACTCAAGATACACTATCTTGAGGATGAGTTGAAGGAAACAAGCAATGAGGTTCAAAGAGAAGATGCAGAAGAGTTCTGTATACAGCTGCTGTTCTATGAACCAATCACTCGACGAGAAGGAGCCTCCTTAGTGAAGGATGAACTGGTACCCACCTATCTCATTCCCTTACTATTTCACACACCTGCCCCTCTCAGGCTTTTATCACCGGTCGTAGCACACTCCTGGGGCAATTCTGCCATCATTGGGTCTCTGTCTCAAGGACCCACCTTTGCAACATGTTTGACTCACCCTTTGAGTCTGGTGCATAACCGCTCGGGGATTGGATAGCCTCCTCTTTATCCACAAGTTGTAGAGGTAGGTAAGTTCTTTCATTTCTAGTTAGCAAATAAGTGTAAATATTTGAAAAATGTTTTTCTTTGGATAGGAGTCTATCTAAAATTCTACTCTTAAAATGTAAAAATACAAAAAATTCCAAAATTCCAAAATCTCAAAAAATTGAATATTCCAAAAAGCAACAAAAATATTTACATACTCCAATGAACATGACAAAAAAAATCAAAAAAACACAAAATCCAACTGTCTGGTGACTGCCACGTAACCCCCTGTCTAGGTCTAGTTGCATGATAGGTTGGGTTGACGTTAAGGTTTGGCTAAGACTTTGGTCCACCAGAACCTTGGACATGTCTACTTTACTTTCATACGGATCCCTATGCTCATCATGAGATGCACACACCTACACGTTTTTCAAAGAGAACCCTTTAAAATGAGTTCAAAGTCTTTAGTGCACTGTCAAATGCAACCTTTGCTCTTCGTCTCTCGACTAATCAGGACAGTTGACGCCCTTAAACGGTCGAGTTCAGCAAATTGCGGTTCCTCAACAATCCGATAGATGTAACCCCTCGAAAAAAAAAGGGGCCCAAAATTGAAATGTAAAGGACCAGAGCATGTGAAGAGGGCAGTGTCCCCGCAGGCGGAATATCAAATAACCCCAAAATGTCAATAGCAGAAAAGAAATACAAAAGAAAAGGGGTTCAAGCAATCATGAAAAAAGCTTGGTTGTGACCGTGCCTGGCCATGAAATCTACCAAAGGCCTGAAAAGTCAAAATAGGGGCATCTAGGAGGTCAAAAGGGGTCCGTTTTGTCACAACTCGCCCTTTTAACGGTTTTGTTGATCCTCCTGTGAGGTTTGTCTCCACAATTTCTTCACTTTTTCTCCCCCAAGGTTCAGCACGAGATAGCTATCTAAAGACTGAACATCATTTTAAAATGGTTCGTTTTCAAAAATCGTCACATGCTCACATGATCACAGGAGTCCAAAATGGGTGAAGAGTAATGTCGATGTTTCTGGTGAACTAATTTCTTAACCATAATCTCAATGTGTACTCTTACAACTTCGGGCTTAGGTCAATGCATGCGCGTCACCAATCGGTGCGACGGCGTCTGATTCCGGGTCAGCATCGCGCGGTTGACCGTTAGGGTTCCAAGGTGTTCCATCATATACCTTCTAGATTGTGAGGAAAGAGACCCGGGTCGGGCAAATCATTTACCTCGAAAACTTTTTGGGGCAAACTTGGTGGTCGGAAGCAGCTGGGAGCCTAAGTATGGCATGACGATATTGTCATCAGTATGAGTCTTAACCGGTCAAGATTAGTTTGAGGAGTCTAGACGCCCAAATCAATCTAGATGCGTGCTTAGGATACCTGGGAAGTTGAGTGTGCATTTCCCTTTCATCATTTGACCAGGCTAAGTTTGGGCAGTCGCCAGGTGGTCGGACAAAAAATGTTTTTCATCACACACTCCACTTGTTAATATTCGCTATCATTTGCATATTTTCTTGTCACGTCAATTTCAATGCTTTCCTTTTGTCTGGTTAGTAACATGGCCCCTTGACCCTATGCGAAGGCTAGGGAAAAGGTAGTTGCTCTTTTGGGCAAGGGGTCGAAAACAGATACTACTAACTGCTTCCCCTTCATTCTGTGCATACAGGAAAAGGATTATGTCCAAAAGGTGGATGCTGTTGCTGTCGAGTCGAAGCCGAAAGCAGCCGGATTGGCATTCTACTTTGAGAATGGCCATATCTTCCGTGCTGGCTTCGACTCGACAGGGACCTTTGTCCCTCGCTTTCTTGCAGCTCGACATTAAGATATTGTGGATCATTGATTATTTACATTTACTGATGTGCGTTCTTGCAGCTGCAGGGGATCCGAAGCAAGTAGGATTGAAGACACAGGAGGCTAATAACTTCGGGCGTATAGACTCTGAATTCCTCTTTAAACAAAACAATGAGGAGTCTATATTCTCCAAGTTATTCGATTGACCAATAAATCCCTCCTGTTTGCATTAGGAACTACATTAGGAATTTGTTTTTTAAAAAATTTCAACCCAGCATGCATTTGCATAAGCATTCATCCTCGCCCTAGGGGCAATGACCATGATTCATCATACTGCTTAACCCATCGCTGATCTGTGATTCTGGCAGTTGTACGTCTGTTAGCCTTTTAAATTGCAAGACCCCTTTCTCCTTTTTTCAACAAGTGTGCTTGAGAGTCTCTCACTTGGCGATCCCATGATGCGCCAGGCCACCGCGCGCCCGTTGTGTCGAGAGTTCTTCAAGTCACACTCCTACACCTTTCATGCTCGAGATCCCCTTGGGCCAGATCGCTATATTCTGGTACGCCAAGGCCTCGCGGTTCCAGCACCCGAGGGTCCCACGGACTGTGATTCTCTAGTACTGAACTTTGACCCTTTTCTTAAACCACTCTTGCAACTCAAGTAGCTACCTTTCATGCATTTTCCACACTCTCATATCATCATTGGATATAGCTCATCTTTCTCGGGTTGTCCAAAATCAATTTCGATTTCCGGAACACCTATTTATCATTCCATTCCACTCCACTGCAAAACAGGTGTCCCGGAGGGGCATTTGTAGACACCGATTTTGGACCACCCTTTTGGTCATAAATCCCCTCCATCATTAGCCCATCATCATCAATCCCCTCATTTTAGCCACCTCAGCCCACTAACAACTAAGCCCATTAACCAAATCCCGACTCTAGCCACCTTTTCGTGGAAGGCCAGCCCCCTTGCCTTCCACCTCCTTCGAAGGCCACCCCCTGCCTTCTACACCCTTGGAAGGCCCTCCTTCGAAGGCCACCCCTTGCCTTCCACCCCCTTCGAAGGCCAACCGGGCCGCCTTCCACCACGAGATTAGAAGGCAAGTTGGCTGGCCGTCCACTCCCCCAACTACCACCTTGACCTCGTCTTCCCCATGATCTCCTCTACTCGCCGCCACGTCCCCATTACTCCGATCACCCCGGCGACTACCGCGCGCACCACCTCCGACCCTTGACCACTTCCTATTGGTTGAAAGATGATTTACAGGGATTTAGACCCCTATTTCCTCCTATTTTTTCCTTCATCTATTTAAACCCCCCTGGTTCCCTCGAGCAAAGGGGTTGGAGGAGGGATTAAGAAGGAGTCTCTTTCTCGGAGCGGGTCGGCTTTGAGGAGTTGAGCGGGCAAAGAGTCAGAGGGTTGTTTCAGGAGGAACGTCACTCCAAATGGGCTTGTCTTCCTAACCTTCTCTTTACTTTTCACCTTTTTCACTTCATTGCATTTCCAATTTCCATTCATGCCGTTACATCTTCCCTCTTTCACTCTCTTTTACCTTCAACACATCATTTCACTTTTCACCCACGAGCACTTATCAGCATGCATACATCCTAGAATGACTTAGCAATCCCTATTTACCCCCAGAGGTTCCAAGCAAAAATCGGGAGGTGGGTGGCCATAACATATGGTCACCTTTCCTCCCAAACACCCATCCGGTGCGTCTCCCTCCAATTCTAGTTAGGTTTTATATTTTTATGGATAGATTCTGCACATTATAGTTCTAATCGGGTTATTCTTTGTTTTGTCTCTTCTTTCCAGGGATCCTTACAACATTTCTGCGTGCAGAGTACCGGGCTCTCCTCCTCTGGCCGGTCGGAGGAAGAAAAGGAGGAACCAGCATTTCCCGCTCCCACAGAACGCGCGATCACCCTCTACACTCCTGCGGAGCACAGGGACCGTAAGGTAATGCTCCTGGCGATCACATCTTTTATTTCTAACCCCCTATAAATCGCCACAGTGCTAAGACGAACGGAGAGGAACCCTCGATTCCGAAGCCCGCAACCGCGGCGACGTGGGACGTTCCGGGTGTCTACAGACGTCTTTTAGCGCTAGAACCCCGTACAACGAAACCTCGAATAGAGAGGTTTCTGCCCTAAAAGGCGTCGTACTGTCCTGACGTCCTTCTAAAAGGCGTCGACCAGGCACGACGCCGGTTAGCGCCAGAAACCTGGTTCTCTGGTTCGATCCGAGGGTTCCTCCTTAAACCCCAAACACCCCGAAAATGCCCAAAACAGAAGGGGGAGGAAAGGGAAATCAACTACCACAAGCATGCTACAATTCCACAATCCCTAACACGGTCATTTCCACAAGAAAACCCCCTAAACATGCTCGTTCTAACCCAAAACACATCATGCCACGCCAAGGAAAACATACACAAGATAATCATGATTCATGCAAGGTTCGTCCCCCTACTGGTTCTTGAACTCCTCCAAGCTCCGTGCCGCCGACCCGCCGCACCGCAGACCACCGCCGGTACCCTCGAGGACGCCGCCACTCCGCCGGGACGTCGGTCGCCGTCCGGAGAATGGAGCGCCGCGAAGGAAGTGGTGGTGGTAGAGGTGAGAGGTAGGGAGGTGTTGGAGTGGTGGAAGAGGAAGAAGAGGAAGGGAAGGGGAAAAGAGGGTCGGAGAGGGCGGAGAGAGAGAGGGTGGAAGCGAAAATGAGGGAAAGAAGGGGTCAATCTGAATCTGGCTAAAACGCGTCGATCGAGACAAACGCCAATCAGTCTGACAGGACGGGCCGTACTGACAGCGCTCTGGTGCCGCACACTGACATCGCAGGGGTCGCAGTCTGAATCGCGTTGACCATCATGGACGCCGTTCAAACGATGAGACAGGGGCCGTACTCTCGCGACCCGAAACCCGCCCACGTGGCGCACACGTGGCATAACAGAAAGCAGACCTAAATGGCGTCTACATAGACAGACGTCTTTTGAAAGACGTCGAGCAGTGCAGACGTCATTCAGTCAGAAATCTCAAGACCCCTCAGGGTCGAAACTAGGGGATCCGGCCCGAACCCGACCCGAATATAAAACCCGAAACCTCAGTCTTTACATTCTCCCCCCCTTAAAAGAATTTCGTCCTCGAAATTAGCAATCGCTCACGATAATCTCGGCTAACCATCACATGCCGGCACACTGAATACAATCAATCATTCTCACCAATCACACACATACTGGGCTCCACATAACTTGCCAATCAAACCCACACCACGCTAACCAAGATTCTCAATTTTGACAAAAGCTGAAAGATCAAAATAACCACACACTAACAAAGCACATATTACAAAACTGATTCTCCACCAAACCCAAGTACATAAAAGTGCCACAAGAGTTCACAACCACCTCTGAGTAAGACAAGATAAAAGTGCTTATCTAGCCCAGCCTCTTGGACCTCCACAAAGAGACGCAACTCCACTCACGCCTCGAACACCTACTGACCACTCGGCTCCTGACCTGCCTTATTCTTCTGGGGACAGTTCCTCGTGAGATGTCCCTTTCTGCCGCAGCCAAAACAGCTACCAGTGATCAATGGACATATCCGATTACCATGAAACCTGCCACAACGGGGACAACGATCCGCAGCATCCCGCCTCGCTTCTTGTTGCCAGCTGACCTCCGTCTGCATCTGTTGAACTGAACCGTCTTCATCCTCGTCACAAGGTACCTCTTGGAACTCGAGCTCAAAGGAACTCGAACCACCTGACGAAAAGACCGCTGATCTATCCCTACTTTGCTGCTTCCCTCGTGCTGAATGCTCCGACTCCTTTGCCGTGTGTTGGAACTGTATCTCCACCGCTACCGCGCACCGAACTGCTGACGCCAGATCCTTACAACAATGAGCTGCCACAAACTCCCTCAGATCATGCTGAAGTCCATCCACAAATTTCTCTGTCCTAAGATCCTCATGCTCAGATATGTGTGGAGCAAATCTTCCCAGAGCTACAAATTTCATCTGATATTCTAGAACTGTCATATGATGATATGACAGTTCTAGAATTTCATCCTGCACCAATTCCATAAACTCCCTTTCCTTGGCCCTCCGAACGTGCCTCGGAAAGTACTGTCCACTAAACTCTCTCACAAAGCATTCCCAAGGAATCTCTCTCAAGGACCTATCTGGAAACATCAACCCCTTGATGGTGACCCACCAATCATAAGCATCGTCCTTCAGCAAGTAGGTTGCCAACAAGGTCTTGTCATCCGCAGCACATTCAAGAACGTCAAATGCCTTCTCTACCTCCTTAATCCAATGAGCTGCCGCATCTGGAACTAGTTGACCCGTGAAAGAAGGGGGCTTCAACTTCAAGAACCGTTCCATCACCATGGATTGGCCACCTCGGGAATTGGACCCCTCACTTCCATCTCCCTGCTGGTATTTTGTAATAGCCCCAATCATAGCTTCCATGAAACGATCTACATTATGTCCTTCTGCCCTCGAACTACCATCATCTGCTCTCGAACCACGAGCCAACGGAACTCTCCTCTTTGGTGCCATCACTACGCTACAAACACGAAGATCGAACCAAAACACGTCAAACCTACCAATCTACACCAGCAGCCATCGCCTGTACAGACTCGTACTTATTGTTGGACTATAATATCTAACCTAGTTTACCACATACTCGACCAGACTGAGCTCTGATACCATCTGTAACGACCCGCCATCCTATGACCGGAGACCTGATCACTAAATGGATGTCGGCCCATTAACTGCGGGTTCACACCCGGATCTCACACAACACGTCTGGAGGAGTAAGCGTTAAACAAGGCTAAATATATCAATCTCACAGACTACAAAGATATAACAAGTGCCCAGGAAGGAAGATAACAATGTCCGTATACAGTCCAACAATAATTACATGGTCCAACAAATTAAATAAGTACAGGCAGAAGTAAAGTACAACAACATCGGGGCATACCCCAGAACTGAGACAGTTGCTGGCCCGCACACCGGGAAGACACCCCACGCCGCCACACGCCACGAAGTCCACACCTGAAACCGCAGGGAGTGAGCCACACCAGAATTGGGCTCAGTAGGGATCATCCGATCCCCTGCCTCCCACTCACACACCCACAAGTGCAACAATACGAATATATGGCAATTAAGTAAAGCAGTAAACATAGCACCCAAATCTGATATGAAACATACGCATAAGCAGTGTAGCAGGAACAGTTCTAAGTAACCCGAAGAACTCAACACAAAGTCACGTCTCACAGTCAAAGTCCACAAAGCGACTGAACCACACTGTCGACCGAAGTCAAACGTCGCCTCACAACACTACCACCACTACTCACGCCTGTCCGCCCCTACAGTGTTCCGGGGCACTGTAGGGTGAGGCAGTGAGTCAAACTAGGACTAGCTAGGACCAGTGTACCACCACGGCCCAGCTACGTGTGCACACAAGCAGTCTAGACTAATGTCCTACCGACCGGATTGCCTCCACGCCAAGCCTCGGCGCTTCAGGAGGGCCCTGGGGACCGGCGAACCCCCGTCAAGCCGAAGCTACAGGAACTACCCATAACCCTAACCTCCCGGGCTGCGTCAAGCCAAAGGGCGAAGGGTACCACTCGTAACCTTGATCAAAGGTCACATCAGGCCCAGTGGCTACAAGGGTAAAACAACTCCAACAGTACCACAACCAACTCCACAGCAAGAAACGCGCCGGAAGCTGCCACAACAAACAGGGAAACCCCGACCCGTTGAGACCAAACAGCGACCCCTCGGATAGCACACCGGCTACTCCGGCCCGAGGGGCTCAAGGTGGTCCTGCTTCCCTCAGCCAAAGGTAAAACACAACATGTACCCCTCCTCCCACCGGCACGGCACAATGCCTCACAGACACCATGGCCCTTCCCCATCGGCCCAAGGTGACATACGTAAACCACAGTAGTTCCAATTCCATATTCGCATAAGCACATACACACATATAACATGATTCCATTCGCACAGTAAACCTTCGTCTCAGCGTGCAACTTAAAGCATGCATTTGAACCTTCCAACCGTGAAACATGTGTTAAATAACATGAGTTAAGCAGTTCTGTCTTGAATAGCGTTGACCGAGGTCGACGCCATTCAAGCCCCTCAAACAGGTTCATTTAAAACAGATTATGCCTTAAAACACGTCCACCTGGGAAGCCGCCCTTTTAAAACGCGTCAGGACCCACAGACGCCATTCACCCCAGAATTTCAGATTTGCAGAAGCCTCAGTCGGAGTGATTTCCTGCCTAAAAGGCGTCATAATGGTCCGACGTCCTTCTAAAGGCGTCGTCCATACATGACGTCTTTTAGCGCCAAAACCCCGTACAACGAAACCTCGAACAGAGAGGTTTCTGCCCTAAAAGGCGTCGTACTGCCCTGACGTCCTTCTAAAAGGCGTCGACCAGGCACGATGCCGTTTAGTGCCAGAAACCTGGTTCTCTGGTTCGATCCGAGGGTTCCTCCTTAAACCCCAAACACCCTGAAAATGCCCAAAACAGAAGGGGGAGGAAAGGGAAATCAACTACCACAAGCATGCTACAATTCCACAATCCCTAACACGGTCATTTCCACAAGAAAACCCCCTAAACATGCTCGTTCTAACCCAAAACACATCATACCACGCCAAGGAAAACATACACAAGATAATCATGATTCATGCAAGGTTCATCCCCCTACCGGTTCTTGAACTCCTCCAAGCTCCGTGCCGCCGACCCGCCGCACCGCAGACCGCCGCCGGTACCCTCGAGGACGCCGCCACTCCGCCGGGACGTCGGCCGCCGTCCGGAGAATGGAGCGCCGCGAAGGAAGTGGTGGTGGTAGAGGTGAGAGGTAGGGAGGTGTTGGAGTGGTGGAAGAGGAAGAAGAGGAAGGGAAGGGGAAAAGAGGGTCGGAGAGGGCGGAGAGAGAGAGGGTGGAGGCGAAAATGAGGGAAAGAAGGGGAAGCTCGCGGGGTCAATCTGAATCTGGCTAAAACGCGTCGATCGAGACAGACGCCAATCAGTCTGACAGGATGGGCCGTACTGACAGCGCTCTGGCGCCGCACACTGACATCGCAGGGGTCGCAGTCTGAATTGCGTCGACCATCATGGACGCCGTTCAGACGATAAGACAGGGGCCGTACTGTCGCGGCCCGAAACCCGCCCACGTGGCGCACACGTGGCATAACAGAAAGCAGACCTAAATGACGTCTACATAGACAGACGTCTTTTGAAAGACGTCGAGTAGTGCAGACGTCATTCAGTCAGAAATCTCAAGACCCCTCAGGGTCGAAACCAGGGGATCCGGCCCGAACCCGACCCGAATACTGAACCCGAAACCTCAGTCCTTACAGTAGATCCCCAGATTCGGGACCCATAGCTCGCGCTCATGTTCGCGAGATGCCTACCACCCGGTACCTCCAAGGTCTTCTGTACCTGCCGTCGCGGTCGAAGGAGAATCGCCCCTTGACGCCTCGGGAGGCGACGAGAGCGGGGCCCCTCGGGCAGCGATTGGCTTCTTAGCTGCCGGGGCGGGCTCTGTTTCACCGGGCTCATCCGCACGGCCCCGCTTCGATCGTCGGCCGCCCCTCCGGACGACCGACTTGCCCGTTCTCTCTCTCTCGAGAGCAGCAGCAGCAACAACGCGGCCCTCGACCGAAGCCGCTGTCATTACTGCGGCCCGAGCGCTCCGAGCCACGCCTCGTCGGGCCTCTCCCGCCACTTGCAGCGGGGACGGTTGAGATCGGCCGGACTACTGGGCCATCCGACTGAGGAGACCTCGAATCTCAGACATCTCTACGAACAGAAGAAAAAGAGTTAATAACTTGCAGCCCGTGACTCCCCACGACTCAAGACCGACTTACCCTCGGCCGAAGCCTCAACACCCTCTTCGGTCGGAGGAGCTTCGGCCGGAGACGCGACCTCGGCAGCTCCTTCAGTCTCCCCCGGGACCTCCTCGGGAGGAAGATAAGGAGAAACCCGAGGAGGATCTTTCGTCGGATCCGGCCACGCCCCAGTCTGCACGAGCTGCTCCACTTCGTTGAAAAGCTCCACTATATCGTACGGAGCCGCGGCTTCTATAAGGCTCACGATATGAAGCTGATCGGAGTTAAGAGAAGGCGGATCGGAGAGGCCTTCGGCCAGTGGTGCCCACTCAATGGGGAAGGGCCACACACTCTTCTCCTTCTCCGGGAGGGCGATCAAGATAAAGCTCTTCTTCCAACCATGAATAGATGAAGGCTTCCCGGAAAAGATACCCCGGCCGAGGCGAGGGACAAAGCTGTACCACTCGGATCTCCCCTGCCGTTGTATCTTGAACATATAGCGGAAGACGTTCACCGAAGGGGTGACGTCGATATAGGCAAGCACAGCCAAGAAGGCATAGACTGTCTGCCAGGAATTAGGGAAAAATTGAGACGAGGCTAACCCGTAGAAGCACAAAAGATTGATTACGAAGGTGGAAAGAGGAAGGCGAAAACCCGCCCGAAAGCTTTCCTCGTAGATGGAAAAGCTACCCGGACGGGGAGAATTCGCCCTAGTGTTCATTCCGGGCCAATAGGGGATCATCCACGGTGGGAGCTGATAGTAGGAGGCAATGTACTTGACCCCATCGTCATCAAGAATGCAGGCCGCCTCCGAAACAGTCTCGGCCTGACGTCGGCCGGAAGAGGAAGCCTGGCCCGTGGCGAGAACCTCTTCGGCCTCTTCGGCGCCAGATGATTCGGCCTCATCCGCCATGAGAGAAGCAAGGGAGTTCGAAGAGAGGGGAAATGACAAGGAGGATTCAGAAGGCTGAGACGAACAAGAATAACCTTCGGCCGAAGAACTACTATCAGCCGAGGGGGAACTACGGGACATGGATCACGGAGCAGAGAAAGGAAATTGAGGCTTACCCTCAAATAAGATCTCCTCGACTGCCCGCCGCCTCTCTAGCAACGGAAGCTTCCCCGGCAACAACTCCAAATAACAGAGAGCCCCCGGAGACAGACGGAGCACTCAAAGGCACCCTCAATGGCTCGTTCTTCACCGGAGAAGCAGGGAGGCTCGGACGATTGCAGGGAGATGCAGGCGAGGGAAGAAGGGAGCGGAACAGTGCCTTGGGGAGGGCTCCTATTTATAGACAAAGATGAAAACATCCCCCGCCGAAATCAACGGCCAGGATCCTCCCCCTCATCGGCATCGCCTCTTTCACATACACGCCACGCGCGCTGTGCTTCGGCAATGATAACAATCTGACTCCGAGATCGAGGGAAGATAATCAATGGCCGAAAGCGGTCCGACCCTTCGGCTGATCACTCGGATGCTCGCCACGTGTTCTGATCCGCGTGCCAAGGAAGGGAGAGGCGGCAATCCAAGTGAGGTCTCGGGCAGAGGGCCGAAGTGACCCGCGATCCGCGTGATCACCAGGCACGGCCGGGATCCTTTTGTGCTTTTAACGGGGCAACCGGATGCGCGACGCGTGTCCTGTGTTTCCTCACGACGTGACCATTCTGACGGAGAACTCGACGTCTATCCCGTCCATTTGTCAGGCCTGACATAGCCAGAAGGCTCGTCCCTTCGCAATCAAGGGTGAAGGCATTCATCACTGCCTCCCGAACGGAGACGATTAATGGCTACTGACCCTCGGTCGACCGAGGGCATTTCCTATTCATAATAAAGCACAAAGCTTCGGATAGCGCCTGTCACGTTATTCCCCCGAGGAGGCTTCGGACTATACTCTCGCCATCTCATACCTCTGAGGAAGACAAGAGTGGGGGGCTATGTGATGAGGCATAATCCAATTCGGCCCATTTAAAACAGGCCCAACACAGATCAGTCCGACGGCAGTAGTAAGAATCCCCCTGGCAGCTTTCGGCCCAATAAGCAGCCCAGTGGCCCTCGGCCCAGTAAGCAGTCCAGTGGTCCTCGGCCCGTCCGCGGCCCAGCAACCTTCGGCCTATTAGAGGCCCGGTAGCCTTCGGCCCGTTAGCGGCTCAGCAACCCCTCGGCCCAGCAGGCTCCAGCCCACTAAGCGGCATCTGTCCCGTCAGCGGCCCTACCACCTTCGGCCCAATAGCCGTATCCGGCCCACTCCGGTGGGAGGGTTAGGCACTATGGCGGTTTACCAATAAACCCAGAACATAGTCCTATATCGGCTACCACCGTTAAGCATCCTCTATCCTCCGCTATAAATACACGGCTATTTATTACCAAAGGTAGGTCTTTGTAACCCTTAAGGACTACAGTCCAAAAAGCATTAAAGCTGCTTCTTCCACCTCTTTGACTTCTGAATCAAATCATCTTCAGAAGCTAACTTAACCGTCGGAGGGGGTTCCTAAGGGCCGAAGCCCGGGACTCCTATTGACAGGTTTTTCTTCTTCTTTCCCTCCTGCAGGGGCTCGGTTTGAATCTTCGCCGACCTCTCCGAGTCGGTCTCGGCCACCGACCTCGGGTCTTCTCCCACCGGTCTCGACGCCATTCGCTGGCTGGTCCACCTCGCCCGAAGGCGCATCGATTCTGCCTCGCACCGGCGGTTACTCGTCCGGTGAAGCTTCGGCCACACCTTCCGCAGGCTGGTCCGCCTCGTTCGAAGGAGTTTCGGCTACGCCTTCCGCAGGCTGGTCCACATCATCCGTCCGAGGGAGTCTCGGCTCCGTTCCCAGCGAGCCCTCCTCCAGGCATCCCTCGGCTTCGGATCTTCGGCCTCGTCTCCACCCTCGCCTCGTTCCAGATCCCCGTCGGTCCTCTTCACCAATCCTATCCAGTTTCGGATCCCAACTTCAGATTCCAGCTTCGGAATCCGGTCGTAATAGCTTCGGCTACATCAATTACAAACCTCTTCTCGTCAAAAAGCCTCTCATACTCTCCAACTGCTACACGAGTTAAACAGCTAGCAAAAAGACCTGGTCACACCGGCATCGCGCAATCGCGTGCAGCTTCTCCCCTATAAATACTTCCTTCAACATTACAACCTCTTCTCGTCAAAAAGCCTCGTCCTCGTCTGCACTGTTCATCGTACGTCCAGATCAGGAAGGAGAAGCAAGAAGGTGGTTGTGGCGGCAGTGCTGGTGGCCGTGGTGGTGGGGATGGCCGCCCTCGGGGTGGGCGCAACCGTGGACGTGAAGTACTGTAAGGGGAAGTGTTGTCCCTTCTGCCCGAGGATCCCCAAGTACACCAACCCCACGATCTGCAAGCACGTGTGTATACCACCTACTACAACCTCCCCCCCCCCCGAGTTCCAGGATGACCCACCACAGTGGATGCACCCATGCCAAGATGGCGGCCGCCACTGAGTGGAGGCATGCATGGTTCCCCTTGTGATCCGCTGCCTTCTCCCGTTGCTTACCTTCCTAGCTGTGCATTACTGCTCTTCCCGTTGGCATGGAGCCTTGGAACCCCAGAATAAACACCAACACTTGAGTTCGGTGACTTGTTTACTTCTCTTCGATGGAATAAGATGATATCATCATTTACTTTGTTTTCATCTTGCATGCATGAACCTCCCTCCCTCCCTCTCTCTCTCTCTCTCTCTCTCTCACACACACACACACACACAGTTTCTTCTTGCATGATCCAACAATTCTCTACCAGTCGAGTGCTATAAAACATCTAAAAACTATTGAAAAGGGTTCGTAAATTTTCAAAATATCCAACAACGACACTGTGTGATCAAAATATTGGCACGCCTCCTAAACTTCGTATCCGAATAGCGGGAAGCTATATCTTTTCGAACACACAATCCAAAATATCTACAATAGCTTTACGAATAGATTGTCCTAAATCTTACAAATTGAAAAAACTTTATTATCCCAGGCTAGTGACAAAAAATCTATTATGAATAATTACTACTGCAATTATGCTTATTTTATAAATTCATATGAATGAAATTTGAAAGAAATGTTATTGCTTGTTATTTTTATATGTTTCTCCTTTCGTTAGTTATAATAATTTAGGAATCCCGTGTAATTTTAAATTTTTGAGCGATTGATATTTTCTAGTACTAGTCTCCATTTAGTAATTAAAGAGTAATAGGAGTTTCATTGCGATCTAACATACTTCCATCAAGTGTTAAGTTTCATTGCGTCCCACAGTTAAGTTTGGATGATAACAAAGTCTTTTTTGTGTTGATCTAACGTACTTCCATCAAGTGTTACAAAACCATTGGAAAGATGAAGATGATGAATCCAAAGAAAGTATGCCACTGGTACCTGAATCTATTTACGTAATGAAGATGTGGCTAGTTTATACGAAACTAATAGACCAATAGAAACATTGTTTGACTAGTCTCAAACATGATGTCAAAATCTTTAGAGATGGAGCTTTTGCTAGAGAATTGAAAAACAAGTATAGGGTTATTTCAGGAGCATGTTAGAGCAATGGTGGACTAAAATGGTATGTAACAATGATGGTTGAGCAACTTGCCAAATAGAGCGGTGAATTCACCTAGATCTTTTTGGATTCGGCAAATCATGAAGATCTTGTGTTATATCCTCCAAGATCACTTCATATTTAGCCCCAATAGCTACAAGGCCTTCCAAATGATGTCCCTAATTGCTATTTCCCTTCTTCAATTGTTTCTTACAGTTGATAGAAGATTCTCTCAAGAATTAATCTAGATTTGAAGATGGACTTTCTAAGGACGCAGCGGAGCGACGAATCCTCATGTGAATTGTTGTTGACTATCAAAATAGAATGTAGAGAATGACAAATAGCCACCGAGGAGATAGATTCTCACCTTTGCTGGATCGCAAAAACTCCCGACAGTCGGACATGAACAAGTAGGGATCCGTAGGGTACAAAGCCAATAATATGCTCAGCCTCTTGCAGTATCCACATGGGTAACAGGGCAGCAAGGTTCTCTCCGTGAAGTCCTCGGCATCTCCTTCTTGTTCCATTAGAGAGGAAACAAAGGGGAGAGAGAGAGCACCAAGAGGGGGATCTAGGCTAAGGAGACAAGAGAGAGAGAGAGAGAGAGAGATTGATGGTTGTGACACTACACATCTCCAAGGTTTGCACCTTCTTTATCTTTTATATTCTCTCCATAGTTTTTCATAAAAACCTACCAAGAATACAAATTTAACTCTCTCACTCAAACTGACTAACTCCCTTATGTGTGTGACCCATTAGGGCCAAATATCAATCCCGTTGCAAGCCCATATTGTTTATAAACCTGTCATAAACTTCACACTCCGATTAACTATTAATCTGAATTGTCACAATTAAATTAGTTTGAAACAACCATCGGATGATTATTTCTCTGGGCTTTCAGAATATGAATGACACCATGCAACACCTTATGATCCTAGAAGATATTCATGGATAACTAAACACCCTTTTGGAACTTATATGTCAGTATTTACCACACATCAACAATCCTTCATTCATATAATCTCTCCTGGCGAATTTAAGATATGATTAAACTGTCAAACCCTCTAATTCTCTCAGTGTACTTAAATTGGTCTTATGAAAAACATCATGTTCGACATATCGCACTAACACTGGATAGGGATTTCCATGTACTTGTCCTCGAGATGTACTCTCTCTAAGTATACTGAGAGTGAATGATCTCATGTTGCACATTCAATTACCTTCGCAAGTATCATTTACTAAGTCCAATAACTTGGATATTTAGACCCCTTATATTAAGAATCACTTACTAAGCATCAAGAGTCAGTAATCCTCTGGCAAGATGTCTTAGGTTGACAAGTAGGTATAATAACCATCTAGGTAATCTAACACGGATCAATTCAATGAACTCATTTCATAATGAGGACCTATACCTTGGCGTCACCATATGTGTAATTATAAGATCAATCACTCTCATCATATGAGCAGACATAAGATACATCAGTCTATTTAGATATCTGATGTCCATTATCAAATTTAATCTATATTGCATAAGTCTATGGACTTCATTATAACAACAATTCGTATACACAAAATATATAATGAATAAACCATTATTTTATTAATGAATGAGAATTATAGAAATAGTGTCTATCACATCTAATGTGATAGCTTGTAAAACATCCTAATTCCTTCATTCTCCCACTTGGGCTATAACCAATCACTGTATCCCCATCCTTTATAAATACACTTTGAACTAAAAGCTTTGTCAGTAGATCTACAATGTTATCTTCAGGAGTAACTCTTTCTATAGCTACATCTCCTTAAGTAATCATCTCCCTAATTAGGTGGAACTTCTATAGAATATGCTTTGACTTTTGATGAGACCTGAGTTCCATAACTTATATTATTATCCCATTGTTGTCACAAAACAGGGGCACCGGATTAGAGATACTAGGTACAATCCTGAGCTCAGTGATGAATTTCTTCATCTAGATCACCTCATTTATTGCTTCTAAAGCCGCTACATACTTCGCTTCGGTAGTAGAATCAACTGTCTTTAGGACTACCAATGGATACTTGAGTTCTGATTATCCACTCCATTTTCATTTTTATTAATGGATATAGAACTCCGTTAAAAACCACCCATTAAGTTATAAGAAATAGAAATAGATCTCTGATAATTATAGGAGTCAGAAACGAAAACACTCATTTCTGCATCCGCTAACCCTTTTCATTTCCGAATGATCATATATCTTATACATCCATCCAACACACACACGCATATATCTATCAATCTATCTATATATATATATATATATATATATATATATATATATATATATATATATATATATATATATAGTTTCCAACTTCTTACTGTGGCCTTTCTTTTATCAAACTGTCAAGAGATAATCTCAATATTAGTGGCCTTTCTTTTATCAAACTGTCAAGAGATAATCTCAATATTAAATATTATATATATATATATATATATATATATATATATATATATATATATATATATATATATATATATATATATATATATATATATATATATATATATATATAATATGATTTTATGTCACATGTTTGGATATATTCATATGTAAATTTAGATTGATAGATAAAGTAGATTTCAAAATTTAAAATCCATAGATTGTTAATTTCTACATATCTTAAAATTTTGTAGGTTTAATTTTTTTAATTACTAGAAGAAAATTTATCAAAAAGTGAATAGTAATAGTGATTTTCAATATCTTCTTAATATAGCGATGATAATAGCGGAAACTTCTGCTTACTTCTGTTTCCATTTCTGATTTCCGATTTAAAAACGGAAATGGATGCAAAAGCAAAAACACTCACTTCCGTCTCTGTTTCTATCTCCAATAAACTTTATAGGAAATGGAAGCAGAAGGTGCCGTTTCCGTTTCCATTTCCGTTTCCGTCTCCGACCCGTTGATAGTCCTAACTATCATGCACTGTTTAGAGCTCTTCCAACTCACTGCTCAACCATTTAGGATGAACACATACCCTGAGGTGGATGTACTGTTATGTCCTAGACCCTTAACCCATTTTATGTTATTAATAGGCTTGGATTGAGTAAGTTTATTTAGTTAATTTAGTGACCCTGAGGTGGATGTACTGTTATGTCCTAGACCCTTAACCCATTTTATGTTATTAATAGGCTTGGATTGAGTAAGTTTATTTAGTTAATTTAGTGAGATTTAGTTAATTAAGTCCAATTAGATTTAAATAAGAGCCTAGTTAAGTTAATTAATGGGTCAAAATAATTTAAATCAGTTTAGTATTGATTTAATAATATAATAATATACTTAGAATGGATAAATCATTAGTTAAGTCCAATAAGATCCAATAAGCCCACTAGTGGCGTAATTAGGAAGCTAGTTGGTTTCAAACATTTAGTCAAATTTTGGATTCTAAAAACTGTGTGACAACAGCATATTGGAGATGCGATAACTTTGCATACAAAATTTCAAAATTTACATAGTGGGAATGGCTAGAAAGAAGATACAAAAGACCATAACTTTGTCAAAAGGGATTTTAGTTAATTCAGTCATTAAAATGGTTGAATTCGGGAGGTTTTAGTTAAGTAAACTCACTGTGTGCAGAAATCTGGGTTCCTAGTTGCGAACACATTTATTTTATTTGTTGATTAAGACTCCATCTATTAGAGTCCGACTCTACAACGAAAGGGGCTTGATTTGAATAGTATTATGAAGGAAAAAACTTATAAATAGAGCATTGGGGCCATACTTACATCCTCTTGCACGTACCCTCAAGTTTAGGATAAGTAAACATAGTGTTCTTTAAGAAACTAGAATGCATTCATGGTGAATCTTCATGGGGTTTGATTATAATGGTTGTTTTGTGTTCTCTAAGGTTAGAGGATGTGGGAGTAAGTATTAGAGCCAAAACAATTCGTGGCTAGGGTTGAGGGAAGATAGGAAGAAGGATTGAAAGTGTGTTTTAGTGTTCTTCAATAGGTAGGATAAGAAAACCCAATTAGATGATATGTTGTATTATAGAAAACTTCATTTTGATTTTCAAAAGTGATAAAAAATAATTTATAAAATCATATACAATCATTTTATGATATTAAATTTCACTTTTATCCATGAATTGATCAAATTCGAAAAATCCCACTATTCTGGCAATTTCAAGACTTATACCTACGGTTGTCAGAACTATATCTTGGATTTCCAGGCTGAACTTTGAATGGCCATAACCCCTTTGTTTCATAGCCAACTAACCTGAAATTTTGACCACAACTTTATTTTGATGATAATTACTTGTCTGAAAAAATTTATAATTTTTAAAAGTTTTTTTCATATTATCCTGCTATTTTATTCGTTTGATCAAAAATCACTCAAATTTGACATATGCAACTTTATGCTTCAAATCACTCACGGATATCCATTTTGCATGAAACATTGTCCACATGTTACATATGACCTATTGTTATGTACACCAAGTTTGAGTAATTTTCGAATATGTTTGCTAATTTCGGCCATATTCATTGATTTTTTAGCTCTAAAAATTAGTTTTGATGGCCAGAAAATATGATTTGTGATTCGAAAATTTTGAGAAAAATCCATTAACGATCTTTTCTATCCAGTAACATGTTGGCATCAACTATACTCTATTTTTTTTATATAGATGACCATGTTAACTCATTAAGTAGCTATTTTATATATAAAAGTATGTATTTTGACCTATATGCGTATGTATCACTTTGCCAAATTAATTTTATGATCTATAATAATTATGAAATATGTAAAAATTTGTTTATGCCATATTTGTTTGATATGTTTCAGACATTGCCATATTAAGGAGATTGGGGATCATTCCATAAGTATCTGTAGATGAGTTCTACCCGTAGGCCAGATGATAAAATCTTAGTGATTGTGTTTTGTTTTCAATCGTCCGAGGTGAGAAAATAGACTTCTTGGCTGATTGATAAGTTATTCTCTGACAGCATTGTTCTAGCCGTATCAAGCAGTATTCTGTTCTTTGTCTCTGCTACACCATTTTGTTGTGGGGTTCTAGGAGTTGAAAAGTTATGTGGAATCCCATTTTCTTCACAGAAACTAGTGAATTCAACATTATGAAATTCTCCACCATGATCAGATCTGATAGCAATGATACTTAAGGTTCTTCTCTTTTTGTACTACCTTGTTGAAGTTGAGGAAAGTTTCAAAGGTATCAAACTTACTTTCTAAGAAAGCCACCTAGGTGAACCTAGAGTAGTTATTGACCATAACTAGCCCATAGGTTTTCCACCTAGGCTAACTGTCCTCATGGGTCCGAACATATCCATATGTATCAATTCCAGAGGTTTGAAAGTTGTTACAATGGTCTTAGACTGAAATGAGATTTTAGTCTGTTTGCTCTTGGCACATGTTGCACAAATGTTTGACATCTTCATCTTCATTTTGGGTGGTCCATCCACTAAGTCATGTTTGATCAATTTTTGCAGTACTCCTTGACTTACGTGTTCTAGTCTCCTGTGCCATAACTCTACTTCTTCTGAGTTGTTAGCTGCTAGGCATACATCCCTATCTTTAAGCTCATTCAAATGAATGATGTAGAGCTTATTTCTCTGTGAGCTTTGAAGACAATCTTATTCTCCTTAGAGATGATGCATTCAGAAGCTTCAAATAAAACCATGTGTCCTTCATCACATAGTTGATTGATGCTGATCAGATTGTGCTTTAATCCTTCTAAACAAAGTACATCTTCACTTAAGTCTACTGATTTGCTACCCACTATTCCACAACCTATGACCATTCCCTTGCCATCATCCCCATAGGTGACTGTACCAATTTCTGATCTGATTTTCTTGAATAAGGTACAGTCTCCTGTAAAGTGCCTGCAGCATCCACTATCCATGTACCATCTGGATGCTCTCAAGCTGTCCTACACAAATTACTCAGAGGTTTTAGGTACCTAAAACTTTTTGGGTCCTTTGAGGTTAGTAGCAACAAGAGATCCGTTAGTCACCTAGACTACTTTCATTTTACAAGTTTTAGAAGTGTGGCCTAGTTTGTCACAGTGAGAGTAACAGTCTATATTAGAATCTTTTTGTTTTGAGCTTATTTTAGTTTTAGCTTTTACAAATCTAGGGGTAAGATACTTATCTGGGGTTTTTTGTCTTTGCTGAGGCTTTGGGTTGCATATAACAAACTCCATCTTTTCTATTAGCAGCCCTTTGTCCTTTCAAGCAAAAGTGTAAAGATGTTTTGCCCTTAGTTAATTTTTTAAGAGAGGATTTTAGATATTGATTCTCTTGAATTAACTCATCTTGTTTGATTCTATCTTCATTAAAAATCATAGGGCTTGAAGTTTAGTGCCATTTGTTTTAATTACCTCACTGATTTGCACGCGATGCGTGTCGTTCAATGCTCACGACAACCAACTTAAAAAATTATCGGGACTCACAATTAATTTGAAATTAGTAAGTGGTGAGAACCGAGTCGATCTATAGAGAAATAGATTTTTAATTTTGAAAACCTTGAATATTTGATGAACAATTTTTAGATGATGTGATGTAAGGACTGAGGTTTCAGGTTCAGTGTTCGGGTCGGGTTCGGGCCGGATCCCCTGGTTTCGACCCTGAGGGGTCTTGAGAATTTTGACTAAATGACGTCTGCACTGCACGACGCCTTTCAAACGGCATCTGACTGTGTGGACGCCATTTAAGTCTGTTGCGGTTGTGCCACGTGGGCGCCACGTGGGCGGGTTTCGGGCCGCGAGAGTACGGCCCCTGTCCTGTCATCTGAACGGCGTCTACTATGGACGACGCCATTCAGACTGCGACTCTGCGATGTCAGTGTACGGTGCCTGTCTTGTCAGCTGAACGGCGTCCGTGGTGGTCGACGCATTTCAGAGAGCTGTCAGTACGGCCCGTCCTGTCATCTGATAAGCATCCTTCTCGGTCGACGCGTTTTAGCCAGTTTCAGATTGACCCTGCGAGCCTCCCCTTCTTTCCCTCATTTTTCGCCTCCACACTCTCTCTCCTCGCTCTCTCCGCCTCTCCGACTCTCTTTTCCCCTTTCCCTTCCTCTTCTTCCTCTTCCACCACTCCAACACCTCCCTACCTCTCACCTCTACCACCACCACTTCCTTCACGGCGTTCCATTCTCCGAACGGCGGCCGACGTCCCGGCGGAGTGGCGACGTCCTCAGGGGTACCAGCGGCAGTCTGTGGTGTGACGGGTCGGCGGCACGGAGCTTGGAGGAGTTCAAGAACCGATAGGGGGACGAACCTTGCTTGGACTGTGAATATCTTGCTTGTGATTTCCTGGCGGAGCATGATGCATTTGGGGTAGAGTGAGCATGTTAAGAGGATTTTCTTGCGGGTTTGGTCATGTTTATGATCATGGAATTGTGAGATACTCGTGGTAGATTCGGTTTCCCTTCCTCCTCTTCTGTGTTGGGCGATTTTGGGGTGTTTTGGGGGTGAAAGGGAGCCATCGGGCTGAGGACAGGACTCGTTTCTGGCGCTAAAAGACGTCACGTATGGACGACGCCTTTTAGAAGGATGTCGGGCCATCATGACGCCTTTTAGGCAGAAATCGCTCCACCGAGTCTCTGTCAGTTCGGGAATCTGGCGCTAAAAGACGTCATGTATGGACGACGCCTTTTAGAAGGACGTCGGGCCATCATGACGCCTTTTAGGCAGGAAATCATCCCGACTGTCGTAACTGCAAATCTTGGAATTTGGTGTGAATGGCGTCTGAGGACGCTAACGCCTTTTGAAGGGCCTCCCAGGACGACGCATTTTAAGGCAGAATCAGAGGTCGGGTTTAAATGAACCAGATTGAGGGACTTGAATGGCGTCGACCTCGGTCGACGCGATTCAAGACAGAACTGCATTAACTCTTGTTTTTAACACATGTTTCACGATAGAAATGGTTCAAATGCATACTTTAATTGTACGTCAAGGCGGAGGTTTGCTGTGTGAATGGAATCATGTTATGGGTGTGTGTGTGCTTATGCGGATATGGAATTGGAACAACTGTGGTTTACGTTTGTCACCTTGGGCCGATGGGGAAGGGCTTTGGTGTCTGTGAGGCATCGTTGCCGTACCGGTGGAGGAGTGGTACATGTTGTGTTTTACCTTTGGCTGAGGGAAGCAGAACCACCTTGAGCCCGTCGGGCCGGAGTAGTCGGTGCGCTATCCGAGGGGTTGCTGTTTGGTCTCAGCAGGTCGGGGTTTCCCTGTTTGTCGTGGCAGCTTCCGGCGCGTTTCTTGCTGTGGAGTTGGTTGTGGTACTGTTGGAGTTGTTTTACCCCTTTAGCCACTGGGCCTGATGTGACAAGTGATCAAGGTTACGAGTGGTACCCTTCGCCCTTTGGCCTGACGCAGCCCGGGAGGTTAGGGTTGTGGGTAGTTCCTGTAGCTTTGGCTTGACGGGGGTTTCGCCGGTCCCCAGGGCCCTCCTGAAACGCCAAGGCCTGGCGTGGAGGAAGTCCGGTCGGTAGGACAGTAGTCTAGACTGCTTGTGTGCACACGTAGCTGGGCAGTGATGGTTCACTAGTCCCAGTTAGTCTTAGTTTGACTCACTGCCTCACCCTACAGTGCCCCGAAACACTGTAGGGGCGGACAGGCGTGAGTGTTGGTGGTGTTGTGAGGCGACGTTTGTTGGCAGTCGACAGTGTGGTTTGGTCGCTTCGTGGACCTTGGTTGTGAATCGTGACTTGGTGTTTGGTTCTTCAGATTACTTAGAACTGTGCCTGTTACTTTACTTGTGCGTGTGTTTCATATCAGGTTTGGGAGCTATGTTTACTACTTTGTTTAATTGCCATATATCTGTATTATTGCACTTGTGGGTGTGTGAGTGGGAGGCGGGGATCGGATGATCCCTACTGAGCCCAATTCTGGTGTGGCTCACTCGTTGCAGTTTCAGGTGTGGACCGCGTGGCGTGTGGCGGCGTGTGGTGTCTTCTTGGTGTGCGGACCAGCAGCTATCTCAGTTCCGGGGTATGCCCCGATGTTGTTGTACTTTGCTTCTGCCTGTACTTATTTAATTTGTTGGACCATGTAATTATTGTTGGACTGTATACGAACATTGTTATCTTCCTTCCTGCGCACTTGTAATATCTTTGTAGTCCGTGTGATTGTTATATTTAGCCTTGTTTAACGCTTACTCCTCCAGATGTGTTGTGTGAGATCCGGGTGTGAACCCGTAGTTAATGGGCCGACATCCATTTAGTGATCGGATCTCCGGTCATAGGATGGCGGGTCGTTACATGTGAAGACTTAGAACTATAGCTTAACTTAACGTAGAAATCAAGCAACTATTTAATGTAAATCTACCACTTAGTTAACTCAAAAGATTAAGCTAATGGATTAATAAAAAGCAATAGATTATAAGATTCCTCTTTCTTTCAAAACATTTAACTAATGCTACTAACTAATCAATCAAATCATATCCATCTAATAACTAAGTGTATGAGAGATAGAGCAAAAACTATCACACTAGAAGATGAAGGGAGAGATATTGAGAGAATAAAACTAAATTGACCAAAACAACACTTCACTAATGCTCTCAAATCAGAAAGAATACATCAACGTCTAGAAAAGTGTACAAAAAAAAAATCAAAACAGAAACAAATACCTATGATGCAAACTAAATAAACTGTAAAATGAGCTACACTAAAATTATTATCTTTAAAACAAACTGGAAGAGAGAGAAATAGCACTAGAATAGTGGACTCAAGTGCAGGGTTGCATGGAAGGCGCAATGCAATGGACCGGGTGCAGCAAACCCTGTGGAAGGGCGCTCGGGTGGCTGGCAGGCAGCAAAAGGAGGGTGCACTGGCACTAGCGTTGTGCGTCGGACAAAGCAGCAGGCCGTACGGTCGGCACGTACGGCAAGCAGGCGATGTGGCCACTGTTAGAATTGGGTGGCCTCATAGCCAATCATTGTACATTCTAGTTCAAATAATTAACAAAGGCAATTATTTCTTCATTTATAGTTCTCGTAAAGTAACTATCGTAATGAAGGTCCATAGACAAATGTATGGGATATTGAATCATGATGAGATCATGATAGTGAGATCAATATCCTCAGTCAATTGTCTTAAACAGTTCTCGATCATAGGATATTTGAGATGGACATTAAATATCCGATAAGATCGACACAAGTTATGTCTGCTCATATGATGAGGGTGAATGATCTCACATTCACTCGTGTGGTGACACTAAGACAAACAAGTGGGTGCTAATTAGAGAATGAGTTCACTGAACAGACCCAAATAAGAATTCCTGGATGGTAATTATACCTATTAGTCAACCAGGGAATTCAATCGTTGCAGTAGCACAGTTGGTCCTTTGACCTGAGTCACTAATGATACCTTGTTTGTGGACCATTGTATCTTGATTCTCTGACTCGTGGACTTTAACCATTAAGTCCACCATAATCGGTCTTTCAGATATAGTGGAAAGCTTGCGAAGGTAATTGAGTGAACAACAAGGGATCATTCACTCTTGGTATAAGACTGGAGAGAGAATGTCCTATGGATGTGTACACAGAAATCCCTGGCCAGGGTCAAATAAAAGAATTGTCTTTCTAGATATTAATTGTGTACTGGAATCCATCTGGATAATGCGATAGAGGGTTTGACTATAAAACCATACCCTTGCGTTATCGGGACATTGCATGAGTGAAGGATTAGATCTGTGCGGCATCTGCAGACGGAAAGGTTCAATTAAAGGGAACAGTATCCCTTATATCTTCTGGGATCATGAGGTAGTGTTTGGTGCTGTTCATGATCAGAAGGCCAAGTGATTTAATCATCAGATGATAATTCACTTGTTTATTAAATTAATCATTTAACATATGATGTTTAAATATTAATTAATAAATATTAAATTCAAGAAACAGTTCTAAGTTTAATGGGCCTACAACCGGACTGATATATTGGCCTAGAGGGTCACACACATAAGAGTTCTCGTCAGACGGTGAGAGACGTTAAATTTCATACTTATCTGGGTTTTTATGAAAAGCCGCAGGATAAACATGAAGATTTAATGGAGAATTATCCAAGGCCAAACTCTTGGATAATCATGAGGATTAATCTTTGTGCTTATCCTTATTTCTATATAAGGAGAGCCAAGGGGAAGGGGTAAAAGTTGGTTGGACGAATTTTTACCCAGATTCTCTTTCTCCTCTCTCTCTCTCCTTCTCTCTCTCTCTTGGAGTGGATCTATCTCTCTCCGCGCATGGTGGATTTGAGATCTGGTCGGAGCACTCAAGTCGAGGAGGAAATCGCGTCTGCTGCAGGAACTCGTGTGGATACCTCTAGAAATCGTGCGCGTGCGCGATTACCGAGTCGGCATCATCCACGGGAGATTCGAAACCCCGCAAAGGTGAAGAACTGTTCTTCCCGCATTTAATTTTAATGTCCGTTTTACGACCCCAGCAACCGATACAATGGAATCGATTTTATTTCCGCTGCGTTCATGGCGATTCCTTACAGTGGTATCAGAGCCAGGTTCGCTGGTTCGGTCGTAAAACGGCATCATTTTGCATGATTTTCTCATTATGCGTGAAGAACCCGTATTGTACGTGTTCTTGGGCTAAAAATTATTTTAATAATCTGGGAATCGTTCCCACGTTTTTAGAAGGTCTAAAACTTGTTGGGATTTGATCCCGGATTTTATTTTGGGTTTTTCGGAGTTCTCCATGTGATGATGAACTGGGGTACTTCGGCGGCTTCGTACGTGCATCCCAAGTGTTGGGATGGCGGCCCGGATGTCCAGATCTCTTGGTGATAGTCACCTCTACGGATTGGGCATGGAGATCGCGGCTGAAGTGCCCTTAGAGGTCCTAAAAATCGAGCCCAAACTCGGATTTAAAACCCTGCAAAATCAAATTTTTAGAGGGGTTTTGGGCTTAGTTTTCACCTCACCGGAGGCTGACGGCGGCCCTGCCGGCGCCGGGCACGTCGCCGGCGCCGGGGGGCACCGCCGGCGTAGCCGGCGCTGCCGCCGGGGGGCTGGCCGCCGGCGCCGCTGCCCTGCAACCGCCGCCGGGGTGATGCAAATTAGGGTTTGCAGACTTTAGGGGCAGGCCGGTCGAATGGAGGCTGGAACGGCCGGACCGCCCGGTCCCGATCCGGTCGGACCGGGCGGGGACCGGGCGGCGCCCTGGCCGAGCCAGGGTTCGACCCTGGCCGAGCCAGGGCTCGGGTCTGGCTGGGCCAGACCCCTGGCCGAGCCAGGGCTCGACCCTGGCCGAGCCAGGGCCCTGGGTCCGGGCCATTGGGCCCTAATGGGTTGGGCCCATTGTTAAATTTATTAAAAATTGTTTTTTAAGGCATGTTAAACCCTATTAAACCCATTATTAAGCCCATTTAAGCCCATTTTAAAATTGTTTTAAAACAGTAAAATTATAGAAATAATTAATAATTGTTATTAATTATTTTTATGATTATTAACAGCTTATTAAAGTGTTTAATAACTGTTATTCAATTAAAGGGCTTTATTATTAATAGGGTATTAGTTAATTATTTAAAATTATTTTAGATAATTAATTTCCCTGTTAAATTAATTAGTTTAAAATTGTTTTAAACTGATTACATGCATAACTTGATTACATTTAACTGTTCAAATTGTTTGAATTAGTATTTAGCTTAACTGAATTGTTTAATTATTTAATTGTCAATAATGCTTTGAATATTATTGATTATGCTGAAATAAATGTTATTTCAAAAACTTATTGGTATTATAATTTTATATTTATAAAATTTAATACCAAACTGTAATTATGTGATGATTGTGATGCATGTGATGTGTTTTATGGTGGGATGATCATGGACTTAGTATTTTCATGTGATGAATAATGTGGATGGATGCGATGCTTATTTCATTTGGTATTTTAAATAGGACCTGCGTGTCCTCCTCTCTCTTAATCCAAGTGTACTTTCTACCTTCCTATAAGATTGTACTCCCCTTGATAAGATCAAGGTTTCTAATTGTTTAAATGTACATTTATGGACCTGCGAGTCCCGAATTTCATATTTAAATGTATCGGATTAAGCTAAGAGGACGGGATCTTCTGAAGACACCTCTGGAGGAAGGACTCGCATCAAATGGAACCAGTGTTGCTGTTTTCACATTATGAACCTATTATGGATCATCGTTTGGCTCCGATGATTCCATACTAGCTTTAGCAGTCCATGATCATCCCCATTTAAATTTTTCTGCATATATGTGATGTTTGCGGACCATGCTATCATATATATATTTCTATTAAGTATATTGATACTTCAAATCGAAATACTATTGATAGCACGATTTTTATAAATCAACTCAAAAATCCTCTTTTAAAATTTAAGTTGTAAACGTGAGATATTCAGAATAATCCACGTTACCTACCATCATTATAGATCTTAGGATAATTCTTATCTCAAACGGATTTGTTGTGCTACTACAAGGTCCATTTGATTTAGAAATTAAACTAGGTCTACGACATGTGATGTCATGAAGATGAATGGACAAATAGTGTAGTTTTCTTGTGCTACCACAAAGATTGCACTATGAATTCATGTCATCTAAGTAATGATGGATAAACTTAACTGAATCATTTGATTTGTTGTGCTATCACAAGGTCATTCTAATTCAGGGGTTAAATCGATCGGATATTGCAAATGTTGCAACTGTCAAGAGTTGACTGCCTAAGGGACTTGATGTGATTTGTTGTGCTACCACAAGGTCACATGCTTGATGCCCGAAGGATTCTGATCCCCACTAGGAGATCACTGGAATCTCCCGTTCTATATATTAGAGGGTCATACAGATCGCCGAAAAATAGTGGGAGCCTAAATCAAGATTAAAAGTCATAAATCTGATTTTAAGAACTATCTGCTCATTTTTATATATTTCCATGTAGGTCGCTATGTCGTCACCTAACCCCCTCCGTTGCATACTTGATGCAAACAAACTCACGGGACCAAATTACATTGACTGGTTACGCAACCTGAAGATTGTCCTCATGTGTGAAAAGCTAGCCTGTGTCCTGGATCAACCAGATCCAGTGCAACCCGGTGATGATGCTAACGAAGATGAATTAATGATGTATGAAAATTGGAAGGAGGACTCTGTCAAGGTCCAGTGTTATATGCTCGGTTCAATGAACAATGAACTGCAGCGACAGTATGATAACATGGAACCTAAGACCATTCTGAATCACCTACAAGAGCTGTTTGGTGAACAATCCAGAACAGAAAGATATGAGATATCTAAGAAATTGTTCAGGACCAAAATGAGCGAGGGCACATCTGTACAAACTCATGTGCTCAAGATGATAGAATGGATTGAGAGGCTTGCAGTGCTCGGCTTTGTTATGAACAATGACTTGAGCATCGACTTAATCCTACAGTCCCTTCCAGATTCATTTTCACAATTCATTATCAACTTCAATATGAACAAAATTGAAGTTTCACTGGCTGAGCTGCTCAACATGTTGAAGACAGCAGAAGGCACTATCCAAAAAGACAAGCCACAAGTAATGCTTGTTGGTAAGACCAACAAGAAAAGAAAAGCTGGACAGACCTTTAAGAAAGGTAAGCCTAAGAAGCCAGTGAAAAGCAAACCAGCAGCACAAAAGGACAAAACTAAAGTCAATGATAAAGGTCAGTGTTTCCACTGCCATAAAGAAGGTCATTGGAAGAGAAACTGCAAGATTTATCTTGCAGAAAAAGCAAAGGAGAAGCTTGGAGAAGCTTCATGTATTCTCATGATCGATCTTAACTTGTCTTATAGAGAAACAACATCTTGGGTATTAGATACTGGATATGTTTCTCATATCTGCAATAAGTTGCAGGTGCTAACAAGTAAAAGAAGATTGAACCGCGGAGACGTGGATCTGAGGCTCGGGAATGGAGCAAAAGTTGCTGCGTTAGCTGTGGGGACAGCAAGACTTCAGATGCCGTCAGGAGACTCATTGGAACTGATAGATTGCTATTATGTTCCCACCATTATTAGGAATATCATATCTATCTCATGTTTAGATAAACAAGGATATTCTATGAAGCTAGAGAATAAAGGTTGTTCCATTTATCATGGAGACAAATTGTTTGCTTCCGGATATTTATTGAATGGATTATATTTACTTGATATTTCATATGATGTTTGTCTGGTAAATAAATCTCTTGAACGCTTAGATAAGGATGTGAATAAATCGTACCTATGGCATTGTAGGCTAGGTCATATAAATGAGAATAGGATCATAAGGTTGCAAAAGAATGGATATCTTGATCCATTTGATTATGAATCATTTGCAACCTGTGAAGTTTGTCTTATGGGAAAGATGACCAAAGCTCCATTCTCAGGACATGGAGATAGAGCTAAGGACTTATTGGAACTAATACATAGTGATGTATGTGGTCCAATGTCCATTCATGCTATGGGTGGTTACTCATACTTTGTTTCATTTACAGATGATTTCTCAAGATATGGCTACATATATTTAATGAAATATAAGTCAGAAGTCTTTGAGAAATTTAAAGAGTTTAAAAACGAAGTTGAGAACCAGACTGGAAAGAGTATCAAAACTCTTCGATCAGATCGAGGGGGAGAATACTTAAGTACAGAATTCACAGAATATCTAATGAATAATGGTATTTTGTCTCAGTGGACTCCTCCTTATACACCACAATTAAATGGTGTATCAAAAAAGAGAAATCGTACTCTATTAGATATGGTACGATCCATGATGAGTTATGCCGAACTCCCAATCTCTTTATGGGGATATGCACTGTTGACTGCTGCATATCTGTTGAACAAAGTTCCGAGTAAGTCAGTACCTTCCACTCCATATGAGATATGGAAAGGAAAGAAACCAGACTTTAAGCATGTTAGAGTCTAGGGTTGTCCTGCACATGTCAAAAGACATGATCCAGACAAACTGGATTCCAGGACACAAAAATGTAGATTTGTGGGATATCCAAAAGAGACTTTTGGATACTACTTCTATCAGCCCAGCGATCAAAGGGTGCTTGTCGCAAAAAGAGTTGTCTTCTTAGAGAAAGAATATCTTTCAAAAGAAGACAGTGGGAGCAAGATAGAACTGGAAGAAATTCTAGACCCACAAATCAACAGTAGTTCATCTACTGAACCATTGACTCAAGAACTTGTTCAAGATGATACACAAAAGGTTCGCAGATCAGGTAGAGTGCCTAAGCAGCCTGAAAGATATGTTGGACATATCGATGATGGCAAACCCAAAAATGCACTTAAATGAGGATGATGATCCTCAAACCTACCTAGAAGCCATAAATAGTCAAGAATCAGAAAAATGGCAACAGACAATGAATTCTGAAATTCTGTCCATGTATGCCAACCAAGTTTGGAACTTGGTTGATCTGCCAGAAGGTATAGTACATATTGACAGTAAATGGATCTTTAAAAGAAAGATCGGGGCAGATGGACAGATTGACACATACAAGGCAAGGCTGGTAGCAAAAGGATATCGTCAAAAGCATGGCATTGACTATGACGAAACATTTTCTCCAGTTGCCATGATCAAGTCAATCAGAATACTTCTTGCTATCGCTGCATTCTATGATTATGAAATATGACAAATGGATGTGAAAACAACATTCCTTAACGGGAACCTTCAAGAAGAGGTGTATATGATACAACCTGAAGGATTCACTTCCAAAGAGCATTCAAGCAAGGTATGCAAGCTGCAAAGATCCATCTATGGATTAAAGCAGGCATCTCGAACTTAGAACTTAATATTTGATGAAGCAATCAAATCTTATGACTTCATTAAGAATGAAGATGAACCTTGTGTATACAAAAAGGCTAGTGGGAGCGCAGTAACCTTTTTGGTACTTTACGTTGATGACATTCTACTCATTGGGAATGATGTAGGAATGTTGTCATCAGTAAAGGCTTGGTTATCTAAAAACTTCTCCATGAAAGATTTGGGAGAAGAATCCTATATTCTGGGAATAAGGATCTATAGAGATAGGTCCAAAAGGATGCTTGGCTTATCCCAATCTATGTACATAGATACCATAGTCAAAAGGTTTGGCATGGAAAATTCCAAGAGAGGCCTCGTTCCAATGAGGCATGGAATTTATCTCTCTAAAGAAATGTCTCCCAAGACACCTGAAGAGAGAGCATACATGGATAGAGTTCCTTATGCCTCGGCAATAGGATCTATCATGTATGCAATGCTATGTACTAGGCTTGATGTGGCACACCCACTAAGTGTCACCAGTAGATATCAGGCTGATCCAGGTGAGGAACACTGGAAGGCGGTGAAATGTATCCTTAGATACTTGAGAAGGACTAAGGATCTATTTCTCGTTTATGGAGGAAACGACTTGGAACTTCGAGGATTTACTGACACAAGTTTCCAGTAGGATATGGATGACAGCAAATCCATGTCTGGATTTGTATTCATGTTAAATGGAGGTGCAGTAAGTTGGAAGAGTTCCAAACAGAAAACAACTGCAGATTCGACGACCGAAGCAGAATACATTGCTGCAGCTGAAGCGGCCAAGGAGGCGGTTTGGATGAAGAAGTTCATCTCGGCGCTTGGAGTAGTTCCAAGCATTTCAGAACCTGTTCCATTATTGTGTGACAACAATGGGGCAATAGCTCAAGCAAAGGAGCCAAGATCACATCAGAAGTCAAAGCACATTCTGAGACGATTTCATCTGATTCGTGAGATCATCGCCCGAGGAGATATAGTAGTTGAGAAAGTCTCATCTGAAGATAATGTAGCAGATCCCTTGACTAAGCCATTATCTCAAAACAATTTACAACGTCACCTTAAGTCTATGGGACTTAGACACATGGGTGATTGGCTATAGTCCAAGTGGGAGAATGTTAGAATTGAGTGGCCTCATAGCCAATCATTGTACATTCTAGTTCAAATAATTAATAAAGGCAATTATTTCTTCATTTATAGTTCTCGCAAAGTAACTATCGTAATGAAGGTCCATAGACAAATGTATGGGATATTGAATCATGATGAGATCATGGTAGTGAGATCAATATTCTCAGTCAATTGTCTTAAACAGTTCTCGATCATAGGATATTTGAGATGGACATTAAATATCTGATAAGATCGACACAAGTTATGTCTGCTCATATGATGAGGGTGAATGATCTCACATTCACTCGTGTGGTGACACTAAGACAAACAAGTGGGTGCTCATTAGAGAATGAGTTCCCTGAACAGACCCAAATAAGAATTCCTGGATGGTAATTATACCTATTAGTCAACCAGCGAATTCAATCGTTGCAGTAGCACAGTTGGTCCTTTGACCTGAGTCACTAATGATACCTTGTTTGTGGACCATTGTATCTTGATTCTCTGACTCGTAGACTTTAACCATTAAGTCCACCATAATTGGTCTTTCAGATACAGTGGAAAGCTTGCGAAGGTAATTGAGTGAACAACAAAGGATCATTCACTCTTGGTATAAGAGTGGAGAGAAAATGTCCTATGGATGTGTACACAGAAATCCCTGGCCAAGGTCAAATGAAAGAATTGTCTTTCTAGATATTAATTGTGTACTGGAATCCATCTGGATAATGCGATAGAGGGTTTGACTATAAAACCATACCCTTGCATTATCGGGACATTGCATGAGTGAAGGATTAGATCTGTGCGGCATCTGCAGACGGAAAGGTTCAATTGAAGGAAACAGTATCCCTTATATCTTCTGGGATCATGAGGTAGTGTTTGGTGCTGTTCATGATCAGAAGGCCAAGTGATTTAATTATCAGATGATAATTCACTTGTTTATTAAATTAATCATTTAACATATGATGTTTAAATATTAATTAGTAAATATTAAATTCAAGAAACAGTTCTAAGTTTAATGGGCCTGCAACCGGACTGATATATGGGCCTAGAGGGTCACACACATAAGAGTTCTCGTCAGACGGTGGGAGACGTTAAATTTCATACTTATCTGGGTTTTTATGAAAAGCCGCAGGATAAACATGAAGATTTAATGGAGAATTATCCAAGGCCAAACTCTTGGATAATCATGAGGATTAATCCTTGTACTTATCCTTATTTCTATATAAGGAGGGCCAAGGGGAAGGGGTAAAAGTTGGTTGGACGAATTTTTACCCAGATTCTCTTTCTCCTCTCTCTCTCTCCTTCTCTCTCTCTCTTGGAGTGGATCTATCTCTCTCCGCGCATGGTGGATTTAAGATCTGGTCGGAGCACTCAAGTCGAGGAGGAAATCGCGTCTGCTACGGGAACTCGTGTGGATACCTCTAGAGATCGTGCGCGTGCGCGATTACCGAGTCGGCATCATCCACGGGAGATTCGAAACCCCGCAAAGGTGAAGAACTGTTCTTCCCGCATTTAATTTTAATGTCCGTTTTACGACCCCAGCAACCGATACAATGGAATCGATTTTATTTCCGCTGCGTTCATGGTGATTCCTTACAGTGGTATCAGAGCCAGGTTCGCTGGTTCGGTCGTAAAACGGCATCGTTTTGCGTGATTTTCTCGTTATGCGTGAAGAACCCGTATTGTACGTGTTCTTGGGCTAAAAATTATTTTAATAATCTGGGAATCGTTCCCATGTTTTTAGAAGGTCTAAAACTTGTTGGGATTTGATCCCGGATTTTATTTTGGGTTTTTCGGAGTTCTTCATGTGATGATGAACCGGGGTACTTCGGCGGCTTCGTACGTGCATCCCAAGTGTTCGGATGGCGGCCCGGATGTCCAGATCTCTTGGTGATAGTCACCTCTACGGATTGGGCATGGAGATCGCGGCCAAAGTGCCCTTGGAGGTCCTAAAAATCGAGCCCAAACTCGAATTTAAAACCCTGCAAAATCAGATTTTTGGAGGGGTTTTGGACTTAGTTTTCACCTCACTGGAGGCCGACGGCGGCCCTGCCGGCGCCAAGCACGTCACCGGCGCCTGGGGGCACCGCCGGCGTGGCCGGCGCCGCCGCCGGGGGGCTGGCCGCCGGCGCCGCTGCCCTGCAACCGCCACCGGGGTGATGCAAATTAGGGTTTGCAGACTTTAGGGGCAGGCCGGTCGAATGGAGGCTGGAACGGCCGGACCGCCCGGTCCCGATCCGGTCGGACCGGGCGGACCGGGCGGCGCCCTGGCCGAGCCAGGGTTCGACCCTGGCCGAGCCAGGGCTCGGGTCTGGCTGGGCCAGACCCCTGGCCGAGCCAGGGTTCGACCCTGGCTGAGCCAGGGCTCGACCCTGGCCGAGCCAGGGCCCTGGGTCCGGGCCATTGGGCCCTAATGGGCTAGGCCCATTTTTAAATTTATTAAAAATTGTTTTTTAAGGCCTGTTAAACCCTATTAAACCCATTATTAAGCCCATTTAAGCCCGTTTTAAAATTGTTTTAAAACAGTAAAATTATAGAAATAATTAATAATTGTTATTAATTATTTTTATGATTATTAACAGCTTATTAAAGTGTTTAATAACTGTTATTCAATTAAAAGGCTTTATTATTAATAGGGTATTAGTTAATTATTTAAAATTGTTTTAGATGATTAATTTCCCTGTTAAATTAATTAGTTTAAAATTATTTTAAACTGATTACATCCATAACTTGATTACATTTAACTGTTCAAATTGTTTGAATTAGTATTTAGCTTAACTGAATGGTTTAGTTATTTAATTGTCAATAATGCTTTGAATATTATTGATTATGCAGAAATAAATGTTATTTCGAAAACTTATTGGTATTATAATTTTATATTTATTGATGTAGCCGAAGCTATCACGACCGGATTCCGAGGTTGGAATCCGAAGAAGTGGATCCAAAGCCGGTTCGGATCGGTGTTATCGAGGCCCGACGGGGATCCGTAAGGCGGAGGAAGCAAAGGCGAAGCCGAAGGTCCGAAGGCGGAGACTGGCTCGGTCGGCGACTGGCTTGCTCCGGGAAGGTGCAGCCGAAGCTCCTTCGGCCGTTGAGGGGATGGCGCGATGCCGAGTCTCCTCGATGGCGGGGCAGCCGGCGAACGGCGTCGAGACCGAGCTCCTGCAGGAAGGAAAGAAGAAGAAACCGGTCAGCAGGAGTCCCGGGCTCTGGCCCTTAGGAACCCCCTCCGACGGTCAAGTTAGCTCCTGAAGATGATTCGATTCAGAAGGGAAAAAGTAGCTTTAATGCTAGTTGGACTGTAGTCCTTAAGGGTCTCGGAGGCATAGAATTGTATACCTTTGGCAATAAATAGCGGTGTATTTATAGCAGAGGATAGAGGATGGTTAACGGTGGCAGCCGATATAGGACTAAACGCGGGCTTACTGGTAAACCGCCATAGTACCTGGTCCGCCATCGGAGTGGGCCGGACTCGGCTATCGGGCCGAAGGGGGTTGGGCCGCTAATGGGCCGAAGCCTGTTGGGCCCTGGGCTGCCGCGCTGTTCCCGGGCCGTAGGCTGGTGGGCCACTGACGGGCTGAAGCCTGTTGGGCCGGGAGCGATGGTGCCGCTTATGGGCCGAAGGCTGCTGGGCCGCTGATGGGCCGAAGGCTTCCCTGAGGGCCTTGCATTGCTGCTGCTGGGCTGAGCGGGGTTTGGGCTTGTTTAAATGGGCCGAATCGGATTCTGCCTCATCACATAGCCCCCCACTCTTGTCTTCCTCATTTCTGAGATGGCGAGAGTATAGCCCGAAGCTAACAGGAGAATATCGTAACAGGTGTCTTACCCGAAGCTCTGTTCTTTTTCTGTGAGAAGAGGGTGCCTTCGGTCGGCCGAGGGTCATGCGGTTGCTTCGACTTCGCTCGGAGTGGCGACGAAGGCTAATGGGTCTGAAGGCGAAGGGCCGAGCCCTCTGACTCGTGTCAGGCTTCATTAAATGGACAGGATGGGCGTCGCTTCGCGAAGAAGCACGGGACACGCGTCGCGCATCCGCCCGCTCTGTGAAAAGCACAGAAAGATCCTGACCGCTCGCGGGTCGCGGATCGCCTTGGCTCTCTGTCCGAGGCTTCACTCGGATTGCCGCCGCTTCCTTCTTCGGCACGCGGATCGGGACACGTGTCAGGCATCCGGGTGATCAGCCGAAGGGTCGGAGCGCCCTCGGCCGTTGATCGCACTGTTTCAAGTCCCGAAGCCTGCCCGTCATTATTGCCGAAGGACGGTGCACGTAGCGGGCATCCGAGAGGAGCGATGGGACGAAGGGGACGATCTCAGCCGTTGGCTTCGGCGGGAAGCGCTTCGGATGGGGCTTATAAATACAAGCCCTCAGCAGGTCACTATTCTTCTTCCTGCTGCTGTTCTCGTGTTTCCCCTGCGATCACCCGAGCTCTCCCCCTCCTCCGGCGAAAAGCTAGCTCTCTGAAGGCTTCGCCCAAGCTCGCCGGCCACCGTGGGAGGATATCCATTCCTCAGAACGCATCGCTGGTGGAGCTGGGTGGCCTGAGAAGCTGCGCTCGGTTCAGAAGAGATTTCCTCCCCCTTCCTAAAAGTAAGCTTTGACCTTCTTCTTCTCCTTCGCGGCCTTATGGTCCGGAGTCTTTCCAGTGAGATTACTCCTTCGGACGAGGAGTATACTCCTTCCCACTCTCCGAAATCTTCTCTGTCAGATCCCCTCACCTTGGATTCCCTCGCTTCTGCGATGTCTGAAGAGCCTGAGGTCTCTGGGACTGAGGGGTCCGAGGCTTCCGGGGCCGAGGCTACCGAGGAGGTCCGGAACTCAGGCCGGGCTTCCACCTCGGGACGCCATCGTCCCGACATTGCTTCGGAAGCGTCCTACGCCCTTTCGGACGTAGAGGTGAGGAACCTTGTTTCTTACTTCCAGCTTCCTTCCTGGACGACCCCCTACCGACCTGACTCCGCTACCAGGGCCAACACTCCCCGCCCGGGTTCCTTCTCTATTTACGTTGATAGCTTCGAGGCGGGCTTCCGGCTTCCTCTTCCCACCTTCGTCATCAACCTTCTCAGCTTCTACGGGCTGGCCCCGTCTCAGCTTTTTCCCAACTCCTGGCGCACCGTATACGGATTTTTGAGCGTTTTCGCCCGTATACGGATCACTCCTTCCCTCAACGTCTTTCGCTACCTCTTCAAAATTCAAAGGCAGGGAAAGTCCGAGTGGTACTGCTTTGTCCCTCGGGTCGGCCGAAGCATATTCTCCGGGAAGCCCTCGTCCATCCACGGCTGGAAGAGGAAGTTCATCTTCATCTCTCTACCGGAGAACGAGCAGGGCGTGTGGCCCTTTCCTACTAAATGGGCGCCGCTGGCCACAGGCCTCTCGGACCCTCCTGCTCTGACCTCCGTCCAGAGCACCCTCGTGGGTCATATTCAAATCATGGCCCCGTACGATATCTGGGGGCTCCTCAGCGCGTCAGAGCGGCTGGTGAACGCCGGGGTATGGCCGGACCCACGGTCTGATCCGGAGCGAGCCTTCCCCTATCTTCCTCCCGGGGAGACTCCACGGGGCCGCGGAGGAAGGGCTGCCGCTCCTCCGGCCGAAGCTCCTCCGGCTGAGGAGGCTGATGAAGTTTCGGCCGAGGGTAAGTCGGCTTCAATTTTGTACTTGGTTTCTGTTTTGTTTCTAACATGCTCTTCTCGCTTACAGCAATGAACGATCTCGATGCCCTCCTCGCCCGGATATCCGACCAGCGTGGCCCAGGCCAGGCACCGGCCCCGCAGGCGGCAGGCGGGTCCAGCCGAGGCACCGGAGCTCCGAGGACCCGAGGCGGGGTTCCAAGGACCGCGGCCTCCACCGAGGGTCGGGCTGCTGTCGCTGCTCTCGAGAGGGAGCGGAAGACCAAGTTCGCCGCCCGAAGGGGCGGCCGACCGTCGAAGCGCCCTCGGGGGGAAGAGGCCGAAGAGGCGGAGCCGGCTCTGCTGATTAGGAGGGGTGCCGCGGCCCGAAGGGCCGCAAGGCTGGCGTCTCCCGAGGCGCCGAGGGGCGACTCCCCTCCGGCCGTATCGGCAGGGGCCGAAGACGAAGGCACCGGGTCGCAGGCGCCCCGGATGCAACGCGAATGGTGGCACCCCGAACCGGGGGTTTATAAGGACGAGAGTATGGAGGACTCGCAGACGTGCCTCCGTCTGCTCCGCAGTCTTACTCTCCCTTCGGCTTTCGAAGAGCTGAAGGACCATTCAGTCACCGACCTGGCGGCGATGAGCGCTCGGTTGGCGGTCCAGGTAAGAAGCTTGAATGTGCTTCAACTTAACTCTCCTTAGCTGTTCCTTGATTTTCTCTAATCCTTGTCTACTTTTGGTCCGCAGGCTGCGGTGACAGGTAGCGTCCTGATGCACCATCAGGAGCTGCTCCGACTCAAGCTCCTGGAGGCCGAGAGGGAGCCGGCCGGTTCGGGTGAGGGCACTTCGGTGGTGCCCCATATCGAGCCCTTAGTCGACGGGCTTGTAACTGCGAGTGCTCGGACGCGGGCGCAGCTGGAGGAGAGGGCAGCAGAGGCCCGTGCTTCCGCCGAGGCCAAGATGAAGGCCGAGGGTGAGCTCGCTGCGGCTCAGTCTGAGATCCGGGCCCTCAAGGCCCAGATCCAGGATAAGGACTCCCGGCGGGCTTCGGAGAAGCGCCGCCATGCTGAGGAGGTATCGGCACTGAAGCTGGAGCTGGAGGAGGTGGCGGACTCGGCCGTAGCCGATTACAAGGCCGGTCCGGACTACGCTGAAGAGATCCTCCAAGCTCAGCTGCTAGCGTCCTCTTCGGTCTTCGACCTGGGGCTGGCTGTCGCCCAGAGGGCCTGTCCGAGTGTCGATTTGACCGGGGTAGCCCTACCGATGGGCGAGGAAGCCAGGGAGCTCTTATCCTGGTGGCAGGAGCTTAGGGCCGAGAGGGCCTCACCTCCCGCTCCGGATGACGAAGCCGTGATCGCCGAGGAGGCCCCCGCCGAGGATGCCGCTCCTGAAGCGGTGCAGATCGTTGACTCTCCCTCTCCTGGTCGAGACGCAGTCGAAGCGGAAGAGGAAGGGGTTGTCGAGGGCTGACACGAGGGTTCCCCTTGGTTTTTGTCTCCCCTTTTTTGTAAGCCTTCGGCCAAGCGGATGGCCGATTTTGTACTTCCCCTTCTGTGAATATAGGAAGTATTTCTGAGTTTTACCTTATTATCTTCTGCATGATTGACCGAATCTGGCCTTCAGAAATCCGAGGTCCCATCGTCTGTCCGCTATAACTCGTAAGGCCGAGAACCGATGCAGGTTCGGATAGAATACTGCCACAATGTATACGGTCGGGGCCTTTACTAATGTGGTTCATAAGACCCGAAGGGGTATTCCGCCGCTCTTGATGCGGTTTGTGTGGCCGGAGCCACTCCCGATTTGGCTTACATGGGCTTGGAGAGATCTTGCCGCTCCCTGATCCGGTATATGTGGCCAAAGCCACCCTCGGACCAGGCTACCTGCGGATTTTTAGAAAGGCCATGCCGCTCCCCGATACGGTTTACATGGCCGAAGCCACTCCCGGTACGGTTTACATGGACTTAGAGTATAACATGCCGCATCCTGATCCGGATTACATGGCCGAAACCATTCGTCGGATCGAAGGACTCGCGGACTTTGAGAGAATACCATGCCGCTCCCGATACGGTTTGCATGGCCAAGACCACTCCCGGTACGGTTTACACGGACTTAGAGAATAACATGCCGCGTCCTGATCCGGATTACATGGCCGAAACCATTCGTCGGATCGAAGGACTCGCGGACTTTGAGAGAATACCATGCCGCTCCCGATACGGTTTGCATGGCCAAGGCCACTCCCGCTACGGTTTATACGGACTTAGAGAATAACATGCCGTGTCCTGATCCGGATTACATGGCCGAAACCATTCGTCGGATCGAAGGACTCGCGGACTTTGAGAGAATACCATGCCGCTCCCGATACGGTTTGCATGGCCAAGGCCACTCCCGGTACGGTTTATACGGACTTAGAGAATAACATGCCGCGTCCTGATCCGGATTACATGGCCGAAACCATTCGTCGGATCGAAGGACTCGCGGACTTTGAGAGAATACCATGCCACTCCCGATACGGTTTGCATGGCCGAAGCCACTCCCGGTACGGTTTACACGGACTTAGAGAATAACATGCCGCGTCCTGATCCGGATTACATGGCCGAAACCATTCGTCGGATCGAAGGACTCGCGGACTTTGAGAGAATACCATGCCGCTCCCGATACGGTTTGCATGGCCGAAGCCACTCCCGGTACGGTTTACACGGACTTAGAGAATAACATGCCGCGTCCTGATCCGGATTACATGGCCGAAACCATTCGTCGGATCGAAGGACTCGCGGACTTTGAGAGAATACCATGCCGCTCCCGATACGGTTTGCATGGCCAAGGCCACTCCCGGTACGGTTTACACGGACTTAGAGAATAACATGCCGCGTCCTGATCCGGATTACATGGCCGAAACCATTCGTCGGATCGAAGGACTCGCGGACTTTGAGAGAATACCATGCCACTCCCGATACGGTTTGCATGGCCGAAGCCACTCCCGGTACGGTTTACACGGACTTAGAGAATAACAACAGGTTTTCTGAAAAAGGAACCTTTATTCATACCCTCCGGCTGAAAGCCTGGGGAAAAGTGACTTACATATAATAACGCCGAAGGCGCTCTACATTCCAGGTGCGAGGAAGAGGCTGGCCCGAAAGGGTCTCCAACCGATAAGCTCCACGCCTGATCACCTCCTTGACCCGATAGGGCCCCTCCCAGTTGGGGGCAAGTTTCCCTGAGGCTTCGGCTGGTCTGGAAGCATGAGCATTCCTCAACACGAGGCTCCCTACTACAAAGCCTCGGGGCTTTACTCGAGTGTTGTGGTACTTGGCCATGCGCTATTGATAAGCCGCCAGCCGGATACGAGCCTTGTCCCGGGTCTCTTCAATGAGGTCTAGGTGGTCTCTCAGACCTTCTTCATTGGCCTCTGGATCGTAAGCAACGACCCTGGGAGAGGGAAGGCCGATTTCCACCGGAATAACGGCCTCTATGCCATAGGCCATGCGAAAGGGAGTTTCGCCGGTGGGGGTTCGGCTTGTCGTCCGATAGGCCCATAGAACACTTGGCAGCTCCTCTACCCATCGGCCTTTAGCTTCGCCGAGGCGGGTTTTCAATCCTTGCAGGAGGCTTCGGTTGGTGACTTCAACTTGGCCATTTGCTCGAGGATGCGCCACCGAAGTAAATTTGTGAAGTATGCCGAAGCTGGCACAGTTGTCGCTAAACCGCCGGCTGTCGAACTGCTTTCCATTGTCAGAAATGATGGCCCGAGGGATGCCGAACCGGCAAATGATGGACTTCCACACGAAGTTCCAAGCATTGCTATCGGTTATCGACGCGAGGGGTTCGGCTTCGACCCACTTAGTGAAATAATCTACCGCCACGATGAGGAATTTTCTTTGGCCGGTAGCAATGGGAAAAGGTCCCAAGAGGTCGATTCCCCATTGAGAGAAAGGTCAGGGATCGGACAAGGGGGTCAGAAGGGTGGCTGCCTGATGAATGAGGGAGCTGAACCTCTGGCACTGGTCACAGCGCCGCACGAGGGCTAGAGCGTCCTCTCGGAGTGTCGGCCACCAGTAACCCTGCCTTAGGAGCTTATGAGCCAAGGCCCTTCCTCCCGCATGCGCCCGCACACTCCTTCATGGACTTCTCTTATGGCGTAGTTGGCTTCGGCCGGGCCGAGACATCGCAGCAACGGTCGGCCGAAGGACTTCTTGTATAACACCCCGTCCACGAGGAGGAAATGGGATGAGCGTTGCCGAATGCGCTTCGCTTCCTTTGGATCTGGCGGGGCTTCTCCTCGGAGAAGGAAGGCGACAAGGGGAGTCATCCAGGTCTCGGCTTCTGCCTCGGTGATTTGCATGACTTCAGGCTCGCCGAGGCTTGGTTCTGCGAGCTCTTCTACGAGGATCATTCGGCCTCCTCCCCCGTCTTGAGTTGATGCCAATCGGGAAAGTGCGTCGGCTCTGGCATTCTCGGCTCTCGGGATCCTCACGATTTCATAAGAATCGAAGTGAGCGAGGATCTTGCGAGTCACCTGGAGATAGGATGCCATCTCCACCCTGCGCCGCTGCCCGTGGAACATGCGGAACCGTCCACGAAAAGTTGCCATTCGTCAGTTGGCGCAGAAGCCGAAGTGGCCTCGGCTTCGGGCACGTCGGGTTTAGGCTGAAGTGCCGAGGAAGCCCCGGGGGTGAGTTCTGCGATGAAGTCCACCAACGCCTGGGCTTTTATTGCTACCCGAGGTGCGTAGGAGATATCGAACTCTCCTAGCTCAATCGCCCACTTAGCCAGCTTGCCGGACACCTCCGGCCGGGAGAGAATTTGCCTTAGAGGCTGGTCGGTGAGAACTTTCACAGAATGGGCCAGGAAGTAAGGCCGGAGCCTCCTTGCGGACGAGACGAGGGCCAGAGCCAGCTTCTCTAGGGCAAGATACCGGAGTTCTGCTCCTTGAAGGGCTCGGCTGGTATAATTAACTGGCTTCTGAACGCCATCTTGCTCTCGGACGAGGACGGTACTGAGGGCCGTCTCGGAGACTGCAAGGTACAAGCTCAGGGGTTCCCCGGGAACCGGCTTGGATAAGATGGGGACTTGGGAGAGGTAGGCCTTCAGCTGAATGAAGGCTGCTTGACACTCATCCGTTCATTCGAAGTTGTTGGCCTTTTTCAGTAGCTTGAAGAAGGGGAAACAGTAGTCGGCCGCTCTTGACATGAAGCGGCTTAGAGCTGCGACCCTCCCGTTCAACTTCTGTACTTCTCGGAGGTTTGCCGGGGGGCGCATTTGCATGATGGCCGAAACCTTCTCAGGATTTGCTTCTACCCCTCGATGAGTGACCATGTAGCCGAGGAATTTCCCGGAGGCTACCCCGAAGGCGCACTTAGCCGGGTTCAGCTTCATCTTGTACCGTCGAAGGGCGGAGAAGGTTTCGGCCAGGTCAGCCAAATGATCTTGGGCGACGCGGCTCTTTACTAACATGTCGTCGATGTAGACCTCCATGTTACGGCCAAGTTGCGGGGCGAACACCTTATTGACAAGGCGTTGAAAAGTCGCGCCGGCGTTCTTCAGACCGAAGGGCATCCGGGTGTAACAGTATAGGCCCAGATCGGTCGTGAAGCTGGTCTTGCTCTCATCATCCGGATGCATCCGGATCTGGTGGTAGCCTGAGTAGGCGTCGAGGAAGCTTAAGAGCTCGTGGCCGGAGGTCGCATCCACCACCTGGTCTATCCGGGGTAGCGGGAAGCTATCCATTGGACAGGCCTTATTGAGGTTGGTGAAGTCCACGCACATCCGCCACTTGCCATCCTTTTTTGGCACCAATACCACATTGGCGATCCAGTCCGGATGATGCACCTCTCGGAGGTGTCCGGCGTCCAGCCCCTTCTGCACTTCGGCTTGGATGGCGACCCTCCTTTCTTGATTGAAGGTGCGCCGCTTCTGTTTTACCGGGGGCTGGTCGGGATTGGTATGAAGCCGGTGCTCTGTCACCTCCGGGTCAACCCCGGGCATGTCCGCTGGAGACCAGGCGAAGACGTCGAGATTCTTTTTCAAGAACTCGATAAGCTTCTCTGCTTCGGACTTCTCCAGGCCGGAGCCTATCATCAGGGTTCGTCCCTCGCCTCCCGGAACCGGGACGGCGAGGAGTGCTTCTCCTGGAGATGCCTCGGCTGACGATTCGATCGTCAGGGTTTCGGCCGCGGCCTTCCCCTTGACTGAAATTATGTAACACTGCCGGGCCGCTTCTTGATTCCCTCTGGCCTCGCCTATTCCATGGCTGGTATGAAACTTCAGCTTCTGATGGAAGGACGAAGGCCCGGCTCCGACCCCGTCGATAAGCCTTCGGCCGAATATGGCGTTGTAGGCTGAATCGATTTTTACAACAGCAAAGTCCGTTTCAACGGTTAATTGCCGGGGGGTGGTGCCTAAAGTTACAGGGAGTCGGACAATGCCCTCTACTCGGCAGGGCGAGCCGTTAAAACCGAAGAGGGGGCCCCGGTGAGGCTTCATATTAACCTCACTCAATCCTATTTTTTCAAAACAATCGTAAAACAGGATGTTTGGGGCACTACCATTATCAACAAATATTCTATGTACATCATAGCTATTAATTACAGCATTGACGACGAGGGCGTCATCGTGAGGGACCTGAACATCAATCAGGTCCTCGGAGCCGAAGGTAATGTCTTCTAGACGAGGCCGCTTCGGTTCGCCGTCCACTGCCGCTACGGTATCGTGCTGCCGCGGCCTTGATCCTTCCCCCGGTCCTCCGGATATCATCATGATAGACCCAGAACTGGGTCTTTGATGGGATGATTCTACCGGGGCCGAGGTGACCTTCGTCGGAGGAGCGGCTTCTATCGCCGGGGGTTGTTGCCTGGGCGCTGCAGGGACGTCCCGGTTCCGCTGCGGCGGGGGCTGCTCCCGTCGATACTGCGGCAGTCTTCCCTCCCGGATGAGGCGGTCGATTTCTTCCCGGAGCTGTCGGCACTCATCCGTCGTGTGGCCGATCTCCCGGTGATACTCACAGTATTTGCCGGGATCCCTTCGGCGAGGATCTGTTTTGATGTGATCAGGCCGCCAGATCATGCCCTTCACCTCCATAAGCATTCGGGAAGGGGGAGCAGGTAAGGATATATATCGTGGCTGCGGGTCCCGTCGCCTTTCCCTGTCCCAGTCCTCCCGGCGATGTCGCTTTCGGGAGGGCTCTTGGTCTTCTGGCCGATGTCGGACCACCTGGGGAGCAGGTGCCGAGGTGGCTTCGGCTGCGGCTTTACCCCTGGACAGCATCAAGGCCTCCCGGTTGATGTATTTATGGGCCCGGGCCACGAGGTCCTGGAAAGTAGGGAGATGGCGCTTCCCAATGGAGCCGAGGAGCCCCTCGTCCCGGCACCCGCTGATCACGGCCGAGACCGCGATCGAGCTGTCAAGGTTCGGGATTTGGGCGGCCTCGGTCCGGAACTTGGTGAAGTACTCTTGGAGAGTTTCGGTGGGGCCTTGCCGGATGGCCAGCAAACTGGCGGAGGTTTTGCACTGCCGGGTGGCATCATAAAACTGGTCGATGAACAACTGGCCCAACTGGACTAAGGAATGGATGGAGTTGGGGGCCAGTGTCTCGAACCAGGTGAGGGCGATTTTTTCAAGGGTGAGGGGGAAAAGACGGCAGCGGACTGCCTCGGAGACCCCTCGAACCCGTAGGTAAGCGTTGAATCTCTGGAAATGACAGACCGGATCTGTCATTTCGTCGTAGAGAGGGCCCTTCGGCAGCTTGAAATTGGGGGGCACCTTGGTGGCCAGGAGCTCCGCCGTGAATGGGGTTTGCTCCAAGATGTTGCTGGCGAGAGGCGCCCCGTAAGGCCGAGACACCATCTGCTGCATCTCTTTGCGCATCGCCATCAACCGCTGGTCCAGGTCCGGGGCAGTCGAGGTGGTGACAGATTGTCCTCCGGTCCGGGCCGGACGGAATTCTGACGAAGCATAGTCTTGCTCCGTCAGGCGATCGATGCGGGGGGCTCGGGCAGGCAGCGCCGAGGGTTCACCGCGCGTCGCCGTGGTTTCGTGGGGAGAAACCGGTGCAGGCGCCGGCCGGAACCGGGCGTCTTGCACTGGGTAGAGTGCGGGGAGCGACGCCTGTTGAGGAAGCTGTCCCATCAGTCCCATGCACTGGGCGATGACGGACACCATCTCCTGAAGAGGCGCTAGGGACGTGACGGCAGCCGCCAGCGTTGTCACCTGCTGCTGGAGCACCCCCAATCGGTCTTCCGAGACGAGAGACTCCGGTATGGTTGGCAAAGGCAGGTTCGGTGGGGCAGAAGGAACTCCTTCGGAAGGCAGCATCTGCGCCGAGGCCTCCCGTGCCTCTGCTTCGCTCTGTCCGGACCGTCGGGTGACAGGTCGTTGAGACATGACTTGTTTTGTTGGTTCCCACAAACGGCGCCACGTGATGTAGCCGAAGCTATCACGACCGGATTCCGAGGTTGGAATCCGAAGAAGTGGATCCAAAGCCGGTTCGGATCGGTGTTATCGAGGCCCGACGGGGATCCGGAAGGCGGAGGAAGCAGAGGCGAAGCTGAAGGTCCGAAGGCGGAGACTGGCTCGGTCGGCGACTGGCTTGCTCCGGGAAGTTGCAGCCGAAGCTCCTTCGGCCGTTGAGGGGATGGCGCGATGCCGAGTCTCCTCGATGGCGGGGCAACCGGCGAACGACGTCGAGACCAGAGAGAGGAGTCCGAGGTCGGTGGCCGAGACCGACTCGGGAAGGTCGGCGATGATTCGAACCGAGCTCCTGCAGGAAGGAAAGAAGAAGAAACCGGTCAGTAGGAGTCCCGGGCTCTGGCCCTTAGGAACCCCCTCCGACGGTCAAGTTAGCTCCTGAAGATGATTCGATTCAGAAGGGAAAAAGTAGCTTTAATGCTAGTTGGACCGTAGTCCTTAAGGGTCTCGGAGGCATAGAATTGCATACCTTTGGCAATAAATAGCGGTGTATTTATAGCAGAGGATAGAGGATGGTTAACGGTGGCAGCCAATATAGGACTAAACGCGGGCTTACTGGTAAACCGCCATAGTACCTGGTCCGCCATCGGAGTGGGCCGAACTCGGCTATCGGGCCGAAGGGGGTTGGGCCGCTAGCATTTATGTTAGGCCCTGGGCTGCCGCGCTGTTCCCGGGCCGTAGGCTGGTGGGCCGCTGACGGGCTGAAGCCTGTTGGGCCGGGAGCGATGGTGCCGCTTATGGGCCGAAGGCTGCTGGGCCGCTGATGGGCCGAAGGCTCCCCTGAGGGCCTTGCATTGCTGCTGCTAGGCTGAGCGGGGTTTGGGCTTGTTTAAATGGGCCGAATCGGATTCTGCCTCATCATTTATAAAATTTAATACCAAACTGCAATTATGTGATGATTGTGATGCATGTGATGTGTTTTATGGTGGGATGATCATGGACTTAGTATTTTCATGTGATGAATGATGTGGATGGATGCGATGCTTATTTCATTTGGTATTTTAAATAGGACCTGCGTGTCCTCCTCTCTCTTAATCCAAGTGTACTTTCTACCTTCCTATAAGATTGTACTCCCCTTGATAAGATCAATGTTTCTAATTATTTAAATGTACATTTATGGACCTGCAAGTCCCGAATTTCATATTTAAATGTATCGGATTAAGCTAAGAGGACGGGATCTTCTGAAGACACCTCTGGAGGAAGGACTCGCATCAAATGGAACCAGTGTTGCTATTTTCACATTATGAACCTATTATGGATCATCGTTTGGCTCCGATGATTCCATACTAGCTTTAGCAGTCCATGATCATCCCCATTTAAATTTTTCTGCATATATGTGATGTTTGCGGACCATGCTATCATATATATATTTCTATTAAGTATATTGATACTTCAAATCGAAATACTATTGATAGCACGATTTTTATAAATCAACTCAAAAACCCTCTTTTAAAATTTAAGTTGTAAACGTGAGATATTCAGAATAATTCACGTTACCCACCATCATTATAGATCTTAGGATAATTCTTATCTCAAACGGATTTGTTGTGCTACCACCAGGTCCATTTGATTTAGAAATTAAACTAGGTCTACGACATATGATGTCATGAAGATGAATGGACAAATAGTATAGTTTTGTTGTGCTACCACAAGGATTGCACTATGAATTCATGTCATCTAAGTAATGATGGATAAACTTAACTAAATCATTTGATTTGTTGTGCTACCACAAGGTCATTCTAATTCAGGGGTTAAATCGATCGGATATTGCAAATGTTGCAACTGTCAAGAGTTGACTGCCTAAGGGACTTGATGTGATTTGTTGTGCTACCACAAGGTCACATGCTTGATGCCCGAAGGATTCTGATTCCCACTAGGAGATCACCGGAATCTCCCGTTCTGTATATTAGAGGGTCATACAGATCGCCGAAAAATAGTGGGACCCTAAATCAAGATTAAAAGTCATAAATCTGATTTTATGAACTATCTGCTCATTTTTATATATTTCTATGTAGGTCGCTATGTCGTCACCTAACCCCCTCCGTTGCATACTTGATGCAAACAAACTCACGGGACCAAATTACATTGACTGGTTACGCAACCTGAAGATTGTCCTCAGGTGTGAAAAGCTAGCCTATGTCCTGGATCAACCAGATCCAGTGCAACCCGGTGATGATGCTAACGAAGATGAATTAATGATGTATGAAAATTGGAAGGAGGACTCTGTCAAGGTCCAGTGTTATATGCTCGGTTCAATGAACAATGAACTGCAGCGACAGCATGATAACATGGAACCTAAGACCATTCTGAATCACCTACAAGAACTGTTTGGTGAACAATCCAGAACAGAAAGATATGAGATATCTAAGAAATTGTTCAGGACCAGAATGAGCGAGGGCACATCTGTGCAAATTCATGTACTCAAGATGATAGAATTGATTGAGAGGCTTGCAGTGCTCGGCTTTGTTATGAACAATGACCTGAGCATCGACTTAATTCTACAGTCCCTTCCAGATTCATTTTCACAATTCATTATCAACTTCAATATGAACAAAATTGAAGTTTCACTAACTGAGCTGCTCAACATGTTGAAGACAGCAGAAGGCACTATCCAGAAAGACAAGCCACAAGTAATGCTTGTTGGTAAGACCAACAAGAAAAGAAAAGCTGGACAGACCTTTAAGAAAGGTAAACCTAAGAAGCCAGTGAAAAGCAAACCGGCGGCACAAAAGGACAAAGCTAAAGTCAATGATAAAGGTCAATGTTTCCACTGCCATAAAGAAGGTCATTGGAAGAGAAACTGCAAGATTTATCTTGCAGAAAAAGCAAAAGAGAGGTTTGGTGAAGCTTCAGGTATTCTCATGATCGATCTTAACTTGTCTTATAGAGAAACAACATCTTGGGTATTAGATACTGGATGTGTTTCTCATATCTGCAATAACTTGCAGGTGTTAACAAGTAAAAGAAGATTGAACCGCGGAGACGTGGATCTGAGGCTCGGGAATGGAGCAAAAGTTGCTGCCTTAGCTGTGGGGACAACAAGACTTCAGATGCCGTCAGGAGACTCATTGGAACTGATAGATTGCTATTATGTTCCCACCATTATTAGGAATATCATATCTATCTCATGTTTAGATAAACAAGGATATTCTATGAAACTAGAGAATAAAGGTTGTTCTATTTATCATGGAGACAAATTGTTTGCTTCCGGATATTTATTGAATGGATTATATTTACTTGATATTTCATATGATGTTTGTCTGGTAAATAAATCTCTTGAACGCTTAGATAAGGATGTGAATAAATCGTACCTATGGCATTGTAGGCTAGGTCATATAAATGAGAATAGGATCATAAGGTTGCAAAAGAATGGATATCTTGATCCATTTGATTATGAATCATTTGCAACCTGTGAAGCTTGTCTCATGGGAAAGATGACCAAAGCTCCATTCTCAAGACATGGAGATAGAGCTAAGGACTTATTGGAACTAATACATAGTGATGTATGTGGTCCAATGTCCACTCATGCTATGGGTGGTTACTCATACTTTGTTTCATTTACAGATGATTTCTCAAGATATGGCTACATATATTTAATGAAATATAAGTCAGAAGTCTTTGAGAAATTTAAAGAGTTTAAAAACGAAGTTGAGAACCAGACTGGAAAGAGTATCAAAACTCTTCGATCAGATCGAGGGGGAGAATACTTAAGTACATAATTCACAGAATATCTAAAGAATAATGGTATTTTGTCTCAGTGGACTCCTCTCTATACACCACGATTAAATGGTGTATCAGAAAGGAGAAATCGTACTCTATTAGATATAGTACGATCCATGATGAGTTATGCCGAACTCCCAATCTCTTTATGGGGATATGCACTGTTGACTGCTGCATATCTGTTGAACAAAGTTCCGAGTAAGTCAGTACCTTCCACTCCATATGAGATATGGAAAGGAAAGAAACCAGACTTTAAGCATGTTAGAGTCTGGGGTTGTCCTGCACATGTCAAATGACATGATCCAGACAAACTGGATTCCAGGACACAGAAATGTAGATTTGTGGGATATCCAAAAGAGACTTTTGGATACTACTTCTATCAGCCCAACGATCAAAGGGTGTTTGTCGCAAAAAGAGTTGTCTTCTTAGAGAAAGAATATCTTTCAAAAGAAGACAGTGGGAACAAGATAGAATTGGAAGAAATTTTAGACCCACAAATCAACACTAGTTCATCTACTGAACCATTGACTCAAGAACTTGTTCAAGATGATACACAAAAGGTTCGCAGATCAGGTAGAGTGCCTAAGCAGCCTGAAAGATATGTTGGACATATCGATGATGGCAAACCCAAAAATGCACTTAAATGAGGATGATGATCCTCAAACCTACCTAGAAGCCATAAATAGTCAAGAATCAGAAAAATGGCAAGAGGCAATGAATTCTGAAATTATGTCCATGTATGCCAACCAAGTTTGGAAACTTGGTTGATCTGTCAGAAGGTATAGTACCTATTGGCAGTAAATGGATCTATAAAAGAAAGATCGGGGCAGATGGACAGATTGACACATACAAGGCAAGACTGGTAGCAAAAAGATATCGTCAAAGGCATGGCATTGACTATGACGAAACCTTTCCTCCAGTTGCCATGATCAAGTCAATCAGAATATTTCTTACTATCGCTGCATTCTATGATTATGAAATATGGCAAATAGATGTGAAAACAGCATTCCTTAACGGGAACCTTCAAGAAGAGGTGTATATGATACAACCTGAAGGATTCACTTCTAAAGAGCATTCAAGCAAGGTATGCAAGCTGCAAAGATCCATCTATGGATTAAAGCAGGCATCCTGAACTTGGAACTTAAGATTTGATGAAGCAATCAAATCTTATGACTTCATTAAGAATGAAGATGAACCTTGTGTATACAAAAAGGCTAGTGGGAGCGCAGTAACCTTTTTGGTACTTTGCGTTGATGACATTCTACTCATTGGGAATGATGTAGGAATGTTGTCATCAGTAAAGGCTTAGTTATCCAAAAACTTCTCCATGAAAGATTTGGGAGAAGCATCCTATATTCTGATAATAAGGATCTATAGAGGTAGGTCCAAAAGGATGCTTGGCTTATCTCAATCTATGTACATAGATGCCATAGTCAAAAGGTTTGGCATGGAAAATTCCAAGAGAAGCCTCGTTCCAATGAGGCATGGAATTTATCTCTCTAAAGAAATGTCTCCCAAGACACCTGAAGAGAGAGCATACATAGATAGAGTTCCTTATGCCTCGGCAATAGGATCTATCATGTATGCAATGCTATGTACTAGGCTTGATGTGGCACACCCACTAAGTGTCACCAGTAGATATCAGGCTGATCCAGGTGAGGAACACTGGAAGGCGGTGAAATGTATCCTTAGATATTTGAGAAGGACTAAGGATCTATTTCTCGTTTATGGAGGAAACGACTTGGAACTTCGAGGATTTACTTACTCGAGTTTCCAGTCGGATATGGATGACAGCAAATCCATGTCTGGATTTGTATTCATGTTAAGTGGAGGTGCAGTAAGTTGGAAGAGTTCCAAACAGGAAACAACTGCAGATTCGACGACCGAAGCAGAATACATTGCTGCAGCTGAAGCGGCCAAGGAGGCGGTTTGGATGAAGAAGTTCATCTCGGCGCTTGGAGTAGTTCCAAGCATTTCAGATCTTGTTCCATTATTGTGTGACAACAATGGGGCAATAGCTCAAGCAAAGGAGCCAATATCACATCAGAAGTCAAAGCACATTCTGAGACGATTTCATCTGATTCGTGAGATCATCGCCCGAGGAGATATAGTAGTTGAGAAAGTCTCATCTGAAGATAATGTAGCAGATCCCTTGACTAAGCCATTGTCTCAAAACAATTTACAACGTCACCTTAAGTCTGTGGGACTTAGACACATGGGTGATTGGCTATAGTCCAAGTGGGAGAATGTTAGAATTGAGTGGCCTCATAGCCAATCATTGTACTTCTAGTTCAAATAATTAATAAAGGCAATTATTTCTTCATTTATAGTTCTCGCAAAGTAACTATCGTAATGAAGGTCCATAGACAAATGTATGGGATATTGAATCATGATGAGATCATGATAGTGAGATCAATATCCTCAGTCAATTGTCTTAAACAGTTCTCGATCATAGGATATTTGAGATGGACATTAAATATCCGATAAGATCGACACAAGTTATGTCTGCTCATATGATGAGGGTGAATGATCTCACATTCACTCGTGTGGTGACACTAAGACAAACAAGTGGGTGCTCATTAGAGAATGAGTTCACTGAACATACCCAAATAAGAATTCCTAGATGGTAATTATACCTATTAGTCAACCAGGGAATTCAATCGTTGCAGTAGCACAGTTGGTCCTTTGACCTGAGTCACCAATGATACCTTGTTTGTGGACCATTGTATCTTGATTCTCTGACTCGTGGACTTTAACCATTAAGTCCACCATAATCGGTCTTTCAGATACAGTGGAAAGCTTGCGAAGGTAATTGAGTGAACAACAAGGGATCATTCACTCTTGGTATAAGACTCGAGAGAGAATGTCCTATGGATGTGTACACAGAAATCCCTGGCCAAGGTCAAATGAAAGAATTGTCTTTCTAGATATTAATTGTGTACTGGAATCCATCTGGATAATGCGATAGAGGGTTTGACTATAAAACCATACCCTTGCGTTATCGGGACATTGCATGAGTGAAGGATTAGATCTGTGCGGCATCTGCAGACAGAAAGGTTCAATTAAAGGGAACAGTATCCCTTATATCTTCTGGGATCATGAGGTAGTGTTTGGTGCTGTTCATGATCAGAAGGCCAAGTGATTTAATCATCAGATGATAATTCACTTGTTTATTAAATTAATCATTTAACATATGATGTTTAAATGTTAATTAATAAATATTAAACTCAAGAAACAGTTCTAAGTTTAATGGGCCTGCAACCGGACTGATATATGGGCCTAGAGGGTCACACACATAAGAGTTCTCGTCAGACGGTGAGAGACGTTAAATTTCATACTTATCTGGGTTTTTATGAAAAGCCGCAGGATAAACATGAAGATTTAATGGAGAATTATCCAAGACCAAACTCTTGGATAATCATGAGGATTAATCCTTGTGCTTATCCTTATTTCTATATAAGGAGGGCCAAGGGGAAGGGGTAAAAAGTTGGTTGGACGAATTTTTTCCCAGATTCTCTTTCTCCTCTCTCTCTCTCCTTCTCTCTCTCTCTTGGAGTGGATCTATCTCTCTCCGCGCATGGTGGATTTGAGATCTGGTCGGAGCACTCAAGTCGAGGAGAAAATCGCGTCTGCTGCGGGAACTCGTGTGGATACCTCTAGAGATCGTGCGCGTGCGCGATTACCGAGTCGACATCATCCACGGGAGATTCGAAACCCCGCAAAGGTGAAGAACTGTTCTTCCTGCATTTAATTTTAATGTCCGTTTTACGACCCCAGCAACCGATACAATGGAATCGATTTTATTTCCGTTGCGTTCATGGCGATTCCTTACAGCCACGTGGAGGGCGGAGCTAACGGGAGGAAACGTGGGCTCGCGCTGGTGTGCCACATGGCTGGAGTGGCGAACGCACTCCCGCCCACCTACATGGGCGACGATGTGCTGCTTCGCGTATGCAGGAGTGGTGTCGTGTGGATGTACGACGGATGGCGCGGTGGGGGCTGAGAGAGAGAGGAGAATGGGAGGAGAGAGATAGAGAGGGAGAGAATTAAGAGAGAGGGAAAACGACATAAGGAGAGGGAGAGGGAGCGAAAAAGTGAGAGAGAAAGAGAGGGAGCAAAGGAGATAGATAGCGTCAGAAAAATTGAATAGTGGAGAGAGAAGGGGAGAGCGTGTTGCAATCAAGAGGGAGAGAAAACACAGAGAAAAAGTTAGAGAGAGAGAGAGCACAGAGGGGATGCGTGTGAGAGAGAACCCTAGGCGAGAGAGAGGAAAAGCTAGAGGAAAAAAAAAAGTGAGAGAGAGAAACGTGCAATAGAGAGAGGAGAAGGAAGAAGACCCCCGAGAGAGAAAAAGCAAGAGTTTTTAAAGGGGAGAAAGGTTTTCGAAAAGGGGAAGGGAGGGAATAAAAAAATAGAAAGAAAGAGGTGGGTGACGGCAGCTGCTCCATGGCTCTCCTTGGGTAAAGGGTTAAGGCAACCCTTTTTAAACATTGTATGGCCAATTTGCCCCTGATGTATTCATTTTTACAAAATAAGAGTTGTTTCTGCTAAAATTTGAACTCTGGTCCTCCCACAAATGTCAAGAGGCTTAGCCAACTACACCATGCCCTCTTCATGTCATGTTCACACAAAATAAATGTAAATTAGATTTCTGTAGTGAACAAAATTACACTTATGCCCAAATAAAATTATTTATTGTCTCGGCTTTACCAAAAAAACCGCAAATGTGTTAGACTTAGTTTTTCACATGAAATGACGATGTTTCTAACTCGGCATTCAACAAAATTGATATCATTAGAATCAGGACAAAATTATATATCATTTCATATCGTTTTGTACATAAAATGATGAGTATAATGCATGCATTAGCCCTTTTAATACTCAAAAATATCAAATTATCACAACCCCCCCAACTTACTCATTGCTAGTCCTTTAACAATGCAAATAATAAAAAAATCAGGACAACAATGAATTATCACGTTTCATTTGAAGTTATATGTCACAAACAATTAAATGGTAGCCGGTTAGTTAAGCTAAAGTTCTCATTTCCTACTACACTTAAGGTCGTGAAAGCTGATCGTACATGAAAATTGGCATGCTTAGAATTTATTTCCGTCCTTTCTGTATATCCTCGCCTTTACTAACCTTTTAGGTAAAGCTATCTAAGGAAGAGAAGAGAAAAGAGGTTTCCCTATCAGTCAGTAAGGGTCGTTTTTCAACTCTCGCTCCGACTCCATACTTGTCAAGACTTTGTTTTATTTTTAGTACGAGGAACTTTTCATTTAGTTGCGTCCTTTGCCTTTGAGAGTGCGTACTTTTTACTACTCTCTTTAATTTGCTTAAAGGGAGGTTCATATTTTTTTCTACCTGCCTTCCTTTGACTTTTTCAAAACATTATATGACATTTAGTGTACATGTTTATAGCTATCCCTTTTTAAATGACCGCCTCCTATTACGAATCCTAACTTTTCTTACATTCAACCCAAAGAGAAAAAAAAAATCAAAATAGGTAGTCCTACCCTTAAGGTTAATTCTAGTAATTCTATACTTTCAAGGTCTTCCACTCACTCTAAGTTGCCGTGTGTGTGTGAAAATCATTCATGTCGTGGTTTCTTATGAAGTGGGATATTCTAAACATTAAAGGTTTGTCTAACTGACTAACACAAAATTAATTTGTTTAAGATTCTCTTAAAAAAGCATGATTTTATGAAAGCTTAAGTGGAGTGTGAAAAAGAATTTTTGAAAAAAATTGAGTATTTTTATTTGTGAAAAATATTAATTTTCTTCAAAATATTTTACAATTATGTGCAATAGTTGCTCCCCCCAACTTAAATGACATTGACCTCAGTGGCATAACACGTAGGAAATAATTACAGCCAAAAGGAGTCGGAGAAGAAGAGATACAACCTAGAGTGTCAAGGATTTTCATCTATTTTACGCCCACGCCAACTGCCACCCGAATTATTAAACCTATAACGAAAATAAATAAAAAAATGACTTATTAAATTAACCTAACAACATTGAGTTGCCTCCTAATAAGCGTTAAGTTTAACGTCTTCAGCCAGACGCAATGTGCATACTTACCAATGCCTGCTGGCACAAATTTCAGTGCATGCATTTTGAACTTTGTTGGTTGGAGTGGGCCAAATATTGTATGCAGCTGATGAGTCAGAGTGTTATCACTAAGGCTCTAGAGAAATGAATTTTTCAACGTGGTAATTGAGAGATTGGTTCTACTTGATTCATAGGCCATGTCAATAATATACTCCGCTTCCTTTTCCTGAATGAATTGAAGACTTCAATTTCCAAGAAAAAGATCAGAAGTTCCCAGAATGATGGAACATTGATTCAAATGTTGGAGATGATCCAATGTCGAAGATGAGGAAATCAACAAATATGTGGCTCATGTCCACCTGAATGAGAGTATCTTGGAACATACCACGTGGTTGTTTAATGAATTGATAAATCGAATGCAGAGCAACTGACATAGTCTTTAATTTGAGGATTCCAAATTTCTCAAAGATAGAGACTGAGAGCAGGTTCAGTTTGGCCCCAAGTTTCAATAAAATCCAATAAAGAATGATGTTATTAATATTGCAAGAATTGAGTTGGGCAACACATTGAGTTTCTTTGAGAAAAGGGTTGTTGATGTGGACTTGGCCCAATAATTCCATCATCTGTTTTATTCGGTCCAACTTCTGATGGCTAGTGGGGCCTCGATTCTTTGGCACTCGCAAAACAAATCATGGATAGGTGAATATTCGAATTCTTACTAGACTCCTTCTCATTCCCGTCATCTCTCCCCAACTTATCATCAATGGGCTCTCCCACTATGCTAGCTTCTCTTTTGAGAACTCTTTAGCATCATTTTTGTTGTTCACTGCCTCCAAGATTTCATGAACTTCCTCAATCTTATCCTTTCCACCCTCTTCACAAGTTGGAGGGTTATCATTTTTAATACACTCCTCAACTCTTTCTTCCCATTTTTCTTCTTTGATCTTCCTCAATGATGGAAATGAATTCAACCTTTCTTGATAATTAGCCTCACAAACTATCAGGTTTGAGCATTAATTTATGCTAGCACTTCTCATTCCCTCCTAATATGCCTCAAGATTCTCTTCATTTTCAAAATTAGTGATGATGTGGGCCCTTTCGGGGTGAGAGATCTTGCGTTGGAATGGTGAGTTGAATTATTGATCAAAATCAAGAGGTCTATCTACAAAAGTTTCAATGGGCTTGCTAGGCACTTGTGCTGAGTCTATTCTTATAGTAGCTTCACTCAAATCATCTACCATGGCCTGCATCTGGTCAATAGATTGTTGTTGGGCTAGGACTATTTGCTCCAACAGCTTACATTATTCATCCTCATGTTGTCTTAACTACTGCGGAGATGGGTAATTGGGTTGATCGTCAGAGTGTGGAGACCAAGGAGAGGGAGAGTAAGGGGGTATCAAATATTCAGACTGTCCTTTAAGATGGGCCTGGTCATAACAATTGTGCTGAATTTGGGCCCAATCTTGGATGTTTTGGACAGGAGAACTTTGGGTAGCCCAATCTTGGGAGTTGTTTTGATACTGGGCCCAATTTGAGATGTCTTGGATAGGTAGACTTTGGGCCTGGGTTTGCTCATATTCTCCCAAAAGATTAGGATGGGCTCCCCAATTTGAGTTGTAAAAGTTTGGGCATTGGTTGTAATCGGGTGGAGACAACTCTTGAATCATATAGGCCTGTTCTTGGGTAGATGGGGAAAACTGGACCTTATTTGGATAATCATTAGCATAATGGGCCAGCGTGGCCCACTTGCAACAGTCCTCCTGATAAGAAGGTGGATTGTAGGATGTAAAAGTGTTTTGACATATAGGCCAAGAAATTGGTTCATCTGGATCCACTCCATGTTGATTTTTTTTTTTCCTTTTTTTTTTCTTCTCTTTTTTTTAAAAAATTATACAAACAAATTAGCACTCAATTAATCCTAAGATATCTATGGTTAAACTAACCTAAATGATGTGTTTCTCACAAATTAACCTAGGTCTAACTTAGGCCCACCATCACAATTGTCAATCGGCCAGGTAAAAGGTGGTGGTGGGAGGCTCCCCCTACTTTCGTAGGGACCTAATTAAATAACCACCGACCCACTTAGGTGTTTGCCATTTAACCTCTAGCCTTAGACACCGATTTTCAAAGTTGATAGTGGGCTCAAGCTAGGCCCAAATCTCATTGTGACCCCTAAATTTAATTCCTACTAAGTTTTAATGGGCTTGGGTTAGTGAAAGAGTATAAGGGATGATTGTTTTTGGGCTAAGGAAGGGTGATGAAATCCCAACCTTATTTTGTTAATAGACTAGCCCTTAAAATATTTTCAAGTAACGTGCACAACCAATTCAAACAAGGGGTTCTATGCAATCATGGAAATGCATGAACATGTCATTTAAGGAAGTTTAGAGTTTTTTTTGTACCTACAAAATAAATAAAAATATTGTCAGCATGGATATTTACAATGAATCTAAAATTATCAAAACTAAAAATCTAATTCTCCAGCAATGGCGTCAAAAATAGATGTGCACGCGATGCACATCGTTAAACGCTTACAGCAATCAACTTCAAAAATTACTGGGACTCACAACTAATTTGAAATTAGTAAGTGGTGAGAACCGAGTCGATCCACAGATAAATAGATTTTTAATTTTGAAAACCTTGAATATTTGATGAACAATTTTTAGATGATGTGAAGACTTAGAACTATAGCTTAACTTAACCCAGAGATCAAGCAACAATTTAGTGTAAATCTACCACTTAGTTAACTCAAAAGAAAAAGCTAATGGATTAATAAAAAGTAATAGATTCTAAGATTCCTCTTTCTTTCAAAACATTTAACTAATGCCACTAACTAATCAATCAAATCATATCCATCTAATAACTAAGTGTATGAGAGAGAGAGCAAAAATTATCACACTAGAAGATGGAGGGAGAGATATTGAGAGAATAAAACTAAATTGACCAAAACAACACTTCACTAATGCTCTCACATCAGAGAGAATACATCAACGTCTAGAAAAGTGTACAAAAAAAAAATCAAAATAGAAATTAATATGTATGATGCAAAATAAATAAACTGTAAAATGAGCTACACTAAAATTATTATCTAACTAATTAAAACAAACTGGAAGAGAGAGAAATAGTAGCAGAACAGTTGACTTAGGCGCAGGGTTGCTTGGAGGGGGCAATGCAATGGACTGGGTGTAGTAGACCCTGTGGAAGGGCGCTCGAGTGGCTGGCAAGTGACAAAGGAGAGTGCACTAGTGCGGGCGTTGTGCACCAGACGAAGCAGCAGGCTGTGCAGTCGGCGTGTATGGCAGGCAGGCGACGTGGCCACATGGCAGGCAGAGACGTGGGCTTGTGCCGGTGTGCCACGTGGCTAGAGTGGCGGCCGCTCTCCCGCCCAGCGGCACGAGCGACGATGTGCTGCTTTGCGTGCACGGGAGTGGTGCCGCATGGATGTACGGCAGATGGCACGATAGGCACTGAGAGAGAGAGGAGAGTGGGAGGTGAGAGATAGAGAGGGAGAGAAGTAAGAGAGAGCAAAAACAATAGAAGGAGAGGGGGGAGAGCAGAAAAGTAAGAGAGAGAGAGAGAGAGGGAGAAGAGGAGAGAGATAGCGTCAGAAAAAGAGACAGAACAGTGGAGAGAGAAAGGGAGAGAGTGTTGCAATCAAGAGGGAGAGAAAACACAGAGAAAAAGTTAGAGGGAGAGAGAGAGCACAGAGGGGATGCATGTGAGAGAGAACCCTAGGGAAGAGAGAGGAAAAGCCAGAGAAAAAAGAAAGTGAGAGAGAGAAACATGCAACAGAGAGAGAAGGAAGAAGACCCCCGAGAGAGAAAAGGCAAGAGTTTTTAAAGGGGAGAAAGGTTTTCAAAAAGGGGAAGAAAGAGGTGGGTGACGGCAGCTGCTCCATGGCTCTCCTTGGGCAAAGGGTTAGGGCAACCCTTTTTAAACATTGTATGTCCAATTTTCCCCTGCTTTATTTGTTTTTGCAAAATAAGAGTTGTTTCTACTGATATTTGAACACTAGTCCTCCTACAAATGTCAAGAGGCTTAGTCAATTGCGCCACGTCTTCTTCATGTCATGTTCATACAAAATAAATTTTAATTAGATTTCTATAGTGAACATAATTACACTTATGCCCAAATAAAATTATTTCTTGTCTCGACTTTGCTGAAAAACCGCAAATGTGTTAGACTCAGTTTTTCACATGAAATGACGATGTTTTTAACTCAAAATTCAACAAAATTGATATCGTTGGAATCATGACAAAATTATCTATCATTTCATACTATTTTGCACATAAAATGATGGGTATAATTCATGAATTACCCCTTTTAATACTCAAAAATATCAAATTATCACTCACCGGGATGGTTATTTTTTGATTTTAATCTTCCATTATCGTGTGCTAAATCTGAGTTTTCAGATTTTAAGGAAACACTAATAGCACTCAATTTATCATGATCTATTTTAAGTTTATTGAAGTCTTCAGAGAGATTTTTAAATTTTTTATACATCTCATCAAAGGCTTCTTCTAAAGACAGTTCCTCACCAGATTCTAAATCTGAAAATAAAGTTGTGGTAAAGGTTATCTACTCATCAGTTTCGTAAGTATAGTTAGCCATTAATGCAAGGTTGGCTGCTACTTCTTCTTCATCTAAGCTGGATGAAGTTGATGTAGCATCTTCATTGTCCCACATAGCTGCCATTGTTTTCCTCTTGAAGGACTTCTTGAATCCTTTGGGATTTTTTTTTTTTTAATCGCCTTCTTCTTGAACTGTGGACATTCAGATCTTAGATGTCCAAGCTAATTGTATTCATAACAGGTAGGCTCCTACTTCTTGTCTTTAGTGAACTTCCTTTTGTAGTGCCTCTGTCCTAAGACACTTTGAAACTTCTTATTTTGAAGAATTCTTAGAAGTCTTCACGATAGAAGAGCTTCATCTTCATCTTCATTAGCATCACTGTCTTCAATAGATGATGCTACTTCTTTAGTGCATTTTTGAAAGGTCTTGAGAGCTATGGAGACCCTTATCTTGGAGGTACTCTCTCCAAATCTTTCCATGTTAAGCTCATGGGCCATGAGGGGCCCAATGAACTTCTCAGGTGACATGCTATGAGGTCATGGGCTTCCTTAATAGCTGTCACCTTCAGCGTCCATTAGCTAGGCAGAGACCTTAGAATTTTTTTAACAAGGTCTCTAGGTTTGTACTCCGTCTCTAAAGCCATTAACCCTTTTGTAATGTCAATAAATCTTGAATACATTTGGGTGATGGTCTCTCCTGATTCCACCTTGAACTTTTCACATTGTGACCAGGATGTCTATCCTGGTCTTTTTGACTTTATCCTTGCCTTCATAGATCAACTGAAGTTTCCGCCATACTTCTTTGGCAGTCTTATAGGTAGAGATTTGGTTGAATTCCTTCTTTAACAATGCACAACAAAGAGTACTCCTTGCCCTATTATTCAAAGATAATAGGCATTTGTCATTGTCAGTCCATTTCTCGATCTTAAGAGAGTTGACCTTGACCTTTGGGGTCTTTTGTCCTCTCGATTTCTGTTATTTAAATCACTTCTTTCTCCGAGTGCTCGCACTCAGGAAGGGCACTTAAGCCACTTCTTTCCCCGAGTGCTCACACTCAGGAAGGGCACTTACGCCACTTCTTTTCCCTAGTGCTCACACTCATGAAGGGAACTTACTCTTTCCCCGAGTGCTCACACTCGGGAAGGGTTCGTAAGCCATTCTTAAACAAGTTCATACAAAAGAAATGCCCAGAGGGCTGCATCATGATAGCAACAAAAGGGGTGGTCGGTAACATCCTTTCTGATAAAAAGCAAGTACATAGATTCTTCTCAAATAACCCTGCTTAACAACCCCTCTCAACACTCACGCCAACCACCACGCCGACCTCCTCGTCGACCATGACGCCCCTTTCCTCTAATAGGAAGCTGTGCTTCAACATTGGGCTTGAGGCTAGAGCAAGGCCAATCGCCTGCAGGACGACGTCGGTGAGGTAAAGGCTGATATGCAGGGGATCATCTTCCCAAAGTTCCATCACCAAAGGGGCACCATCCTTAGATAGCCCTTGCCGAAACCCTTCAAGAAGAGGATCAGCATGGTCGTGGGGATCGGCCATTCCCTGCCGACTGGGCAGTCAACCCAGAAGTAAAACTCCTTCCACCCTTGTGAGGGAAAGCCACGAGGCACGATGAAAGGCGCTTGATCGTTGCGGCTGAGGAACTAAAGGAAGCTGCGTGCACCAGGGATCACGCAGCGTTGGACGTTGACTACATGGCAAAAGATGTTGAGTAAAGCGTCGACATAAGCATAAAGATGCGCCTTGACATTAAAGGCCACGGCCAGACGCCAAGAGTTCGTAAGGATCTAGGCAGGAGATACGGCAAAGAACTGCAACAACTCAACAATAAAGGCAAAGACTAGTAGCCAGAAGTCCACCTTGAACATGGCCTCGGTAACCATGAAAGAACCAGGACTGCCTAAATAAAGGCAGTCATCAGCTAAGGGCACGCATAGCCCAAACCCGGTCGAGATCCGAAACCGATCCCTAATCCTATCGAGCGAGGTAGCGTCGATCATGGAAGCCCTAAGGTTCTTGATCTGCCACCACTCCGCGAGTGTAGTTCGTCGAAGACATCCCGACCAAACAACGGCAAGAGAAGCAACTACAAAGAAGGGATCGCACAGATGACTATAGCTCAGCCCCTTCCCATGCTACCCTTTCTATAGACATGAGATAGAGCACCTCTCAGTCATAACCGACCAACAGCAAATGCAGGAAAGCTGTGACCAGTCTTAACTAGTCAAAAAGGAAGGGGCTAAAGCTACCAACTAAAAAAGGAGGAAGTACAAGTAAATATGGAAACTGCATTATATTTATTTTGACCAGATGACCGGTCATGTAATCGAGGTACAAAATAGAGGCTCTGACGAGCCAACAAGAAAAAAGAGACCAAGTCATTATCGTTGGAGCGGTAGACCAAGTCCCCTTAGTCCAGCTGCTCCAAGACCTTGGCAGTCAGACATAATGCCCTGGCGCGAGTAGAGGCCGCCCGGAAGCCAACCAAGAAGCCCTTCATAGTTCCTGTGTCGTAACCGACAGTGTACTACTCAAGGCTGAACTCGACCTTCTCGTTGAGGCACTCAGCAAAGGACTTGTAGCGATTCACCGCCTCAGAGGCTGCCGTCTCCATCGACCAAGCTCGAGCATTGGCTATGTCAAGATCTTCCATAACCTTCCTCTTCTGTTGGTCTTACTCGGCCACCTGAGCTAGGGCTACCTTGAGTTTGCCTTGTTAGTATTAGGTGGCCTCCAAGCCAATCAAATACTTTGTATTACTTAGTTATTAATAAAATGGCTTAAATTCATTGTATATGTAATTCAACATTGTTTATTGTTTCACGATGACGTCCATGAATATGTGCAATGGTCTTCGGATTATGATGAGATCATAATTACACGGCTGAAGACTTGTAAACACATGTTCTTAATTGTTCCTAGTCGGAGGATGTTTGAGAAAGACATCATATATCCGATTAGACTAGTAAAGGTTTCTTCAGCTTATTTAATGAGGGTGACTGATCCTATAAGTCACTTGTGTGGAGACACTATGTTAGATCTGTAGGTGCTCATTGGTGAATGAGATCATGGCTAAACTATCATTGCAACCATTGCATTAACATTAACAAGAAATTGCCTAATTCATTCTACAATCATGTTCATCATGTGATCATGGCTAAACCATCAAGAGGGTAGATAGAAGAAGGGGTCCTAAACATGATCTTATATATAGAAACGTTGAAATCCACAAGTTTAATCGATCGAAACAGGCGTAAGGATCGTCACCTTACCGGTTACTTAAATTCCTCATCTCTAGCGCAGTCCTCTCTCCATAGAAGTGCCGCCGTAACGTCTATGAATCACCAAACTCTGTCTCTTCGCCGCCGAACCGCCCCACCGTCAAGCCGCCGCCGGTACCACCGTGGATAACGCCACTCCACCAAGACATTGATTGTCGTTTAGAGAGTGAGGAGCTACGGTGGAATTGGTGGTGAAGTGGTGAGAGGTGGTGGTGGAGAGATGGAGTGGTGGAGGAGGAAGAAGGAGAGGAAGAGAGGGAAGGAAGAAGAGAGAATGAGAGGGAGGGAAGTGAGAAAGGAGGGAGAAGGGAGGGTGGTTCGGGGTGTTAAACCCCACCGAGCTAAATCGCGTCATCCCAGAGCAACGCCATTTAGACAACAAGGCCGAGCCTCGCCCACGTCTCCCATTACGGGTCACTCATGCATGGTACTGAATAGCGTCGCCCGTGGCCGACACCTTTCAAAGCGCGTCTTGCCAGCTCGATGTGGTTCATAACCCATACACCCTACCCATAAGGGCTCAAAGCAGGTGATCCAAACCGAAACCAACCTTATAACTGAATCCGAAATCTCAGTCCTTACAGCTTACTATTCCTTATATCCCACAACAAAATGGTGTTGTAGAGAGGAGAAATCGTACTCTTATGGAGATGGTTCAGTCGATGATGGTGCAAGCTAACCTTCCAACAAATTTTTGGGGGGATGCACTATTGACTGCTGCCTATCCTGAACAGAGTGCCTTCTAAGTTAATACCTTCAACTCCCTAAAAACTATGTAAAGACAAAAGTCCCTACTTGGAGGACTTATGTCCGTGAGGATCAGCTGGATATGTTCACAATACCTTCCATAAGTATGGGAGATTAGGTCCGTAAGTATGGTGAACATCCGAATGGAGGAATGACAGAGAAAGAGCTTTGAGATGTGGTCTTCCTTGAGGGTGATTATCCATCTATAGGAAAGGTCAAGCAAGACATGCAGTTATATGAGTTGCAAGATCCTACTGAAAATACTATGTCTTCTGACATAGGAGAAATTAGTCTCATTCTAGAAGTTGCCGAAGACAGTGGGAGTGTTCCAATAAACAGTAGGAGTGAACCATTTAATGCTTTACCCCATAGAAGTTAACGCAGACATATCCTTCAAACCTAGTTTTTCGGTTGAAGGGGAATCATTCATGTGTACTTATGTGGATGCTGATGATTCTGTATCCTATAAGGAAGCGATGACCTCACCTGACTAAGAAAAGTGAATAGTTGCAATGAGGGAAGAAATGAGTTCAATGGTTAAGAACGAAGTATGGGATTTCGTTGATCTACCACTTGGACGCAAGGCTATTGGGAGCAAGTGGGTTCTTAAGTCAAGTATAAGGCTGATAGGTCAATCGACAAGTATAAAGTCTGACTCATGGCAAAAGACTATACCCAATTAGAGGGAATAATAGACTACAAAGAAACATTCTCCCCAGTGGTGAGATTCGCCTCTATTCGCCTCATCCTGGCTATCATCACTCATCTAAATTGGAAATTGTTCCAGATGGATGTTAAGACAGCTTTTCTCAATGGAGAATTAGACGAAGAGATCTATATGACTCAACCTGTAGGCTTCGAAACTGAAGGACAAGAGCGCAATGTTTGTTGCGTGAAACATTCCGTATATGGTCTCAAGCAGTCGTCTACTGGTACTATTAGTTCCATCAAGCAATCATTTTGATTGGCTTTAGAATGACCGAAGAAAACCACTATGTCTATGTCAAGAGAGTTAAGAAAAGTGTTCTCATTCTCTCTTTATATGTCGACGATAAATTGCTGGTCGGGAATGACATGGAGTTAACCAAAACCACTCAAGAGTGGTTATATTCTACCTTTGAGGTGAAGGATTTAGGTGAGGCAGATATACTTAGAGTAAAGATCCAGAATGATTGACATAAGCGATTTCCAAGTTTGTCTCAAGAGAGTTATATATTAAGAAAATCTTGGAGCGCTTCCGGATGGATAAAGCCAAGCATGTGGATACTCCAATTGGGAAATGCTTAGTTCTTATTATTGATCAATGTCCCAATACAGAGGAAGAGAAAGAACGAATGAAAGATGTCTCTTATGCCAATACAGTCGGTTGTCTCATATATGTCATGACGTGCACTCGTCCTGAAAGTAATCCTAGGACTGTGCATTGACAAGTAGTAAAAAAGATTTTTATATATCTGCGAGGTTACTGAGAACCTCACTCTATGCTATCCTGGTGGGAGTTTTAGATTGACTGGATACTCAAATGCTGATAAATGAGCTGACAGAGATGAGCGCAAGTCCATTTTGGGATATGCATTTGTGTTTGGAGGAGAAGCTTATTTCCTGGTGTAGCTAGGAGCAAGCTTGTGTCTCCTTATTTATGATAGAGGTTAAGTACGTTGCTTGTGTTACTGTGATCTAGTAAGTCATCTGGTTGAGGAGATTCTTGATGAGGTTAGATGTCACAGTACATGCAAGAGTTGTTGTTGTAGTCTATTGGGACAATATGGCCACGATAGCCTACATGAGGTGTTAGTATTAGATGGTCTCAAAGCCAATCCGATACTATGTACATATTCAGATTATTAATAAATGGCAATAATTCATTGTGTGTAATTAATTCGATCTGTATTTATCGTATCACGATGAAGTCCATGAACATGTGCAATAGTCTTCGGATTATGATGAGATCATAATTACGGGACCGAAAACTTATAAACACATATTCTTAATTGTTCCTAGTCATAGGATGTTTGAGATAGGACATCAAACATCCGGATAAACTAGTATAGGTTACTTCAGCTCATATGATGAAGGTGACTGATCCCATAAGTCACTTGTGTGGAGACACTATGCTGAACCTATAGGTGCTCATTGGTGAATGAGTTCACTGAACTGATCCGACTATGAATCACTAGATGGTAATCACCTCACTGTTAACCAGCTCGATTCAATTGTCACGGTTACGTGGATGATCCTTGGACCTGAGACTCCAAGGATACCTTGTTGGTAGGTTTCTGAGCTTTGACCTTGACAAACGAATCCCTAACCATGGGATATCAATAAGTCAAGCGATCGGGTTCAGGGAAATGCCCTCGAAGGTAATTGTGTGTTCAATACGGGATCATCCCCTCTCGGTTGTTTGAGAGAGAATGTTCCGGAAATGATGCGCTTAAAGTCCCTGGCCAGGGCGGACTCTGTAATCAATAAGGAGTTATCGGATTCAGATTAGTGGCATCTGATTCAAGTGAATTGACCAAATAGGGTTTAACAGTAAACCATGCCCTAGGTCGATTCGGGAACATTGTACGGATGAAGGATTATATCCGCGCGCTAACCGATGACAGAAAGGTTCCAATAGAGGGTTGCGATAACCCCAGTGCCATCCAGGATCACGCGATGTTTCTTGGCATCCAACGTGATCGGCAGTCCGTCCGAATTTATTGTGGGACATTAAATTCGGCTGATTAATTGAATATATGGATATTAATTAATTCAGTGGGTCAGTAAAGGGTTACTGGACTTAATGGGCTATTAACTGGACTGGTATTTGGGCCTAGAGGGTCACACGCCAATGGTTTTCAAGTCGATGGATAATCCGACAGGATTTCGAATAAGTCTAGGTTTTTATGAAAAACCGCAAACTGACTTCTTATAAAAGTACGAATTCTACGTCCGGGGCCAGCAACCCTGACCAAGCCGTCATTCGTTCTTCCCCACTTTCTCTCTCCTCTGGGCGTGTCGTTCCCAACTGCTCCACTTCTCGTTCGACAGGGATTTCGAATTCGCATGTCGCGGCGGATCACGCGCAGTCAGACGGGATCTTCGAGCGCCGCAGCGAGCGAGGAAGCGAGGACGATCCATCGCGAGAAGAACCGCGTGGATACCGCTAGAGGTCGGGCATCTGCACGACTTGCGGCATCGCTCCGACGGAACCGAAAAACGGACGCGGATTCGAATCCGCCCAAGGTAAATTCGATTTACACCGGTTTAGTTTTAACGACCGAAACGGGACAGATCTGGTCCCGAAAATTTTATTCCGCTGCGTTTTAGGATCGGATCCCGACACAGCGATTCCAACAGTGGTATCAGAGCCAAGTTATCACTGTGTTCGTCGCCGTTTCGGATTCTGAAATTTAATATTCTAGTTATATTCCATGCAATTTTTACGATTCTGTTGGAGAAATAATATTCATAAGATGGATAAAATTAATTAGATTAATTTTATTTCTGCGAAATCGTAATTTTTTTTTTTTTGGGGTATCTCGTGTTCTTCGTGGGACGAAGAACGGCACTCATGGGATGTTGCAAGGGTGATTTTTGAGATGCTAGGCATCTAAGAAAGAACCTGGTACGACCAGGGGAGTCTACTGGCCACCGCCGTCATCACCCATGCCGCCGATGAGGCTTTTCCGGCGGTGAACGGCCGGAATAGTGCCTCCTAAAACCAATGTTTGACAAGGGTTTTGGAGGGGTTCCGGGCACCCCTTTTGGGGTTGGAAGGCTCCACAGGCACCGTCCGGCGCCGGCGAGGTGACCGGCGGCGGTCCGGTGCTCTCCCGGCGCCAGGGCAGTTGCCGGCCGCCGCCTCCCTCCTTCCCCCTTAGGGTTTCCTGCGTGCAGGTGCGCTGGAATTGGGGAAGAAGGGCTCGGGCCCGTGCAGTCGAACCGGGCCAGCCGGGGGGGGGGGGGGGGTCGAACCGGGCTGAACCACCCCACCCTGGTCCGAGCCCATGGCTCAGCTAGGCTGAGCCCTGGCTCGGCCAGGGTGGGCTGGTTCGAGCCCTGGGACCCCTGGTCCGAGCCCATGGCTCAGCCAGGCTGAGCCCTAGTTCGACCAGGGGTGGGCTGAGCCACCTTGACAGTTTTTAAAACATGTTTAATTAGATTAAATTGGTTTTAAAACTTAATAATTTTCAAAATTGTTTTGAAATTAAATTTCTTATTCAATTTTAATCTTTTTGAGACCCATTGCAATTATATTAATATCATTATCTTAATTGAAGTTTATAGTTATGATTAATTATTGATTTAAATGTTGAATTGATGATTATTTATAACTAGATAATCTAAATGTTAGATTTTAATAAGATAATGATTAATATAATTGTTTTATGACTTTATTAATCTAATAGTTAGATTAATCTTGTCATATTTGCATGGAATATTCTAGATGTTTAAATTTTGGAATTTTAATGTATATGATGTGTTTTAATTGCTTGTTTAAATTAAATTTAAATTAGCATGCTTGAAATAAATACTAAAGTTTTCAAAAATTCTAAATCCAAATTTTGTTTGGTCCCTGGTTTTATGAAACCAAAATTATTATTATTTTCGAAAATTTTAATTTAGCAATTTGATGCGCTATTCATGTGTGGTTTGTTTAATAAAACACATGGTGGTCATGGACGGGCATAATTGTGGATGTGGAATGTAATTGTGTGGTTTATTGTTCATTAATAAATAGAGGTCTGCGAACCTCTCCTTCTCATATTCCATTGTACTTCTACCTTCCTCCTCGATGTAATCGCCATAAGGCTTCCTTTTCTAAATTATCATGTAATTGGGAATTACGATGTAATTTGATCGAGGCGGTTGCGCGCGGAGCGAGGATGATCCACAACTGCTGACCAGATGAAAATGAAGGAGTTCATTGAATCCATGGGTTTGCAGACTCATGATATAAGTTGTTATATTGTGTATGTGTGTGCATTTAACTGTCTGGCTCAAGTCAAACCGCAGTGCCGTCCATGACCACACTAATGACATGTATGTGATGTGTGTGCTTTATATTTGCTAGGTTATTAGTATTTATAATATATTCGATATATTTAATACTATCACCTAGGATGAGACCGAACTAAATAAGTAAAACCTTCATTACAAACTCTAAGCCGTAGCGCGAGTCATTAAGAATGTACCACGTGGCTCTCCATCAATATGATTAATAGAACTTAATTTGGTGGTGGCAGATACTATGTGTTTACCCGAGGTCTGTCATTAACTGATGAGAGGACTGTTGATCATGGCATTAGATGCCTTTGGATAAGAGTGGAGGAACGATATAGTCATCCACGTGTTTACTCGGGAACTATAATTCTACTTTACTCTGTCGCGTATTGATGGTAAAGCTTAGACCGGGGATAATGGTCTACTGTGTTTACTCGGGACCATTAAACTTGGGAGCCGAAGTACGATCGGATATTGCAAGGAGTTGCAATTATCATGAGATGATTGCTCTGAGATAGCAGTATGATACTATGTGTTTACCCGAGGTCATACTGTGATGCTTGGAGATTCTGATCCCCACTAGGAGACAGTCGGCGTCTCCCGTTCTGTATATCTGAAGGTTATACAGTCCGTCGAAACTTAGTGGGAGTAAAACTAGATAATAAAAGACCACATCTTGTTTTAGATAATCTGAATATCTGCTAATTATCAATTAATTATCTCCTGTAGGCGAGAATGTCGCTGTAGACACCGATTTTGGACCACCCTTTTGGTCATGAACCCAGCCCATCAGTAGCCCTTCATCACTAAAATCCCCTCATTTCAGCCATCTCAGCCCACTACCAGCTAGGCCCATTAACCAAATCCCGACCCTAGCCACCTTCTTCGTGGAAGGCCAGCCAGTCCGCCTTCCACCCCCTTCGAAGGCCACCCCTCGCCTTCCACCACCTTCGAAGGCCACCCCCCGCCTTCTACACCCTCGGAAGGCCAGCTACCTTGCCTTCCACCTTTGTTTCCCACCTTTTCCACTTTTAGCCACCTTTTCGTGGAAGGCCAACCCCTTGCCTTCCACCGCCTTCGAAGGCCACCCCCCGCCTTCTACCCCCTTCGAAGGCCAACCACCTTGCCGTCCACCTTTTGGCCACCTTTTTCACCTTTTCTTAGAAGGCCAACCCCTTGCCTTCCACCGCCTTCGAAGGCCACCCCCCGCCTTCTACCCCCTTCGAAGGCCAACCACCTTGCCGTCCACCTTTTGGCCACTTTTTCTTCACCTTTTCGTAGAAGGCCAACCCCTTGCCTTCCACCGCCTTCGAAGGCCACCCCTTGCCTTCCACCTCCTTCGAAGGCCACCCCTCGCCTTCCACTCCCCTCGAAGGCCAGCCGGGTCGCCTTCCACCGCAAGAGTGTAAGGCATGTCACCTGGCCGTCCACTCCTTAACCACCTTTTGACCCCGTCTTCCCCATGATCTCCTCTACTCTCCGCCCTCGTCCCCCACTACTCCGACCACTCCCCACTCTGTCGACTGCCGCGGCCACTACCGCCAACCCTTGACCACTCCCCATTGGTTGAAGGGGGATTTACGGGGATTTAGACCCCTGTTTTCTCCTTTTTTTTCCTTCGCCTATTTAAACCCTCCACATCCTCTCGAGCGGGGGTTAAGAAAGGGGGGCACAAGAGGAAGGATTTTTTGGTTAAGAGGAATTTTGGAGAGGCAGAGAGGGACTTTCTGGTGAGAAGCTCGAGGAGACCCCGAGGAGGAAGGCTCAGGCTACATCTGGAAACGGGCTTGCCTTTCTAACTTCTCCCTTTTATTTTTTTACTCATTCCCTTACATTAGTAATATCATTCATTCTCCACACACGCCACTCCTCTTCACTTGCATGCATGTACACATAGGATGACTTAGCCATCCGTACTCCCACAGAGGTTTTAAAAAAAAAACGGGAGGTGGGTGGCCATAACATATGGTCACCTTCCCTCCCCACCACCCATCCGGTGCGTTTCCCACTGATTTTAGTTAGTTTTTACACCTTTCTGAATAGATTTTGCACTCTACAGTTCTAATCGGGTTCGTCTTTGCTTGGTCTTTTTTCTTTTCAGGGATCCTTACCACCTACACGCGTACAGAATTTCGGGCTCTCTCCCTTTGGCCGGCCGGAGGAAGAGAAGGAGGAATCGACGTCTCCCGCTCCCACAAAACGCGATCATCTTCTACATTCCTGCGGAGCACAGGAACCGAAAGGTAATGCTCCTGGCGATCACACTCTCATTTCTAACCCCTCCTCTTTGAATCGCCACAGTGCTAAGACGTACGGAGAAACCCCCGACGCCGAGGCTCCGCGGGCGCTGCACAGCCGCGGAGGGGGACGTTCCGGGCGCCTACAGTCGCACCATAACCCGTTGCGAGGCATACTTGATGCCAACCGTTTGACAGGCACCAATTACTCAAACTGGCTCAAAAACCTGAAGATAGTCCTCAAGTCTGAGCAGATTGCCTACGTCTTGGATGCTGAACCTCCTGCTGAACCAGCATTGGATGCTCCAGAGGAGGAAATGATAGCGTATGAAAAATGGAAGGAGGATTCCACCATGGCCCAATGCTATATGTTAGCCTCTATGAGTAATGAGTTGCAGAGGCAACATGAAGAGATGGATGCTAGATCCATCATGCTCCATTTGAAGGAGCTCTTTGGTGAGCAGAGCATAATCGAATGATATGAGATATCGAAGAATCTGTTCAAAGCTCAAATGGCAGAGGGAACTTCAGTACAGAATCACGTGCTGAAGATGATTGAGTGGGTTGAGAGGCTGGATGCTCTTGGGATTACACTTCCCAAGGAGATGCACACAGACCTCGTGTTGTCTTCACTTCCACCGTCATATGCTCAGTTCATCGTTAATTTTAACATGAACAAGATCCAGGCCACCTTAGTTGAACTGCTGAACATGTTGAAAACTGCTGAGAGGAACCTCGTGAAGGATAAACCCCAAGTCCTAATGGTTGGTAAGACCAACAGAAAAAGACTTGCAGTCCAAGCTTTTCTAAAGAATAAGAACATGGTTCAGAGAAAGGCAAAGGTTGTCAAGAAAGACAAGGGTAAAAGTGCTGAGAAAGGTGATTGCTTCTACTGTCACCATAAAGGGCATTGGAAGAGGAATTGCAAGGAATACCTTAAGGACAAGGCTCAAGGAACTGTGAAGTAGCAGGACGCTTCAGGTATCTATATGATAGATGTAAACTTGTCAATAAGAGATTATACATTATGGGTATTAGATACTGGATGTGTATCTCATATCTGCAATTCTGTGCAGGCACTGACAAGAAGGCGTAAGCTAAGGACCGGCGAGGTGGAGCTGAGACTAGGTAACGGCGCAAGAGTTGCGGCGATCGCTGTGGGGACAGTGAAGCTCAAGCTACCATCCGGAGACACATTTTTATTAGATGAATGTTATTATGTACCTAGCATAATAAGGAACATCATTTCTATTTCATGTTTAGATAGAATTGGATACAATTTAAATTTTGGGAACAATAGTTGTTCAATTTATTTCAGAAATAAATTAATAGCTTCTGCTATTTTGTCTAATGGATTGTATCTATTGAATGTGTCTCATGATAATTTACATATCGGTTCTTCAATTAAAAGAAGTAAGTATGAAATGAACAAAACCTACTTGTGGCATTGTAGGCTTGGACACATTGGTGAAAACAGACTCCAAAGGTTGCATAAAGATGGATATTTGGATGCATTTGATTATGAATCATATGCAACCTGTGAGTCATGTTTAATGGGTAAAATGGCTAAGTCTCCATTTAGTGGAACTGGAGAACGAGCCACAGGCATATTAGAACTCATACATTCAGATGTATGTGGTCCTATGTCAACCCAAGCTATTGGTGGTTTCTCATACTTCATTACATTCACTGATGATTACTCAAGGTTTGGATATGTATACTATTGAAGTATAAATCTGAAGCATTTGAGAAATTCAGAGAATTTAAGAATGAAGTAGAAAAACAAACAGGAAAGAGTATAAAAACCATCCGATCTGATCGGGGTGGTGAATACTTGAGTACTGAGTTCATTAAATACTTAAAGGATAATGGTATCCTTTCTCAGCTTGCACCTCCTTATACACCTCAGATGAATGGTGTATCAGAAAGGAGAAATCGCACATTAATGGAAATGGTGCGATCCATGATGAGCATGTCCAAATTACCAGTGTCCTTATGGGGATATGCACTTAGCTCGGCTATGTATATCCTGAACAAAGAACCCAGCAAATCTGTTAAGACCACTCCATATGAGATATGGAATGGAAGGAAACCAGACCTTAAACATGTTAAAGTCTAGGGATGTCCTGCTCATGTTAAAAGACATGACGCAGATAAGCTGGAATCCAGAACTGACAAATGCAGATTTGTGGGATATCCAAAGGAAACTTATAGATATTACTTTGATCATCATGGCGAACAAAAGGTGTTTGTGGCCAGGAGAGCTGTCTTTCTGGAAGAAGATTATATTCTCCAGAAGGACAGTGGGAGTAAAGTAATTCTGGAAGAAGTTCCAGACCCACAAACTGGCAATGGTTCATCAGATGAACCGTCAGTTTCTGAACCTATTCAAAATAATACATAGGAACCTAGTAGGTCTGAACGAGTACCTAAACCACCAGAAAGATATGTGGGACATATTAATTCGGATGGTTCAAGGATACTCTATAATGAGGATGATGATCCTAAGACTTACCAGGAGGCCATTGAAAGTCCAGAGGCCAGGAAATGGCGGGAAGCCATGAATTCTGAAATACAGTCCATGTACATCAACCAAGTGTGGAACCTGGTGGATTTACCCGATGGTATAGTACCTATCGGCTGCAAATGGATCTTTAAAAGAAAGATCGGTGCAGATGGACGTATTGAGACTTATAAAGCAAGATTAGTGGCAAAAGGCTATCGTCAAAGACAAGGTGTTGACTATGACGAAACCTTTTCGCCCGTTGCTATGATTAAGTCCATCAGAATTCTTCTCGCCATTGTTGCCTACCATGATTATGAAATCTGGCAGATGGATGTGAAGACTGCCTTCCTCAATGGAAACCTTGAGGAGGAGGTGTATATGATACAACCAGAAGGATTCACATCCAAAGAATCTCCAGACATGGTATGCAAGTTGCAGAGGTCCATTTATGGATTGAAGCAAGCATCCCGAAGCTAGAACATAAGATTTGATGAGGCGATCAAATCTTATGGCTTCATTAAGAATGAAGATGAGCCATGTGTATACAAGAAAAACAGTGGGAGTGCAATCACATTTCTGGTTCTTTACGTTGACGACATCCTACTCATTGGGAATGATGTAGGAATGATGTCATCAGTAAAGATATGGCTGTCAAAGAACTTCTCCATGAAGGATTTGGGAGAAGCATCTTACGTATTGGGAATACGGATCTATAGAGATAGATCAAAGAAGATGCTAGCTCCCAATCCATGTACATAGAAACCATTGTCAAAAGGCTTGGCATGGAAAATTCCAAGAGAGGTCTCATACCGATAAGACATGGAATTTCACTCTCTAAAGGTCAGTCTCCCAAGACACCTGAAGAGAGGGCAGTGATGGATAAAGTCCCCTATGCTTGTGCCATAGGGTCCATCATGTATGTCATGCTATGTACTAGACCTGATGTAGCATATGCTCTAAGTGTTACGAGCAGACATCAGGCAGATCCAGGTGATGAACACTGAAAGGCTGTGAAATGCATCCTTAAGTACTTGAGAAGGACTAAGGATCTATTTCTAGTCTATGGAGGAGGAGACTTAAAGCTGCAAGGATACACTGACTCGAGTTTTCAGTCTGATCCTGATGACAGCAAGTCAACATCAGGTTTTATTTTCACACTCAACGGGGGAGCAGTGAGCTGGAAAAGTTCCAAGTAGGAAACCACTGCTGATTCGACAACGGAAGCCGAGTATATTGCTGCTGGTGAAGCCGCCAAGGAAGCTGTATGGATGAAGAAATTCATCGGCGATCTTGGTGTGGTGGAAAGCATATCTGGTCCCGTCCCAATGATGTGTGACAACAATGGGGCGATTGCTCAAGCGAAAGAGCCGAGGTCTCATCAGAAGTCGAAGCACATTCTGCGGCGCTTTCATCTGATCAGAGAGATTATAGCTCGAGGAGATGTCGTGGTGGAAAGAGTTCCCTCAGCCGACAACATAGCATATCCACTTACAAAGTCTTTGTCTCAAAACGGTTTTGAGCGTCACTTAGATAATATGGGTATTCTGTATAAAAGTGATTGGCTTTAGTCCAAGTGGGAGATTGTTAGTATTAGATGGTCTCAAAGCCAATCCGATACTATGTACATATTTAGATTATTAATAAATGGCAATAATTCATTATGTGTAATTAATTCGATATGTGTTTATCGTATCACGATGAAGTCCATGAACATGTGCAATAGTCTTCGGATTATGATGAGATCATAATTACGGGACCGAAAACTTATAAACACATGTTCTTAATTGTTCCTAGTCATAGGATGTTTGAGATAGGACATCAAACATCCGGATAGACTAGTATAGGTTACTTCAGCTCATATGATGAGGGTGACTGATCCCATAAGTCACTTGTGTGGAGACACTATGCTGAACCTATAGGTGCTCATTGGTGAATGAGTTCACTGAACTGATCCGACTATGAATCGCTGGATGGTAATCACCTCACTGTTAACCAGCTCGATTCAATTGTCACGGTTGCGTGGATGATCCTTGGACCTGAGACTCCAAGGATACCTTGCTGGTAGGTTTCTGAGCTTTGACCTTGACGAACGAATCCCTAACCATGGGATATCAATAAGTCAAGCGATCGGGTTCAGGGAAATGCCCTCGAAGGTAATTGTGTGTTCAATACGGGATCATCCCCTCTCGGTTGTTTGAGAGAGAATGTTCCGAGAATGATGCGCTTAAAGTCCCTGGCCAGGGCAGACTCTGTAATCGATAAGGAGTTATCGGATTCAGATTAGCGGCATCTGATTCAAGTGAATCGACCAAATAGGGTTTAACAGTAAACCATGCCCTAGGTCGATTCGGGAACATTGTACGGATGAAGGATTATATCCGCGCGCTAATCGATGACAGAAAGGTTCCAATAGAGGGTTGCGATAACCCCAGTGCCATCCAGGATCACGCGATGTTGCTTGGCATCCAACGTGATCGGCAGTCCGTCCGAATTTATTGTGGGACATTAAATTCGGCTGATTAATTGAATATATGGATATTAATTAATTCAGTGGGTCAGTAAAGGGTTACTGGACTTAATGGGCTATTAACTGGACTGGTATTTGGGCCTAGAGGGTCACACGCCAATGGTTTTCAAGTCGATGGATAATCCGACAGGATTTCGGATAAGTCTGGGTTTTTATGAAAAACCGCAAACTGACTTCTTATAAAAGAACGAATTCTACGTCCGAGGCCAGCAACCCTGACCTAGCCGTCATTCGTTCTTTCCCACTTTCTCTCTCCTCTGGGCGTGCCGTTCCCAACTGCTCCACTTCCCGTTCGACGGGGATTTCGAATCCGCATGTCACGGCGGATCACGCGCAGTCAGATGGGATCTTCGAGCGCCACAGCGAGCGAGGAAGCGAGGACGATCCATCGCGAGAAGAACCGTGTGGATACCGCTAGAGGTCGGGCATCTGTGCGACTTGCGGCATCGCTCCGACGGAACCGAAAAACGGACGCGGATTCGAATCCGCGCAAGGTAAATTCGATTTACACCGGTTTAGTTTTAACGATCGAAACGGGACAGATCCGGTCCCGAAAATTTTATTCCACTGCGTTTTAGGATCAGATCCCGACACAGCGATCCCAACATGAGGGACCCCAAGTATCATAGAATGTTAAAACATATTGACACTCTTTACCATTTTATCAGAGACATCATTGCACAGGGATTGGTGGTCCTTAGATATTTCTCTACTAGTGAGATGCTTGCATATCTTTTCATCAAACCTCTTATGAGAATTTTTCATTTCTCAAACATGTTGGAGGTTTAGGATTGAGAAGGGTCTAGTTATTTTTATTATGGACACCATTTTATGCAATAAAATATGAGTATTTTTCTTTGCATTATTACTGCACTTATACTTGTAAATGTAAAACATGTTTGCCACCAAGCTGTGATCGTCTACTCACGCAAACGATCGCCATGTCGCTAGAAGAGCAAGCATGATGAGATAGACTCTATAGACTTCACGCTCAGTGGGAGTGTATATTTCATGTTCAGTGGAAGCGTAATAAGAGTCATAATCGCCTTAGTAGACGGCTAGGATGGGACTGATTTAAAACAGACAAACATGGACTCTTCCATGTAGCCTGTTGATAGACAAATTTGATGAGCCATGTGGGCAACCTAGATGCGCTTAATGGAGCGCAGGGTTACAAATTTGTATGGTGTCTGAGCGTGGACATTCCTGCACTTAGCTCCACTATAACATACTAATCATATTGTATGTGCTATCCCTTTCAATCATCAGAAGAGTGACTGATGGATCTCTACTTCATGACGATGTGAAACCTCTGCCCTTTTTCTATACCCTTGGGACTATGCACCTTGTCATGAAGTGGACACTTGATGATGCTACCTTAGTATATTTTTCAAAGACCATGATGCATGCAGTCCAACGGAGCATGTTTAGGAAAGCAGTCAGGCCTAAGCGGATTAACATGTGTGGCGTAGGAAAAGTCGACTTGTATTACACCTATGTTGTTTTGACTCATTGTTGGCTAGCAGTTATGATGGATGGGTCCAACCTAATCATGAGTATGAGACGAGACTTGGAGTTGTAGTGTTACGTTGGTAAGGTGGTGACTTAATGTAACATTCCTCACTTTAAGATCTTTCTCGTCACATCGCACCCGTTATCTTCTCGTATGAAAGGAAGAGTTAGATGAGATGTTATGAAGGTTATTTGACAACTAATGTGTCTGAGTGGGAGATATAAGCTGGGAAGGAGTCCCATGCACATCCACATTGGTGGTGGATAAGTTTCCTTGTGACTCTCCCCTTGTGAGAGGATAAGTCCAAGGACTTGTGGCGTCCATAGGAGACTTATATAAGAAAATGAGTCTTTTGGGGGTGAGAAAAGAAACATACGTAAGCTCTCTCCTCCAACTATTCTTCTTTCTCTAGCTAGAACCTCCCTCTTCCTCTCTATATTTTCTCTTTCCTTGGGGAACCACCATGACCCCAAGAGACGATCCCTTCGCTTCTGCAAGACGACGAGGACGATCCACGCATGTTGAGGAGATTGATCTTGTTGCTCCAACCATGGGGACTCTGCGTACGCAAAAAGGTATTGAATTCATTCTCTCTCTAATCTGTTGATTTGATACCAACAGGTGGGAGGGAAGATTTATGGGGAGAGAGAGAGAGAGAGAGAGAGAGGGAGAGATAGAGAGAGAGAGAGAGGTTTTGATTTCCATTCCACTGATGTTCCTTCTTGGTTGTATTGATTTTTCTACTATTTACTATTGGGATCCGGGCGAGACGCGAAGAACGTAGCGGAAACGATAAACAAAAATCCCACCCAATGCCCGCTAATCCGATTCGAAACGAAAAACTAAAACCGAAAATCGGATTGTAATCTGATTACCGTGCACGGATTTGAATCCGCTTCCGTCTTGGTTCCATCAAGGCGATGCCGCGAGCCACACAAGCGTCCGGCCTACAGCGGTATCTACGCGATCCTTCGCGGTGGTTCGTCCTCACTCTCTCGTCCGTATCAACTCGCTCGCTGAAGCTTCGTCGCCGCAACGATTGCCGAAAACCCGCCGACGGGAATTCCCAACTTTCGGGAATCATGCGCGGCGGAGACGAAGACAGTCTCGGCGCCTTGAACGGGGCGCCTAGAGGAGGAGAGAGAAAGGAGGAATGACGGCTAGTATGGGGAAACCCTAAAGCTTGGCCCAGGGTTTCTCAACAGCACGTATATATATATTAAGTTTGCGCAACTTTTCACAAAAGTCCCCGAGTTAATATAAATCCTACTTATGTACCACCGACTGAGAATCTTATTGCGTATGACCCTTTAAACCCATTTACCAGTCCGATTTTCAGCCTGTTAAGTCTAATAACTAGTTATTGACTTATTGTAATTAATTAATATCTAGATATTAAGTAATTACTTAGCCAAATTAACATCGCATGTAAATTCGGTCGGACTTCCGATCAAGTTGGGTGCCAAGCAACACCGCATGATCCCAGAAGGTAATGGGGTTCAGCAACCCACTCATGGAACATGTTTGTCCACAGTTACCACATAGCTATAATCCTTCGTTCGCACAATGCTCTCGAGTTAACCTAGGGTATGGTCAACTGTCAAACCCTAGATGGTCAACTCACTTGAATCAGACTCCGCTGTACAATATCCGAAAACCTCTTTTCTAATATTGTTTCTGCTCTAGCCAGAGACTCCTGCGGATCTATTCTAGAGCATTCTCTCTCCAGTTACCTGAGAGCGAACAATCCTTTATTGAACACACAATCACCTTTGAAGGTCTTCCGCTGGACCCGATCCTTGACTATTAGAGATCCCGTGGATAGAGATTCGTTGGTCAAGGTCAAAGTCCAGAAGCCCACCGACAAAGTGTCTTTGGTGTCTCAAGTCCAAGGATCAACCACACTACTGTGACGATGAATCAAGCCGATTGACAGTCAGGTAAATTACCATTCGGCGATTCATATAGGATTAGTTCAGTAAACTCATTCCCCAATGAGCACCTACAGGTTTACCATTGTGTCTCCACACGAATAACTAACGAGATCAGTCACTCTCATCATATGAGCTGGAATAACCTGTACTAGTCTTACCGGATGTTTGATGTCCTTCTCAAACATCCTACGACTAGGAACAATTAAGAATATGTGTTTAAAAGTTATCAGTCCCATTATTATGATCTCATCATAATCTGATGACTATTGCACATATTCATGGACTTTATTATGCGCAATTATTAATATGCCAATCTATATAATGAATTTAATGCCATTGATTAGTGAACCAGATTGAAATAGGTGCCTTATGATTGGCTTAGAGGACACCTATATCCATCAATCTCCCACTTGGACTCAAGCCAATCACTTTCGCATTTGATCTGCATCAAATCTAGGTGATGCTCACATAAATTCTGTGACTAAGACTTGGTCAGGGATCTGCTAAAATGTCTAAAGATGGAATATTTTTCATTATGTTATTTCCTATTTATCCTTTGTCTCTGAACTTGTGAAAGAGCTTAAGAATGTTCTACAACTTCTGATGAGACCATGGCTCGACCACAAAATTGATCGCTCTCACTGTTGTCCTACAACAACGAGATTTTATCATACCTTTTAGAACTACATCTAGTTCAGGGATGAACTTTTTCATCCATACTGTTCCAATAACAGTATCACTTGTCTGTGTTGTCATCTTAATATCAAGTTCTGGATTGGAACCCTTCCAATCTATTCCTTTCTTCTAGAAGGCTGAATCCATTATTTGACTTGAAATTTGAGTCAGTGTGAACTCATAGTTTCAAATCATCCTCTCCATATGTGAGTGCATCCTTAGCACTTCTCAAGTGCTTAGTGATGCATTTCACTCCTGTATCATTTAAGGAACATTTTTCCCTAAAAGAATAAATTTCATATCTAAACAATTGAGACTTATTATGAAATTTATGCCAAACATCTTGACACACAGGTCAATATAATATTCCCATCGATCTATCTTAATAGATTCGTTTTTTCCAATACGTGGGATATTATAACTAAACTTATTATGGAGGAAAACATGGTTAATAATACTTTTACTGATAGTAACATCTTGATGTCATTCTTAATGACTTTGATGTTATTATCACAAAGTATTACTAAAGCGACTGTACTCCCACTGTCCTTTCTGAACACACACACAATCTGTGATCATTCTTAATGATCACGTAGTATTTGACCATTAAATCAAAACTTTTATTACAACTTAAGAAGCTTCAATTTGATTCAAAATAATCTTTGAAATCATAATTTGCTTCTTGGACATTCTAAAAGCTTTAAGGGTGTATTATATACATCTTTACCTCAATCACATTGAGAGAATGCTTTTCATATCCAACTGTCATCATCTCATCATATGATAGGCAGTATTGGTAAGTAGAATTCTAATAAACTTATCAATCTCAAAGTTGTAATGACAGAGAGCATCATTATCATAGATTTTAGATCATAATCTATTTTTGAACTCCTCTTATCTTACTAAATCAGATATGTCAAACATATCATTCTAGTCACTAAGAGAATCTCAAAAATCTATTAAACTCTCTGATGTGTGTTATGAGTGGTTCCAAACAACTTAAAGATTATCTAATAATCTTATGTTAACTTGTGAATCTAGAACATCTTCTAGTTTTATCAGCTTCCACTGTCTTCTTTGAGGACAAATTCATCTTTATAGAAGACAGCTTTCAGGACAATAATTATTTCATTATCACCTGGCCAATAAATGTAATGTCCAAACTCTTTAGATATTTTACAAATTCACATCACGGTATAACTTGACTTTAAAATCAGGTTTGTTCATAATTCACATCTCATATGAATTATTTGGTTTCCATATCTTATATAGACACACACTGACTTATTTGGAACCATCTATAAAGTATGGACATCTAATGTTCATACTCATGTTCAAAAGGATAAGAATTAGGCAAATCTTATTATATATATATTACACCATATCTTAATAAGGTACAATTCTTCATTCTATCATATTACTATGATGTACAACGAGGATCAATCGAGCGAGGATACAATTATCTTTTTAATGATTTGTATGAATCATATACTTAAGTATTAATTTCTTTGATCAAATCAAAAATTCTAATACTTCATATTGATCTTATACCTTAATCTCTCATATGTATTCGTCTTGTACTTCAGTAAGTACATACAGTCGAATCATTCCAAGAATACACTATAAGGTAAAGATATTGAGCTGTTTACATCAATATGTATTAGCACCAATAATTTCCTATTGTACAACCCTATGCACAATACCATAGATAATTAGGATTCATACAGTTCGTTTCTATAGGAGACTTGTGAACATTCATCACATGAAATGTCACATCAAGAATCTATAGTGCATTGACTGATTCGAACAATTATTATTATTTCTCAATCAATGTTATTCTTGATATCTTATGCAACTACATAACAATTATTCAGTTTCATATTTGACTCCTATAAATATACAAAGATTTACTGTTTGACAGTAACCTATGAATATCATGAACAATTGTTGAGTCTAACTCAACACTTATATTTTCTCGATTTCCTTTTACTTGTCTAAGTCTGCATACCATCGCAACTCTGAGAACCATTTCCAATATCTCATATTGGAAACGCTAATTCTCCAATAGAATGCAAGAGTTGATAATAAGAATATCTGAAACTTCTTTCAAGTTTCATATTCGTTTTGCCTTTACCAGTATCCTTATATTGGTTGCAGTGGGAGAACCTCTATTTCTCTATCTTAGCTGACCTTCCTACATCCTTTCAGGTGTGGGTTCGACCGTTTAAAATCTTATTACTTGCTTTTCTCAAAACACATCATAAATATCTCTTCACCTTGGTCTATCCAAATAAGAGATTTCATGACAACCATTGCCTTTCAAAAAGGCATAGCATGAGTATCTCTTCACCTTAGTCTATCTAAGTAAGAGGATTCATAATATCTGATTAGGATAGTGACTTTCACTTACCCCTAAAGACATTCTTCAGAATTTTCTAGTCAATCTGAATATGAGAAGTATTGACATCTAATATGTCAAAATCTTGAATAGACGACATTTTAGTGAATGAAGGAAATAACGTGATTTAAGCAGATAATTCTTATAATTCAATTATGGTTTTTTATCTTGAATTATTTCCCACTATTTTTCGACGGACTGTATAACCTTCAGGTATACATAACATAAGACTCTGACAGTCTCCCAGTGAGGATCATAATCTCCAAGAATCATAGTATGACCTCGGGTAAACACATAGTATCATACCATTATCTTAGAGTAACCATCTCATGGTAATTGCAACTCCTTACAATATCTGATCTTATTTCAGGTTCCAGATCTTTAATGGTTCTGAATAAACACAGTAAACCATTATACCTAGTCTAAGCTTTACTATCAATACGTGATAGAGTAGAGTAAGAATGCAGCTCCTGGGTAAACGCGAGAATAGTTACACCGTTCCTCTATTCCAATCTCAAGGCATCAAGATGCCATAGTTAATAGTCATTTCATCAGATGGTGGCAGATCTCAGGTAAACACATAGAAACTACCATCACTAAATCAAGTTCTAAGAACTATATTGATGAAGAGCCACGCGGTGCATTCTCAATGACTCACACTCCGGCTTAGACTTTATGTTGAAGGTTTTGTTTATGTTAAGTTGGTCTCGTCCTAGATGATAGTTTATAAATATATCGTATATATTTAACTATACCTAGATATTAGCAATCGATTCATAATAAAAAACTAAAAGGCATGCATCAACCATACATGTTCATTATGTGGTCATGGACAGTACGGTGACTAACTGGAGCCAAATAATTAATCACCAAAATTATATACCAATTATATAATCTAAACATACAAACACATAGCCACTGGTGATCTCATCTCATGTCGCCTTCCGGGTTGCATTTGTGGATTATCCTCGCCTCTCATCGGCCGGTGCAATCAATTACAAATAATATTAATTTAGAAACAATTTCAAATACAAATAAATTGTAAGAAAAAACCTTATGGCCAAGTACAATAACGGAGGCAGATAGAATCACAATGGAATGAGAGAGAGAGGGAGGCACGCAGGCCCCATTAATTAACATTTAATTAATGTACATCACATTCCATAATAATCCACATAATCACACACCATCACATGATATGAAATTAACTAAATGCATGTCCAAGACCACCACTAATTTTAACCATCCACTCATGAAATAACACATCATATGAAGGCTAAAATTTTGAAAAATAATAATTTTGGTTTTCTTAAAACTTGGGTTCCTATCAAAATTGGATAATTTGAATTTTCAAAAACCTTATTTTCTAACATGCAATAAATCTAATTTAAAGCATCAAACACATCAACATGCGCAAATAAAGCTAAAATTAAAATTATAAAATATTTCATGCAAAATTTAGAACAATTCTAAATTAATTAATCTAACACTTAGATTAATTTTAAATCACATTAATAACAATCATTAATGCGAAACAATCTAACATTTAGATAAACTTAAAATTCCTTAACAACCAATTGTTAAAAACCCTTTTTATTAAATAATTTTTCCTAATAACAATTATTAAGAAAAATTAATCAGAACTATTCTAATCAAAATAGTCTAACATTTTAGACATAATGAATCTCTTAATAACTTTTATTAAAAGATCTAATTTCAAGTTGATTAGATCCATGAAAACTTTAATTAAGAGATATTTGAGAAAATTAATTAATAATCTTAATAACTATTATTAAGACTTAATTAATCTTTAATAACTTTTTATTTAATTTAATTTCTCAAGAAATAATTAACCTTATTATAACATTTATAATAAGTCAATAAATCACTTAATAACTTTTATTAAGTGTCCCTTAATTAAAATTAACTTCATAACAACAATTGTTAAGAAATTTAATTGTATCTAATCACTAAACTTAAATAAATTAACAACATTTGTTAATAATATTTAAGTCACAACTTAAAAAATCAATTAACAACTCTTGTTAATATTGATTAAGATCACATCTTAATTTAACCCCCTTTTATATACATAATTAACAACAATTGTTAATTTTAATTTAAGATCTCATCTTAAATATGTTAATCCCATTTAAGATCATATCTTAAAAAATACTCCTTTTAACACTTAAATAGAAACAAATTAACAATAATTGTTAATTAACTTTAGATCACATATTAAAATTAACCCCCATTTAAAGATCACATCTTTAAAATCAATAATCTATAACTCAAAATTATAAATACAAAGTTTAAAACATATTTTAAATAGTTTAGAATTTAAATTTTAAGTTAATAGATTGGGGTTTTAATTTTAATAAGAGGTTTAGGGGCTAATAGGGGTTAATGGGCTAGATTGGGCTCAATAAATGGGTTACTAGCTCGGGCCAGGGTAGCCTGGTGCGGCCCAAGCGCATGTACCCGAGCCAAGCAGGCCTGATTCGGCTTGGACCGCCCCATGAGGTCTGGCCCAGGATCTCTCCGGGTCCCTGCGGCCAGGGTTTAACCCTAGCCGCCGCCGCCTGGTTCGTCTTCTACCTGCCCGACGCCGGCAAGGGGAAGGCGCAGACGGCGATGCCTGCCTTCGCCGCCGCCCCGGATGGGGCCGGCGGGGTCGGTCGGCCTGGCCGGCACCGGCGAAGGCGCCGGAATGCATCCCCGATCCCGTCGAGCGCTGCAGAAAACTTGGCCCGCCTCCTCTTCACCCGACGCCGGCAGGAGGAACCAGGGCGGCGCATCCTACCCCCAGCACAGGAGATGGGACCAGCGATCCCTGCGGGTGTGACCGGTGCCACCGGAGGCCCCCTAGCACCGGCGATGGGATCGTTGTCTGAGCTCGTGGCCTCAGTTGCCTCCTTCAAACAATTTGAAGAAAAGAAAAAAAAAATTGCATCGCGGCCAGCCACCGCCCACCGCAGGGCTCCGTCGGGTTAGGCTGTGACAACTGGTCATACCAGTTTCCGTCGTTGAGGTCTCCGATCACCGATGAGGTCCCCTTAAACATGGTTCTTCATGCTCATGAAGAACACAACCAAAACCCCATTTAGATTGATTTTTCTCTAATGAATAATAATCTAGATTATTGTATGTTCATCACATGAACAAACTTCATGAGAAAATAAATAAATAAGTCATGGAATTAATTTCAAAAGATTAGTTTCGCCGTTCCAAGGCGGATCAGAGCGGAACCTGGCTCTGATACCACTGTTGGGATCTGGGCGGGACGCGAAGAACGCAGCGGAAACGATGAACAAAAATCACGCCCTATGCCTGCTGATCCGATTCGGAATGAAAAACTAAAACTAAAAACCAAGTTGTAATCTGATTATCGTGCGCGGATTCGAATCCGCTTCCGTCTCGGTTCCGTCAAGGCGATGCCGCGAGCCGCACAAGCGTCCGGCCTCCAGCGGTATCCACGCGATCCTCCGCGATGGTTCGTCCTCGCTCCCTCGTCCATATCAACTTGCTCGCTGAAGCTCCGTTGCCGCAACGATTGCCGAAAACCCGCCGACGGAAATTCCCGACTTTCGTGAATCACGCGCGGCGGAGACGGAGTAGTCTTGGCACCTCAAACGGGACGCCCAGAGGAGGAGAGAGAAAGGAGGGATGACGGCTACCATGGGGAAACCTTGGAGCTTGGCCCAGGGTTTCTCAACAGCGTGTATATATATATATTAAGTCGGCGCGACTTTTCACAAAAGTCTCCGAGTTAATATAAATCCCACTTATGTACCACCAATTGAGAATCTTATTGCGTATGACCCTCTAGACCCATTTACCAGTCCGGTTTTCAGCCCGTTAAGTCCAATAACTAGTTATTGACTTACTGCAATTAATTAATATCTAGATATTAACTAATTACTTAGCCGAATTAACATCGCAATTAATTAATTACTGCAATTAATTAATATCTAGATATTAACTAATTACTTAGCCGAATTAACATCGCATGTAAATTCGGTCGGACTTCCGATCAAATTGGGTGCCAAGCAACACCGCATGATCCCGGAAGGTAATCGGGTTCAGCAACCCACTCATGGAACATGTCCGTCCACAGTTACCGCGTGGCTATAATCTTTCGTTCGCACAATGCTCTCGAGTTAACCTAGGGTATGGTCAACTGTCAAACCCTAGATGGTCAACTCACTTGAATCAGACTCCGCTGTACAATATCCGAAAATCTCTTTTCTAATATTGTTTCTACTCTGGCCAGAGACTCCTGCGGATCTATTCTAGAGCATTCTCTCTCCAGTTACCTGAGAGCGAACAATCCTTTATTGAACACACAATCACCTTCGAAGGTCTTCCGCTGGACCCGATCCTTGACTATTAAAGATCCCGTGGATAGGGATTCGTAGGTCAAGGTCAAAGTTCAGAAGTCCACCGACAAGGTGTCTCAAGTCCAAGGATCAACCACGCCACTGTGACGATGAATCAAGCCGATTGACAGTCAGATAAATTACCATTCGGCGATTCATGTCGGATTAGTTCAGTGAACTCATTCCCCAATAAGCACCTACAAGTTTACCATTGTGTCTCCACACGAGTAACTAACGAGATCAGTCACTCTCATCATATGAGCTGGAATAACCTGTACTAGTCTTACCGGATGTTTGATGTCCTTCTCAAACATCCTACGACTAGGAACAATTGAGAATATGTGTTTATAAGTTATCAGTCCCATTATTATGATCTCATCATAATCTGATGACTATTGTACATATTCATGGACTTCATTATGCGCAATTATTAATATGCCAATCTACATAATGAATTTAATGCCATTGATTAGTGAACTAGATTGAAATAGGTGCCTTATGATTGGCTTAGAAGACACCTATATCCATCATTTACAACAAAGATAGCATCACATGAAGTCAAAGCCTTTAGATGGAGGATCAGGGATATTTTGCTTTTTCGTCCCATGTCAATTAAAATTAGTATCAATATTTCTAATGGTTAGGTTGCACATTCTGGTAACCATGAAAATTGTCATTCTTTTTTCTAATTGAGAAAGTATACAATTACAACACTTTAGACAACAATGAGTTGGTATCTACACATGTGCATGTCAGCTTTGGTAGACTCTCCCACCCTTTTGCACCATTCGCCTTGACAGGGAGGCAATTGTGGCGGATTCATTCCTCGATCATGGGCAAGGGGAACCTATGAGATTAACCTCTTCCACATTTCACTATTCTTGTTCCATTTCCAAGGTGGACTTTTGCTGTTGTCTTCAGAGTGGAATGGCAGTGGACTGTAGCTGCATATGTGCACTTGTAGTTGTACGGTATGACAAATGGGTCGATGGATGTGGAGGAGATGGGATTTCAGTCATTCTAATTTATTCTTTCACGTAGGCACTCAGGGAAGGGATGATGAGTCGCGATGAATTGCAGTAGTGTGCAATTGGATGTTAATGGGTGTAGCTTCATATAGATTATCTCTTTTTCCGTGGGGATGTACCTTGTTATTTTTACTGTTGTCTTGAGATATTTCTAATCTTCCATGCCTATTCCTCTCTTCCAAACGCTTTCTTTTTTTTTACATTTGTAAGTTGTTTTTATCTATGGGAAAAAAACTAAGGCACGTCATAAGAAGACAAGCTGCAACAATTGTGATAGCTTCCTCTGGTAAAGCATCTCAAGGAAGAGGAGAAGCACCAACAACAGCAATGGGACATAAGGGAAGGGGGGCTGACCTATGTTTTCTTGCGAGAGAGAGAGAGAGAGAGAGAGAGAGAGAGAGAGAGAGGGAGGCAAAAGTCTATAGTCTCCTTATCTTCAAACCCACCACCGTCGATTGGGTTTCCCACTTGTGGTGGGACTTTCCACTCTCATCAAGTGGAGAAACCCAACATGGTAAGGGTGGGAGTCATCCGATGAGGGGGAATCCCACCCATGTGGGATTCTACCCCTCACCGCATGGAGTAAAGAGGCCTTCGTCTCCTCCACTTCTCCCATAAATGTTGTGGCGATTAGTTTTTTTTGGTAAAAAAAGGAAGAGAAGAACCATAGTTTTCTTCCAAATATCCACCCTCACGAGATGGTATTTTTAAGTTCAAAAGAAGTCATAGGTGTCTCTCTCCCTCTTGGATGAATCTGATGAGGGTGAGGAGTCCTGCTCATCCTCCACCTCTTATTGATTGCTTGTTGTTTAAGTAAAAATAGAGAAAGAAGAAAAGAAAAAAAAAGGGAAGAAAAAAAGAAGAAGACTATAGGTCTCTCTCCACCTGTGTTATTTCACACATAAGGTGGGACTCTCCACCCTTACTGCATGGAGAAACCCAATCAGATGAGGGTAAAGCAGCCTTGCGCCTCCCATTTTCTTTTATAACTGATGAGGCAGAATCCGATTCGGCCCATTAAAACAAGCCCAAACCCAGTTCAGCCCAGCAGCAGCAGTGGAAGGCCTTCAGGAAGCCTTCGGCCCATCAGCGGCCCAACGGCCCTCGGCCCGTAAGCGGCACCGTTGATCCCGGCCCAACAGGCTTCAGCCCATCAGCGGCCCACCAGTCTACGGCCCGGGAGCAGCGCAATAGCCCTAGGCCCAGCAGGCTTCGGCCCATCAGCGGCCCAACCCCCTTCGGCCCGACAGCCGTATCCAGCCCACTTCGGTGGATGACTAGGCACTATGGCGGTTTACCAGTAAGCTCGGAATATAGTCCTATATCGGTTATCACCGTTAACCATCCTCTATCCTCTGCTATAAATACACCATTATTTATTGCCAAAGGTATGTCTCCGAGACCCTCAAGGACTATAGTCCAAAAAGCATTAAAGCTATTCTTTGCCTTCTGAATCGAATCATCTTCAGAAGCTAACTTAACCGTCGGAGGGGGTTCCTAAGGGCCGAAGCCCGGGACTCCTGCTGACCGGTTTCTTCTTCTTCCCCTCCTGCAGGAGCTCGGTTCGAATCATCGCCGACCTCCCCGAGTCGGTCTCGGCCGCCGACCTCGGATTTCTCTCCCAGGTCTCGACGCCGTACGCCGGCTGCATCCCCGACCGAAGGAGTCTCGGCCCCGCCTTCCGAAGGCAAGCTAGTCTCCGACCGAGCGGCTCTCGGCCTCGGATCTTCAACCCCGCCTCTGCGACCGCCGCCTTCCGGATCCCCATCGGGCCTCTTGCACCGATCCGACCCAGCTCCGGATCCATAACTTCGGATTCCAGCTTCGGAATCCGGTCGTGATAGCTTCGGCTACATCACGTGGCGCCGTCTGTGGGAAACTAGCAAGAAGTCATGTCTCATCGTCCAGTAACCCGACGATCCGGACAAGACAAGGCAGAGACGCGGGCAACTTCAAAAAAGCCGCCTCGTCCAAAGAAGCCTCGTCCTCGCCCTGCACTGGCTGGCCTGCTTCGTCCAGAGAAGCCTCGGCCTCGCCCTCCGCCGGCTGGCCTGCTTCGTCCAGAGAAGCCTCGGCCTCGCCCTGAGCCGGCTGGCCCGCTTCGTCCACAGAAGCCTCGGCCTCGCCCTGCGCTGGCTAGCCTGCTTCGTCCAGAGAAGCCTCGGCCTCGCCCTGCGCTGGCAGGCCCGCTTCATCCAAAGAAGCCTCGGCCTCGCCTTGCGCTGGCTGGCCCGCTTCGTCCAAAGAAGCCTCGGCCTCGCCCTGCGCCGACTGGCCTGCTTCGTCCAAAGAAGCCTCGGCCTCGCCCTGCGCCGGCTGGCCCGCTTCGTCCAAAGAAGCCTCGGCCTCGCCCTGCGCCGGCTGGCCTGCTTCGTCCAAAGAAGCCTCGGCCTCGCCTTGCACCGGCTGGCCTGCTTCGTCCAAAGAAGCCTCGGCCTCGCCTTGCGCCGGCTGGCCTGCTTCGTCCAGAGAAGCCTCGGCCTCGCCCTGCGCCGGCTGGCCTGTTCGTCAAGAGAAGCCTCGGCCTCGCCCTGCGCCGGCTGGCCTGCTTCGTCCAGAGAAGCCTCGGCCTCGCCCTGCGCCGGCTGGCCCGCTTCGTCCACAGAAGCCTCGGCCTCGCCCTGCACTGGCTGGCCCGCTTCGTCCAAACAAGCCTCGGCCTCGCCCTGCGCCGGCTGGCCTGCTTCGTCCAAACAAGCCACGGCCCATCAGCGGCCCAACCCCCTTCGGCCCAGTAGCCGTATCCGGCCCACTCCGGTGGAAGGGTTAGGCACTATGGCGGTTTACCAGTAAACCCAGAACATAGTCCTATATCGGCTGCCACCATTAAGCAACCTCTATCCTCCGCTATAAATACACGGCTATTTATTACCAAAGGTATGTCTCCGAGACCCTCAAGGACTATAGTCCAAAAAGCATTAAAGCTATTCTTTGCCTTCTGAATCGAATCATCTTCAGAAGCTAACTTAACTGTCGGAGGGGGTTCCTAAGGGCCGAAGCCCGGGACTCCTGCTGACCGGTTTCTTCTTCTTCCCCTCCTGCAGGAGCTCGGTTCGAATCATCGCCGACCTCCCCGAGTCGGTCTCGGCCGCCGACCTCGGATTTCTCTCCCAGGTCTCGACGCCGTACGCCGGCTGCATCCCCGACCGAAGGAGTCTCGGCCCCGCCTTCCGAAGGCAAGCTAGTCTCCGACCGAGCGGCTCTCGGCCTCGGATCTTCAACCCCGCCTCTGCGACCGCCGCCTTCCGGATCCCCGTCGGGCCTCTTGCACCGATCCGACCCAGCTCCGGATCCATAACTTCGGATTCCAGCTTCGGAATCCGGTCGTGATAGCTTCGGCTACATCAATAACAATTGAGCAGTTATCGTAAAAAGAAGAAAAAGGAAAGAAAGGAAGTTTTTACCCCAGCAATAACCTAGCGAGTGAATAAATTTTTACCTTTACAGCAACCATTGAAGGTAGAGAGGCATGTGCTTCATTTTCCCCCTCTGACTAACTATTGGCTAATCCAATCCCACCCCCACCAAAAAAAAAAAGATAAAAATATGAGGGCTTTTTAATATGCCCTCATTAGATGTAACAACCCCCTATCGGCCGGTTCGGTCATACCAACATACTTCGACCGAAGGGGTGGTATATTTTCAAACAGGCTATGTGTTCCAGAGAATCAAGAATTAAGGAAGGAACTACTAACCAAAGCTCATAGGTCAAAGTTCACTATTCATCCTGGAAGTACCAAGATGTTCCAAGATATGAAATGTACCTTATGGTGGCCAGGTATGAAGAAAGATATTGATAATTTTGTTTATAAATGCCTAGTCTGTCAACAGGTTAAGGCAGAACATCAGAGGCCCTCTGGACTTCTGCAAAAGATAGAAATTCCGGAGTGGAAATGGAAACATATCACTATGGACTTTATCGTGGGTCTTCCCCGAACAACATGAGGACATGATGCCATCTGGGTAATCGTAGATAGATTTACAAAATCTACCCATTTCTTGCCAATTAAGATTTCACAATCAATAAAAAGTATGATCAAGTTGTACATAGACAACATCATAAAGTTGCATGGGGTTCCCAAGTCAATTATCTCCGATAGAAACTCTATATTTACTTCTAAAATATGGGAAGAGTCTCTAGGAAGCTTTAGGCACTCAATTAAAATTCAGTACTGCAATGTATTGTATATAACATCAATATGAAGTGTTTTGTTTAATTACATGTAAAGTGCTCAACCTTAACTGTACAAATCATGTTCGGGTTGTTCCCGCTGTTAACAGGTCCCTTCGGTCGAAGTATGTTGGTATGACTGAACAGGCCGATAGGGGGTCGTTACATTAAATATGCTTTTTCTTTAGAAACCCTTGCTAACTTGATACCAACCTAGTGAGGGTAAACAAGCAAAAAGTTATGAGAAGTTATACCCTCATTGGGTTAACTTCTTTGTCAAAATTCAAACCCCGTGTAACAGGAACGATAACCACCACCAAGTGAGGGTGAGTGGTTATTCAATATTTGTGCACTCCAAGGATGTCCAATGAGGGTATATCTTGCGCATGAAAATCTAAATAACTACCACCCAGTAAGGGTGGGGTGGCCATTTAAATTACGTGCAGAGAGCTTGGCAACTACATCTCTTGAAGGCTATAAATATCCCTTCGGTGGTGCCCATTGGCGGATGGAAGAAAGGACATAAAGGTAGAGAATTTTGTATGAAAGATTGTAAGCCTTCGGCCCAGGTCTCTTTAGGACCCCTTCTTCTATTTACCCTCTTGATGGTTTACCCATGATCACATGATGAACATGATTATAGCATGAATTAGGCAATTTCTTGTTAATGTTAATGCCATGGTTGCAATGAGATTTTTGGATGAAATATGAGCATGTTTTGAGTGAATTTTATTGAAGAAATCATGGATCCTATGTTTGTGGCATGTTTTAATGAGGTTGATGGATGCTTTGTCTCACTATATTGGTGTTTTCTTTTCGGTTTGTGGAAGGGGAGTGCTCTATGGCTCAGAAAGACTAGAGAGAGATGTGGTCTCAGGCACTAAATTGCATCCACACAGGCCGACGCAATTTGTGAATCACGTCAACCTGAGTTGACGTGATTTAGGCCCATGTTCCTGAGTCCCTGAGACCTGCAAATGAGGAAAACCAGTTTTAAGGTCTATTGAATGATGTCGATCTGAATCGACGCGATTCAAACCCGAACCCCTTTAATTCTTGCATCCATAAGAATGTAATTAATATATGCAATGAGTTAATTTTCCTATATATTATGGAAAATTAGATTCTTGTATATTGTCAAATAACATTGTTAAATGTATGCTTGAAAATCATACATTGGGAGGGGGTTTTTCACGTGTTCGAAATCACATATTTTATGGTTATGTGATTGTGGACCTAGAGTGACAGTCCGGTTAGCATTTTACACTCTGTGTCGCTGTGGGAGTGACACAGTGGCACCTAGGAGGCGAGGGCTACTGGGTAGTAGTTAGTGCCGATGTGGGAGTGGCACATTTCGAAGTTTGTCACTCATGGATGGGTGGAGGCAGAACCACCTAGAGCTGGACATGTCAAAGTAGCTAGCACGCTATTTGAGGGGTTGTTGTTCCGTTGCAGTCGGTCGGTTGTTTCCTGTTCGACTTGGCAATTTCTTGTGTGCTTCTTATAGTAAACATGGGATATTTATTGTTTATTTTGTACATATATTGCCTATATTTCCTTGTTGCGCTATAGTGTGTGTGGGAGGTGGAGATCGTGGGATCCCTACTGAGTTCATTTCTAGTGTGACTCACTCCCTGCCCTTTTAAGGTGAGGGTTCTCAGCGATACGAGTTGTGGGTCCTGTCTTAGGTAGCACATCAACAACCACTATTCCAGGGTATGCCCTGATGTAGTGGTATCCTTATTTCTGGCCTATACGCACTATTAATTCCTTTCAATTGTGGACTATGTAATTTATTGTTGAATCGAGTCAGACTATAATATTTTTTATTTCCTGCACTTTTACTTTATAGCGCGATATTTGTGTGGATTATTTAGTTTAGTTTATCATTTATTTCCCAGACTACCTCGATCCTGATTTGACTCCTAATTATAATAGTTTGATACACGTTTAGTAATCGGATCCCCGATTATAGGGTAGCAGGTTGTTACATAAGCTGTCAGCGAATTCCTTTTTCTTCACATAACTCTCTGAACTGATTTGAGAGGTATTCTCTGCCCCTATTAGTGCGAAGAGCCTTAATGCTCCTCTCTTTATCTACCTTAGCCAGAAAATTCTTAAAACAAGTTAAGGCCTCTGAGTGATGAAAGAGAAGATACACTGACCCATATCGAGAATAGTCATTTATGAAAGTGATAAAGCAGGATTTGTCATAACGTGTCCACACATTTAAAGGTCCACATATGTTTGAGTGGATCAGCGTTAATGGGTAAGAGGCCCTCTTGACTTTCCCAAATACCTTTCTGTAGACCCAAATATAAAAGTGTTGTAACTGAAAATAGATTACATCGAACACCATGTGCATAAAGCACATCATGTATAAGAAAAGTGCATCCAAATCACATCTTTAACTGGTACGAGCTAATTCCAAGGACTTCTTCCTGAACACCATTCCCCATAACGACATACTGACTTTCAACTAGTATTCGACAGTAATCTAAGAACTTGGCTCGCTCACAAGCTATGTGGCTGGTTGCTTTTAATTCAACAATCTAATGAGAGACCGTATGAGCAATAAACACATTATAACGGACATAAACAAGATTTCTAGGGTTGAGACAAACTTTTTTAAGCTCAGTGCAATCATTGGCATAGTGTCTCATCTTCTGGCAATTGAAGCACTTGACCTTGCTCAGATTTTTCTCCTCGCTTACCACGCTTACTATTCTAGTTGTTTTGTTGTCCCCTCTTCTTTTCAACCTTCTCTTGAAAGTTATTGTTCTTTTTGTTCTAATTTCGCCTGGCCTCTTAGCCTTAGACTTGTTTGCATTAACTACCAGTACACTATGATGGGTCGCCTATTTGCGTTGCTCCTAACTCTAAGTGACGTGTAACGTCACTGAAAGTCTTGATGGTTTCATTATGAGTCAGCACCAGTTTGATATGCTCCCAAGAAGAATAAAAAAGGTACCTCAGTACAACAAGTATTTACTGCGCATCTGAGAGCTCAGTACCAGTTGTCTTCAATTCTCTTATCATCAAAGACATCACCCTCATGTGTTCTACCATAGAATGCTTGGGATCCATCATGTACTCATTGAACTTCAAAGTGTTGTATCTATCAAATTCTTTGGTAAGGTCATCGTGCATGTAACTCAACATAGCGTAGCCCGTACTTCCGTCTTTATTCAGCCATTTATCATGCTTGTCACGATTGACTTGTGCAAATGATCTATCATCTGATGGTGGCAACAGCACATTGGTTCTCAAGCACCTCCTTCTCGTTAAGGAGATACCAAATTTTTCAATGCCCAGGAGAACACTTTCATGCTCCTCAGAATATTAACGTGCGTTGGATTACTCCTATATGCTCTTCATAACAGCTTCATGTTATCTTAGGATCCTCCATGTTCATAGGAAAACTCCTTCATGCTCTCCAGAACATCGTAATGCTCATGAAAACACGTTCATGCTAACGAAAACACCTTTAATTCCATCCAGATTACCTTCATGCTCTGAAAAACACCTTCCATTCTTCTAGAACACCTTCGTGCTTCGTAACGCATATTAATGCCTTCCAGAATACTTTTATGCTTAGGATAACAACTTCATGCTCCCCAGAATATTATCAAGATCTTCGAAATACCTCGATGCCCAGGAGAACACTTGCTTGCTCTCCAGAACATTATAGTGCTCTAGATTACTTATATGCTCTTCAGAACAGGTTCATGTCTTAGGATCCTCCATGCTCAAGAGAACACTCCTTCATGCTCTCCAGAACATCGTCATGTGATTAATAATATTTACATGCTCATGAGAGAACCTTCATGTTGTCTTACGACCCAGCATGCCATCCATAACATACATGCATGCTTATTACCTCCTAGGCATGCACATATGTTATGAAGCATCTTTGCTAACTAACGAGCATGTTAACTACTTCGTGATCATAAGGAAAATAGCATGCTCACTATCACCAAAGCAAGTTTGCCATCCCATGAGCATAATCATATTTCTCAAAGCATATAGAAAAGTTCATGAGTATGTTTACTATATCCTGCATATGTGTAGTATATAAGATGATCTATGTGCACTCCAATATGTTCTCATGTATTGTAGTTTATTTGATAGGATGTAGCAAATATGTCTTTTGTCATTTGTCAATGAGGTCCGTAATGAGATGATAATGGCGCCAATAAAACGACAGCCAATTGAACAATCCAGCTGCAATGAACCAACAACATGAATGGAGTTTGACAATGGTGACGATGCTTTTAAATTTTATAATGTGTATGCTCGAAGAAAGGACTATGGTGTCGCAATAGTTAAGAGCAAGAAAGAGAGGCATTCAACAGAGTTCAACTACAAACATTTGGTTGTCATCGCCATGGAGAGTCAAGAAAATGTGCGACCGTTAACAATCACATAGACTCAGCGAAAATTGGTTGTACGGCATGAATCAAAATATGTTTTAACAAAGTATCATTGAAGTGGACTATAGAGGATGTCAACCTTGAGCGTAACCATGAACTTAGTCCGTTGGCAGTCACTTACTTTTGTTCATATAGAAGGATTTGCACACGGGAGAAAGCTGAAATCAGAAGCATGCATGCTTTGGGGATCAAAACATCCCAAATAGTCTCCACGATTGCAAGAAGAAAAAGGAGAATTCGTTAGTTAGATTTTAGAGAGAAGGATTATAGGAATTTCCTACATCTAGAGACAGACACACAATTGAAAGAAGGGGATGCACATGTCATGGTCAATCACTTCATGCAAAAGCATGCTAAAAATCCTTCTTCTATGTGTTGGACTTAAATGAGTTTGAACAATTGCGAAGTGCATTTTGGATCCACCCGAGGTCAAGGATAGCTTGTTCCTACTTCGGTGATGTGATTTCCTTCGACACAACATATCTCACAAATGCGTACCAAATTCCATTTGTTGCTTTTGTTAGGAATCTCACAAATGCGTACCAGATGCCATTTGTTGCTTTTGTTAGGGTGAATCACCATGGATAATCCATGCTTTTAAGCTGTGGCTTATTATCTAATGAGAAGACTGAAACATTTGTGTGGCTATCTCTTGTTGGTTTCAAGCAAACAATGGTGTTGTGCCGAAAGCGATCATGACTGATCAAGACAAGGTGATGGAGAAAGCAGTGTAGAAGGTATTTCCGAATGCCCGGCATAGGTTCTGTTTATGGCGCATATTGAAGAAAGCGCCAGAGAAGATTGGACATACTTGCCGTATGCATGATGATTTTATGCAACACTTTGATCATAACATCTATGACTCACATTCCCAACGAGACTTCGAAGAAAACTGAAAACAGATGATGACAATTTATCCAGAGTGCAAGGACAATGAGTGGATAAATGGACTTTATGAAGTCCGACACAAATGGGTACCTACAATACTTGAAGGATATATTCTTTGCATGTTTGATTCTATAATATCTAAACAAAAAAATGTGTTTTTATTTATTGACCATGCATTCCAGAGTATGTTCAATTTCTGCAGAGCATGTTCAGTATCTCCATTGCATGTTTTATCTCTCCTAAGCATGCTCACATAGTGAAGATCTCCTAAGCAGTTAGATTATCTCATGAGCATGCTCATTTTCTTCATGCATGCTAACTATATCCTAAGCATGCTTACCTTCTTTTTTGAGCATTCTCATTTTCTCGAGATATGTTCACTATCTGGAGGGCATTTTTATCTTTTGCAAAGCATGCTAACTCTATCCTAAACATGTTCACTATGTCATGCTCAGTAAATTCACTGTCTCCTGAGCATGCTCTTTATCTCCTAATCATTCTCAGTTTCTACTAAGCATGCTTGCCTTATTCAAAGCATTCTAACTCTATCCTGAGAATGCTCACTTGCTTAGGACATGCTTACTATCTGCAGAGCATTCTCCCTATCTTCACAACATCATAACCCTAGCCTGAGCATTCTCAGTTTCTCTTGAGCATGCTCACTGTGTGCATAGGATCCTCACTTTCTTCACTATCTCCTGAGCATGCTCTATGTCTTTTGATCACTCTCAAGTTTTGCTGAGCATGCTCACCTTCTTCAGAGCATGTCATTTTCTCTTGGGCAGGGATGTCTACTTCACATAGGAGCGAGAGCATACATCATTTCTTTGATGAATTTGTTAACTCAAAGACAAGGAATTTGTTAAGAAGTATGAGCTTTTGTTTGAGAGTCTACACAAGGAGAATGTTCAATAAGATACATGAAGAGATTGTTGAAATTTCAATATGTCATCCAACAATCATCGAGTGTGGTGTTGAACATATAGTCTTAAAAGTTAAGTCGTGTTCAATAATGTGAAGTTTAAGAATGTTGTTCAAGAATTTACTGTGACCTGTGGCATCAAGGGGGGAATTGTTGATTGCACTTGCAAGAGCTTTTCTTTTAGAGGGTACTTACAAGCTTACACTCCTAGCATTGAAGTTTTTGGGAAAAATTGAAGTTCCTGAGAGGCACATTCTCAAACGTTGGACAAAGGAAATGAGGTACAGATATATCGAAGAAGAGTTCAATGTGCTTCCTTTTTGTAGATGATAGTCTTGATGCCAAGTATACGAGCACTTCATACCATCTCCACTCAAAAGCTGTATACCACCTTTTAATGTCGGAGATCCCTCATTTGTTGAAACGGTTGGTAGAAGCAAACAGTAAGGAAGCAGTGGTCATTGTTCTCAGGCCATCCAACATTGCATGGTCGTTCCTTCTAGTGAGAAGATCGTGGAGGACCCACCAAGATCATTTACAAAAGGGAGAAAAAGGGAGACAAGATTTTGCAGTGCACTGAAAAGTTGCGAAAATGACCAAGAAAGAAAACCTTAGAAAGTGCACAACAAGCAAACTTAAAAGAGGCAGAAGATCCTATTTCATCAATGGAACACATTGTTCAAAACAAGGTGTAGGCTTGATCATTTGTTCTCTTATATACCATTTTGAGAGCTTTATCTCTTGATCATTTGGGCTCGATTTTTGAATTTTCATATTTTTGTGGGATGTCCGATTGAAAATCGGATTATATGGGGTGGGTTGTAGTGTATGTAGAAATAATATTTTTTAATGGACTAGCGTGTACAAGCTATCCTATTTCCTTTAATGGGAGACGATCCCAGATGAATCTATGCACTGGGGAAGTGCCCAAATGCTGAGGAGAATAGGAACAACTGGGTTGATTGATCATTACTATTATGTCGTGAGGATGCCAACTTTATAATCCTTCCATAAAATCTTTTATCTCTCCTGCGCATGCTCTGTCTATCTCCTAATCATTCTCGTTTTCTGCTGAGCATGCTCACCTTCTTCAGAGCATTCTAACTATATCATGAGCATGCTTATTTTCTCGTGAAAGGCTCACCTTCTATAGAGCATCTTCACTATATGTAGAGCATCACAATTCTTTCCTGAGTATGCTCACTTTATCCTGAGCATGATCATTTTCTACATAGGATCCTCACCATCTGCGCTGTCTCCTGAGCATGCTGTCTGTCTCTTGATCATTCTCAGATTCTCCTGAGCATGCTCACCTTCTTCAGAGCATTCTAACTATGTCCTAAGCATGCTTATTTTCTCATGAAAGACTCACCTTCTGTAGAGCATGTTCACTACATACTGAGCATCACCACTCTTTCCTGAGCATGCTCACTTTATCCTAAGCATGAATCCTCACTATGTTCGGTCTCTCCCTGAGTATGTTCTCTCTCCTGAGCATTCTCGCTTTCTCTTGAGCATGCATACTTTCTCAGGAAATGCTCACTATCTGTAGAGCATGTTCGCTATATCCAGAACATGTTCACTTTATCCTGAGTATGCTTAATTTCTCTTGAGCGTGTTATTTCTCTCAAGACAGGCTCACTACCTGTAGAGCATTCTCACTATCTTCATAATGGCATTACTCTATCCTGAGCATCCTCAATGAGCTTGCTCACTACACCATTAAGAAAAACATAGAACATTCATGCACCAGAACATGATCTAATACTCTAGAGCTCATCGCCGAGATGCTTTATAGGGAGCATATGTTAATGCTTTGGAAGTAATGTATATGATCTGTTATGATCTATTATGCTCTTTGAGTGATACATATGCTCTTTGAAGGTAGGTATATGTATGTTCTTGCTCGAAGTTATCTATATGCTTTGTTTGAATAAGAACTGAACGGACAAGTTAAAAAGATGGAATACATTCTATTTGACAGTTATCGTTCAACTAAGGTTCAAGTACAAAGCTATTTTAAATTGTCCAAACATTTGGAAACATTTTGATTTGCTTCAAAGTCCATTAACAATTTATCTGCAAGCTATCCTCTGAAAAGTGGCATTTGCCTGTGGTCGAACTCCCTGGACAAGCACTTTTTACAAATGTTCTCCATGTACTTCACGCAGAACACCCCACAGTCAAGGCTGCCCTCTTGTTAAGATGGACACTCCTCATCAAACTTTAGTCTCGAGACCCCATCACGTCGCAAAGTACGCCTTTGCCATCCCACCTTCAATAAAAAAGGATTATTGCATTAGTCAAGATTTTGAATGCATGTATTGCAAGTTAAACATTCAACTTACCCAATTACCCAACGTCTTGCATCAAAATTATATATTGGACTTCCCTTGATAGCATTGTGAGAAATAAGACATGATTTCTGAAAATCAACTATAAATAAATGCCAATGGTTTCTGCTGTGGAGGACGAAGAATGCGTAGTTAACTTCCCCCGAGCAAGTTCCATTCCATTCCTTTAAGTGATTGCCTAAGCCCATAGCGACATCACACTCAGTTTCGCCGCTGACGGATGCAGCCCAACACGGGGCAATCAGGCACCTATGCTACTCATCCGGATGAGATTCCATCTTTCGGAGTAGAAGCGTCATGCACGAGTCCAATGCCTATGCAACAAAGGGAAGGAGTCCAGCATCAACATCTTAGTTAAATCAAAGGAATCTACTCTAGAGCACCCGTACATCATCCATTGCCATCTCCCTAAACAACAACTAATCGACATCAAACCTGGTGCACCGGCCCACCCATTGACTCTGAAAGTTTTCTTTGCATGTGATCCACAAAGCAAGGAATCTCTTAACACATCCTCCTCTTCGGGCAACAGCTCCCCTCTACTGCAATACTTTCTCTTCCTTTCAAAAAATATCTGCAAGTATAAAGGCACAAGTCAGAAGTACAAACACCAGATCATTGATATGGTCTCAAGTGCATATAAACTACATCCAATATATAGAACAACATCGGAGAGCACAACTACATGTCATGTCCATGAGACCTCCAGTGCACAAGACATATCTAGAGAGGACACATATACTCTTAAGTATATCTATAGTAACTGGAGAGGACATAAGCATTCTATAGTGCACGAATGAGTATGGAGAGTACATATATTCTCTCGAGTGCAATATAAATAGAGAGCACACAAGTAGTCTCTAGTGTACGTTTTAGATATATCCGATGCAGTCACAACTACATGCCACATGTACATTCTCTCCAGCGCACTATAAAGAACACATAAGTAGTGTCTAGGATAGTGATTATACCTTCTTCTGGGTTGGTTCAAGAAGGTTTGGCCCCCCGATTGTACTTCTACGACCTCAATAGGAGTTTCTTCTGGAGATTTTTGAGCTCAACAGTAAACAGAGACTCCTGATAGTGGTGGCTCTCTTGTCGTTCCCCTCTACCTTTGATTGTTTTTGTTATCGAGCCCTTCCCCTTCTATTTTTCTCTCCTTTCAATTTCCACCTTATCTGCCTCCCCACTAGGCACTGGCACATTCTTCTCATTGCCCTGCCTTTCCATCCACCTTCTCAAATTCCTCCCCCTCATGCTTCTCTTTCCCCTACACCTCCTCAACTTCCTCCCCCCTGCTTTTCTTTTCCATCCACCTCTCAACTTTCGCCCCTCCTGCTTCTCTTTCCCCCTACCTTCTCATCCCCCCTCTCATTGTAGCCACACTCCACCCCCATTGTCTTCTCCCCCTCCTACCCATCCTCCCCCTACTTTTCTTTTCCCTCTACTTTCTCAATTTTCCCCCTTCCTGCTTCTCTTCCCCTTCCACCTTCTCACCTCCCCTCTCATTATCCCCACACTCCACTTGCATTGTCTTCTCCCCTTCCTGCCCATCCTCCCCTCCCTCCTTTCCCTCATCCTCTACTTACTTCCCCCTCATCATCGCCATCCTATCCCACCATTTTCACCACCTCCTCGAGTTCCCTCTTCTTCTCCTCAAGTTGTAGCTTTGGGTGAAATGTTCCTAATTTTTTCAGCAATTAGACAATCAAATGATTTTGTGCAATGATTACGTCCTTCTACTACTGCACCTCGAGTTAGAAGCGTCGACTTTCTATAGCAAGTACCCCTTTCTGCTACCGCACCTCCATACAGAGGCACTTGATCTCTCTCCTAAGGCCACTGTCAACCTCCATGTGTCTTTTTACAGGCCTTTTGCTCGTAAGCTTGTAAAAATAAGAGGAGGCTAACCCTAGCAAAAACTCAAAAGGGCATAGGTGTTGGTATTTAGAAAAAAAAGGAAAATATAAGGGAGAGATAGATATGCAACATATAGCAAAGTGTTCATACCATCAAAACTCATGATATACTGAAATAATGTAAGAGCCCAAGACAAGCACTCAGTGTACCCAAAATGTAAAGGAAGAAATGACATCCAAGACAAACCCTTGGAGCAACTGAGACAAGAAGAGAGAAGCTCAGCCCTGTAAAGGTGACTCGGGAGGATCCACAATCAGGTGAAGAACTCCGAGTTTATAAAGGGACTCGGTTTCTTCCCTACAAAGCAAGCTCGCCTAAACGATGATCTACTGCTGCTACAAAATGAGAGTCCTCCTCCATAGGCTTCCCGAGATGTTGCAGCTAAAGGCGTAAGGCAGCGGCCTGGGACCTTTTCCCGTCCAAACTGGCCCCGAAGAATGGCTGACTCCTCGACAGTGGCAACCCTTGTCTCCTCTAAGGTGGCCATCACCGTAGGAAGGAAGGGTGTCCTAGCCTTAAAGGCAACAAAAGTGTCATCCGCCGAAGTAGCTGCAAAAGAACACGCAATCTGAGAAGAAAATAAATGAAGAACAAGAAGCAATACAAGCATGCACAACAAAGAAGTCTGACCGGGAGCAGAAGTGGGAGTCTGAGGCTCCTCGATAACCTCGGGTGAGGGAGACAGTAGGACCGTGCCGGTAGACCCCTCTGAGGGAAAAGGAGGATCAATGTCCTCGAACAAGAAGTTAGCAGGCTTGACGATAACCCTAGGAGAAGACATCAATACAGTCCTGGTAGAATACTCCGAGGTGACTGGAGAAGCAACTACGTCCCTGAGCTCCTCAATAACCTCGACAATTGTAGGCTCAAGCCCCGAAACCTCTAGCTCTCCCTCATCCTCGATAAGGGATAGTAGGATGACACTGGCAGAAGGAAGGGAAGTCGTAGGGGAAGCCACCGCATATCTAGCCGCCATGAATCAATGCATTGCCACCAGCCTCGAAATCCTTGGGAGACGATGGAGCCCTCTTGGTGTCCGAGAGCACAGTGGCTCCAGAATAAGCGGGGGAGTCAGGCTCGTCGATAACAGGTTTTGCCAGAAAAGGCAAAACCCAACAAAAAGGAAGAGAAGGAAAGATAAATGTGGAAGAGAAGGTAATCCCACCATAAAAGGGAAGAGCAAAAGGCGGCCTATAAACTATGATCGCCAGAGACATGTTATGAGCGGAAGCCTATGGAGGGGTAAGAGGGGCTTAAGCCACATCCTGTGGAGCCAATGCAGGGGAAGCATCAGCGGGTATAATTGCTGCATGAAATTTAACAACCAATGTCAGTTCAACGCAAAGTGAAAGAAAAGAGGAAAGCCCTAATGGCAGGGAAGAAAACGCTCACCCAAAGGAATGATGTCCAAAAGGGTAGCCTTTAAAAGAGCTATCTCCAGACGAGTGGCTTGTAAGAGTGCGGCTTCCAGAGAGGCGATCCCTAGCTCCACGAGGAAGTCAACTTTAGCAGGCCCTTCTTCAAGAGATACGGCGGTCTTAGGCCTCAGTTCTGGTGCCACACCATCATCTGTAAAGTGAAGAACTCTAGAATCAGTTTCTTGTCCGACAATAAAAAAGCCAAAAAAAAAAAAAAGTTGGAAAAGATGAAAAAGATGCAGCACCAGTCTCAAAAGGCACCACCGGCACAGAAGGGACAATGTCCTCCCAAAATAGCAAGCGTAGCCTCTATACATGTAGTACTCTTACGAGGGTGTGGAGGCCAACTTACTCAATCCTCTGCGGTCAAGTCTGCACTAGACACACTATTGTCAAAAGGGAAGAAAAATACAAAAGTTGTATAAAATGACAGAGAAAAGAACATAAAGTTGTACAGGGGCCGAAGTCATCTGTAGAAACCCAGAATCATCTAGTTGAAGAGGGGAATGTCTGAAAGATCAGGCTCAAAGGCTCCCCAGTCGTAGTTCCCGAAGTCATCATTGGTCGCCAGCAGGGCAGCCTCAGTCAGATTTGGCACCTTCTACAGTTGAAGGAAAATTTTTATTAATATCCTAGAAGAAGTGAGAACTTTTAGGGGTTGTCGGTCCCTTTATGAATATACTTTTAGGGGAGACACCCGAGGACGTCCACAGCTGAAAAGTAAAAAAGAAAAAGAGAGAAAACATCAATAGACTCACCAGTCTGAGGCTGTGACTCTTGAGATGATGGCAAAGTACCTTCTGGGAAGAGGTCCTCAAGCCAAAATCAATAATAATATGGGGCCACACATAGCAAGAAAAAAAAAAAGAGGGGGGGGGGGGGGGGGGGGTTGCCTGAGTATTACCCGAAACTGGAGCCTGAGGTGGAGAAGGAGCGATTTGACGAAGTGAATGGGCCAAATCTAAGCGGGGACAGCCTTCAGATTCTTCTCTCCCTCCTCGAGTATTCGTCGCCTACGCCGAGAGGCTTTCTTAGCGGCAACAATTAACTCCCCCATCTCACTCGGTGCCGGGACCGGGACCGAGGTAGACACAAAGACCGGGATAACAGCCAACACGGGGATGGCTCAGCAGCCGGCACAAAAATGTGCAGAAACAGACAGAAGTCGAGGCAGTGGCCGGTATGGAGATTGGCTCAATAGTCTATGCATAAGCTGATGCAGAGACTAGCGTAGAAGCTGGCATGGGAGCTCAAATAGAAGCCCGGGTCAAGAAAGAAAATATGACAAAAAACAAGCAATGAAAAACAAAATGAAAAGGGGGTTGTTGCTGCGGCTGTTGTTGCCCTCTCCTTCATCTGTTGTGGCTGCCGACTGAGGTATACTCTTCTATATATTTTCTTTCTTTACATATACACATATCATGCATGCACATGTGAAGGGCATGAGACCCCCCTATATGCACGTATTCACATCATGTACAAATACGTGTAGGGCATGAAACACCAGTTCATTCATCATTTTCCTTTCACATGTATGTATAAAAAGGAATCCTAGCTTCTTTTAATGCATGCATATGTATGCCATACACACATGCATGTTTAGAGGTGACCAATCTTCTGTAAACAGGACTTTAAGTCACATTTTATGCAATTATAAATAAAGTCACATTTTACATGATTTAAAGAAACCTATCTACTTTCTAGAATAACATAACTCAGGCTTAAACAAAAATGTAACCCATTGCTTTCCATCCAAGGACCACCAGGCCATAGCATAAATTGCACACCGAGAAAATTTTCTACAGGTTAATATCGACAAAGTGGCGCGAACTGCAAGAACACATGTAAAATAGAAGTGCATCAGGGAAAAGGGCAACATCATGTAATCAATATTCCGGTAGGAGTCTCTCTTTCCATAGTTACTGAAATCTACAGAGTCATTTAGTTTAGACCAGAAGACTCCAAACACTTCATCGTGTCCAATTATTAAATAGAAAAATCAAGATTGTGTCAGGTCAAGCTCAAGCCAGTTAACTTTTTGAAAACATCATACAAATCTCCATGAAAATGTACATGCAGATATACTCTAAAAGACTAAAATAACTTACAGATATATAATGCATACACCTTGCCATCATCTAAAAACCATGTCTTGACTGATTGCTTACCTGGTTGCCTTTACGGTGCACTCTGCATTATATTCATCAGTATGAAGAATTCTTTTGATAAAGAAAATAGGATGGCAGCATGTAGGTATAAACAGATTGATCTATGCATGCATAAAGGGTCCATGTCAATTATGTAGCATTGAACCAAAGATATCAAAAGTAACTAAAGTTATTCAAACATGATCCAAAGAGAAGAATCAAAATCTCCAATTGAATATTGATAGCATAATGACTCAAAAGGATCTTTTGGTTTTGCACCTTCGTAAAAGGTCTGTCGATTAGGAAAAAGCCGCTATATCCTCAAAATGTGAAATTTAATCTTCATAAACTTATTTAATTTGTAGTCCATATTGCTGACTTCTCCTAGCTTTCGGCTGCAGTGACACCAGCCAAATACAAAATTCATGGTTTTCTCGGTGGTGAACAATAATTAAGTTCCTTAGACCCTCGAGTGGTGGAATCCTCTTGGTACTTATGTGCCCTTTTTTAATGAACAAGCATTAAATTACAGTTATCAATGCTTTTGATCTTGTTTTTTATTTTTTAGACGAGATAGAACTAACAGGAAACCCCGACAGAGGCTGCGGGCACTTCTCGGGCCAGACATCCATGTATACGAGGTAGGAGGTAAACGTGCTGGACGCTGCAGGGAGTTGAACCGGCAACATGTGAGAACCCACCAAAGGTTGGGGCCTATCCAATCAAATTCTGATACTATAATGACTCAAAAGGATCTTTTGATTTTGCACCTACTTAAAAGGGTCTGTGTCGATTAGGAAAAAGCCTCGTATCCTCAAAATGTGAAATATAATCTTCATGAACTTATTTAATTTGTAGTCCATATTGTCGACTTCTCCTAATTTTTGGCTCCATGCCACCAGCCCAATATAAAATTCATGGTTTTCTTAGTGGTGAACAACAATTAAATTCCTCAGACCCTGAAGTGGTGGGATCCTCATGACACTTGTCTGCCCTTTATGAGCAAGCATTAAATTACAGTTATCAATGCTTTTCTCTTTTCTTTATTTAAGACGAGACTAGGGGCAGTTCTCGGGCCAGGCATCCATTTATACAAGATAGGGGGTAAATTTTCATTTGTGTAAGAAAATGAGAAGGCAAAACAGTAGATGACGACAAGGCAGGACAGTAGATGACGGAAGAGAAAGCCCTTGTTAAATACCATGCTTCGACATTGTAATTCCTATTATATGTAAGATGTCTGCAAGCCTCAAGCATCAACCGAACCAATGAGCCAATTCTGTTGCAATCTTGAACCTATTCAAGAATTAGTAGTCAAATAATCAAAATTTTGAAACATGGAATTGGGGAGAGGAGTTGGCAGATATACGGTCAAACAGATTCTTGAAATTCACTAAGCCATTTTCTACACAACATAGAGACCAGCCAAATGTTTATTGAAAACAACCTGAGCATAACCCTTGACCTCTTTCTTTCTCTCAGATATCTTACCAAGTAAAACATTTTGCAATTTATTAACTGCAGACATCATAAGTAAACAAATATTATGGAGTCAAGATATCATAATTAACAAATTGTGATCCAAATGTTCACAAAGAACAGATCAAAGCTCGAATCTAACTGTGATACTATAACAATTAAAAGGTAACTATGGAGTGGATGAACCTTGGGCAAAGGTCATGGGCTTGCCTCTGCTCTCCCAGAACTGGTAGGCTTTCTGCTGAACCATATCCTTGGATATTACTGTAAAATGATCCTTGGCGTGTCAATCCTAGATTGAACCTACGAAGATAAATGTAAATGTGAAACAGTAATGAGTTTTAAGACACTTAGAAGACTTGGTATAACAGAAGAAAGAGTACACAAGATAAATGATCATGACAATGTGGGAAAAGTGTGCCACTGCTATACTGAAGATGAACACCGCAAATTAACAATGGTGCTGACAGTGGATACAGTTATAATATTTGTCATACAAATATATATAGATACATGGGTCAACAAGAGGCCGAGATGCAATTAGATGGATGGCTAATGCCAAATGCAATATGTTCATGAATTGTAGTTAAGACATGAAGCAGGAGTTGCAAGAGAGTGACAGGCATATGAGTATCATTACCCATATAGGGCAGTGGTGTGGAGGATGGTGATGGTAGAGGAAAACAGCCACAAGCTAAAAGAATGAGACAATTATGACATTTCTGCCATAGCTAAAAACAATTTCAGATGTTGAAAAAAGCGAAAGTGTTTAAAAAAGAGAGGGATATACATGGAATCCACAAAGAGATCAAAACTGTCTCAATGTAAGGGGAAAAAGGCAGGGTACACCCCTACGGGAGAGGATACAGAGCCACACCCATTAAGGTCTAGCTGCAAAATAGTACACTGAGCAATTCTCATCGCAATTCATCATTACCTTCCCTGAGTGCCTAGGTGAAAGATCCGGCACAGGAAGGGGAAATTGGATGATGGGATTGGACGCCAGAGAAGGAAGAAGAAGACAGGGGTAGGAGATGCAGACGAAGCAGGGGAGGAAGGAGATGGGAGGAAGAAGAAGTAGAGGGGCTTCCCACCCCTTTCCTCACCAGGCCCTTCACAAGCTCCAACAAATGCACCACAGTGGCAGCCAAGCCAAACTTTCCATTCCCCTCATTAGCTAATCATTGCCTTTCTAAATAGGGCATACATGCCTATATATAGGCTCCCCAAAAAGGAAGCCCTGGGTCCTATAATGACCAAAGTAGCCCTAGAAGCAGAAAAGTGCAGAAAAGAATACAAAAAAAAAAGAGAAAAAAGTCACGTGGGCCACTAATGCACCAATCTCAACCCTACAGATCCAAAGTATAAAAGCAAATAATCAATGTCAAGTCCAACATCTCCAAAATAAAAATAGCAAATATGACAGTAAGCATCTCCTAGCCAAAGTGTTGCACGATCTGCTGCGGAGGTCCTATGGCAGCAGTAAACCTAGGTCAGAATCGAAATCACACTCGGGTGTCCTAACCATTCCTCCTCGACTGAGAGGAACTCGACCCCATCAATAGGGGTCCCAATCACTCCGATGATGCTCCAAGAGATCTGGGTCAATCTGTTGTAGCTCCTTACAGATGATCCATATATCCTCAATCGACGGCCTCCCCCTCCAGTGAATCAAGTAGCGCTAATAGGCTCCATCCCTAGAAGTAACAACCTACTCGTCCAATATATGGTCAATCTACTCACGTTGTACTGAAACGGGGGCTGAAAGTGGACACTTATAGGTGGAGTCACTCTCAAGGGCAGGAGAAGGCTCGAATGGGTCACTGGGAATCATTGTCGGGTCCTGGTAGGATACTAAATTTGCGACGTTGAATATGGTACTGATGCCATGGTCCGAAGGTAAATCCACAACGTACGCATTCGGTCCAACTTGTTTTAGCACTTTGAATGGATCGGCTCCTCGAACTTGCAGCTTTTTCACGATTCCAGATAGAAACCGTTCAGATCGGACCCTAATCATCCCATAGCCACCCTCATGGAACTCCTATTGTCGCCGATGCATATCCGCCATCCTTTTGTAGTGTTCCTTGTTGATCTCAATGTGACGACAGACGTTATCATGAAGACTCCTAATATACTCAATTAGTGACTGTGCAAACTATGAATGGGCAAGGGAACAAGGTCTCCCCTAGCTCTATAGCATATGACTATCTCAAATGGACTCACGCCTATAGACCTATTGATCAAAATATTATATACAAACTCAACATGCTTTAAGACATGATTTCAACTACGTATATACTCGCTAATTAGACAACGCAGCAAATCACCCAAACTTCTATCAACAACCTTAGACTACCCATCAGTCTGGGGTGGTAAGTAGCGGAGAACTTAAGCTTAGTGCCCATGAGATGTCAAAAGGTCTTTCAAAAATAGCTAACAAATCGCACATCCCAGTCAGAGACGATGGTCTTCGGTAACATATGTAAACAAAGAATTCTCTCATAAAAGAGATGGACTACCCGAGACGCATCAGATGTCTTGGAACATGGGATAAAATGACCTATTTTGAAAAACCAATCAACGACTACTAATATAGAATCATGTCGACGGACGGTTCATAGCAAGCCCAAGACAAAATCTACACTAACGTTCTATCACAGACAGTCGGACATGAGAAGGGGAGTGTACAAGCCAGTATTATGCTTCTTCTGCTTTTGTCGTAGTGCAGGTACAACATTAAGCGACAATTTGGGCCACGCCATGCTTTAGACTAGGCCAGAAGAAGCGGTGCTCAACAAGCTTAATGGTCTTGTTCTGGTCAAAGTGACCAACTAGACCACCTGCATGTACCTCTCAGATGAGCAAATCACGGACCGAAGTCCACAGAATGTACAATCGATTACCACGAAAAAGGTAACCCGCCTGCAAAATGTGATCACTGAACTCTCGCGAGGGTCCATTAAGAAGAACGACGTGGATCGGACCACAATCTAGACAAGCTGAATACTCCTCACAGAGTCTCTCAAATCTAATGACCTCCACACTGATAACTGATCAGAGTGAATATTGGCGACTCAGGGCGTCGGCCACACAGTTCTCCATGCTAACCTGGTGTCTCAAAACGAAGGTGTAGGCCTGAAGAAACTCCACCTACCGGCTATCCCTCAGGTTCAACTTCTTCTGGGTATAGAGAAACCTGAGGGCCTCGTAATCTGAATATAAGACGAATTCCTACGGTAGCAGATAATGCCTCTAATATCTCAACGTCTAAACTATCGCACAAAATTCCTTATCATAAGGTAGAGTACTTCAACTTAACATCATTCAATTTCTCGCTGAAGTATGCAATAGGCTGGCCCTCCTGACTCAAAACCCCACTTATGCCAACCCTAGAAACATCATAGGAGACTTCAAACACCTTCGAAAAATCGAGCAGGCAAAGAGCAAGTGCATGGGTCATGTGCTCCTTGATGTCCCAAAACACCTAAGCAGCGAGCTTCGTCCAAACAAAGACTCCCTTCTAAATGCAGCCAGTGATCATAGCCGTAATGGAGCTAAATCCGCAAATGAATCGACGATAAAATGTCGGAAAGCCATAAGAACTCCGCACATCATGGATAAACTACAGTTCAGGCCACTCTACTATCGCTCCGACTTTTCACGGCCAGTAGAAACACCCTCAGCTGAAACAATGAATCCTAAGAAGATCACATGGTCAGTCAAGAAAGCACACTTTTTGAGGTTACCTATTGGAGATGTTCCAGATGATCATCCCTAGAATGACTATAAATGAGGATGCCGTTGAAGTACAATGAAAAGTTGCAGTATCTGAGTTAGCAGCCGTATAAAAGTACTGGAGGCGTTGGACGGCCCAAAGGGCATGACCAACCACTCATAGAGTCCATCCTTCATTTTAAAAGTCATCTTCTACTCATCTCCAATTCGGATCTAGACGTGGTGATAGCCACTTTTCATATTGATCTTGGAGAATACAGTGGCTCCCGCCATCATATCAAGCATGTCATCCAGGCAGGGAATGGGAAAACGGTATTTTACCGTGACGTGGTTGATTGCGCAGCTATCCATTCACATCCTCTAAGTGTCATCTTTTTTTGGAGCTAACAGTGCAAGAAATGCGCAGGGGCTCATGCTCTCGCAAACTGAACCCCTCCTCAGGAGCTCCTCAACCTACCTCTAGAGCTCAATATGCTCAGTGGGATTCATGCGGATGTAACAGGTTGTGTAAAGTGGATCCCAGAATTAAATCAATAGCGTACTGGATGTCACGCATGGGTGGCAAACCATCCAGGAGATCCTCAGGAAAGACATCATGAAACTCCTGAAGAAGAGAGGTTACTTTAGAGGAGTGCTCACTCGAAGTCTCATCAGCAACTTCTCTAACTATCAAAAGTGTAAACAGGCACACTCTCAACAATGTCATACTCAAGCTCCCTGTCGCTAATCAAATGCAGAGTTGTAGTAGGAGGTGCGCCAAGGATGGAAGGTGCACGAGCCAAAGCACTACTCAAATGGGTCAAGCAGGGTGTGAAAGGAGTACTCAACAGTGCCGTACCGTAAGTGGCTGGAGTGCTAGTGGATGTAACACAAAAAAATGCAACGGCACCAGAGGTAGAAGGAGTAGAGGAGAAATCAAAAGCACTAGGCTTGGATGCCTCTGGCTAGGGTGCAAACTTCAGCCCGGAGGGCCGCAAGGTGATCCGCAGGTCGCCAAACGGAAACACACAAGTGTTGGACCAACCGTAAAGGACCACGTCCACATCCTTGATCCACGGCTTACCAACGATGAGGCTCCCGACCTCCATCGGTAAGATGTCACACGAGATCTGAGCTTCGTACAAGGGGAAGAAAATCAAAACGAGGCATATCCGAATGGGAATAGAGAGGTAGGGTCCACATATGATATACGGTAGGAGCGAGGATGGTCCACAACGGTCAACCCAAGACGCCCGATGGCTTTTGTGGAAATCGCATTGATGCAACTTCTACTGTCGATGATCACTTTTATAAACCTTATTGCCCACTCGATAATAGGTGTAAAAGACCACAATCTGACACCAGTCATTGCTCTCCTTCGGCTGAGTCAAGATGCAACGAACGACTCCAAACTTGCCTCCATCTGGCAAGTCCTTGATGTCCTCCACTGACAATACTCAAGCCGGATACAACCGACTACATCCTCCTCATCAATCTGAAACTCAATGGCCATATCAGCTCCAACCTCATAAATCACATCTAGCACGATGGGTGGGGGCTCCTCCGGATTAGTACTCTCAATAGGGAGGGATCTCGTGGGATACTGAGCAGCATGGTGACTAAACCCCTGCCACCGAAAACAACGGCCATGGGGCCCACTATCCTAGGATGATTAATGTGCTGACTCTCTCCCGCTTCCGGAGAGGTCTACGCCAGCAACCGTTGAGGCGGTGATGGTAGGTTGGAGGAAGGTACTTCTCACGAAGTAGCATCTTCATGGCATGACTCGATGGGCTCCTGATGCCTCTGCTCACGAAGCGCCTCAATATTAGACCAGTAGGTTTGAACCTGGCCTGTCACCTTCATCAGAGCGAAGCGCATTTAGCAAGCATCGGTCATGTCTATCCAATCAAAATAGCAGTTCACATTGACCTCCAAATTAAGATAAATCTTCGGGTCTAAGGACCCGTCAAATGTGGGAGACTCAGTATGAGCAGACCGACGATCATCCCGGTTATCGAAGTCTCAGCAAGGCCACCGCTCATCTCCAAATCCACCCCGGTCGTCCTGATTTCTCGGGTGTCGGGGGTAATCATAACCATGGCCTGCTCGATCAGATCGATCAAACCAATCATCGTGACCGAACCGATCACCCCGATCATGTCGAGTAAAATGGTCATATCAATCATGTCAATCGAGTTGAACATCTCTATCACGTCGATCAAAGCGGTCAAACTTATCCAACTGACCACCGCGGTCAAAACGATCACCGTGATGCCACTGACGCCTCCTCTCTACACCCCAATCCAGATCATGTGGCATGTCCTACCTCCCTATTCTACGTGTCAAACCCATCATCCTTATGTCGCCAGCCAACTGCTCGATCAACTCGATGAGGTAGGTACACGGGTAGAGGTGGGTTCGCCGGAGGTGGCGTATATGCTGAGGGTGGTGCAGGGTGCAGGGTCGAGGCTGGGATCTAGTCCTAGCGGTCCAATGCCCATCTTGGACCCTACCCGGAGGGTGTCCTACAGGGGCGGGAGCATGGCCTGCTAAACCTTAGACTGTGCACTCTGAATCTGACAATCTATCTTATACGGTCCCAAGGGACTCCCCAAAACGACCTAGGCGCTCATCAAGGCGATGGTCCAACTGATCCATCCAGTGCTTGAGCTGGCTGAATAACTCTGTCATCTCAGGGACCGTATGTGAGCTAGTGTGTGATCTAGTTGTGGGAGCAAAACTGTGAAAATAAATACCACTACGTGTGGGCATAAGCTGAGAAGCGAACTGAAAGTGCAAGCTACAGTAACACTAGTACGGAACTAACTCTAAAATGATATGCCATGATGAAATGACAGCTAATAAATGATTAAAAAAAATAAGACTAATGGCAACCACCAAATAGACTCTAACTACTACTAATGAATCAAGATCAGCAACCAACACTGTGGTAGACAACAAATAAGCATAATCGAACACAATTTTCTATAAAAGAGAGTACACGAATATTACAAGAAATGCAAGCTAAATAAGTTGTCCCTTGTAGTGAATAGTGAGCAGATCGATGGTAGTGAAGACTACCAATAGTCAAGGGTAATAGTAACATCATCAACCATCTCAAATTAGAGCCACATGACGGGTCGCTTACAGACACACAACCATCAATGAAATCTTAATTAGTGGCTAGGCAACCTAATTTTCACACACAAACACAGTGGCAGATATAACCCAAATACTAAACGAGCAAGTCAATATGAAAGGTCCGATCATGCTAACCTTCTCGATGTAGAGCTGTCGTGCACTGAAACTGGGTTGGACTCGCTGTGATGAGACCAATGGCCCCGACGACACTCAAATCGGAGTTCGACTCAAAAAAAGAAAAAAAATATGGGGGTAAACAGTTGAAGGACGCTTACCATCATGGCATGGCATACACACTGCGCTATCATCCCCTGGCAGTCATTAGTGAAGACTCTGAGCTCCAAGCACATTGGCCTATCTATAATCCTTGGACATTTGACCATGGGCCTCCCCTTCGAAAGGGAAAGAGACTAAAGTTCTAGCATTTGAGCCCGATGCCACCCCAGTCGACAAGCCCTCAACGCGCAGTGGGGGAGGGGCCTTTTAGACAACCATCCTTTTGGCCTTCTAGGCGACCTTGTCCTCTTGTCTCCACCTTGTCCGAGGCAGAGGCTTCGGCAACACTCTTTCCGCAATGGGGGATTGATATTTTGAGACCATTCCCATCGGCCACTAGATAAATAAAGTTCTTGATCGAGGCCATCATTACTTTACCAAGTGGATGGAAGCAGAACCATTGGCTACCATTACAAACAGCAATGCTTGGAACTTTGTACGGAAGTATATCATCTGCTGATTTAGCATCCTATGGGTGACTATATTTGGAACTTTGTACGGAAGTATATCATCTGCTGATTTAGCATCCTATGGGTGACTATAATGGACAATGGCAAACAGTTTGACAATAGTCAGTTCCAAGCAACTATAGAGAGTTCAGTATCAACCATAAGTTCATCTTTGTCGCTCATCCGTAGATGAATGGGCAAGTAGAAGTGACGAATCGAGCGATCCTATAAGGCCAGAAAGCATGTCTCGGAGAAGCCAAAGGATGATGGGCCGAGGAACTGCCGAGCATCTTGTGGGCTTACTGGACAAGTCAGGAGGTCATAGTGAGACACCCTTCAACATGGTCTATAGAGCCGAGGTAGTCATCCATGTGGAAACGACACTTCCATCAACCCAAGACCAGGCTAGGAGCAATTCGCCAATGATGAAATGTTAAGAGATAATCTAGATCTCATTAATGAAGTGCAAGATCTTACTCAGATACGACTGCGATGTAGCAGTACAGATTGAACAAGTACCACAATACCAGAGTTAAGCCTCAAAGCTTTAAAGTTGGCGACCTAGTGATCCGAGACATCCACACCTCTCAACCAACATAAGCCTCAGGAAAGTTGGCACCCAAGTGGGAAGGGTCGTACCGAGCAAGTGAGATCGTCTTTAGGATGCATACTGTCTCATAACACTCGGGGGGGGGGGGGGGGGGGGGGGGGGGGGACCCATTTCATGGACGTTGAATGTGAAAAGGCTTCAACGATACTGTGTAACCATTGTAATCCCTATGGAATGATTTCCTATAGGGATGATTTTGTCATTAAATTCAAAATTTTAATGTTACATGCCTCTACTTCCCCAAAAAACTAGTCATCTCTTATAACATGCAAACTAGCGCCCTACAGGAGGAGTCGAGACCAGACTTATTTTGTGCAAATCGACTCCCTACGAGAAGAGTCGAGACTAGACCTATTCCCCACAAATCGACTCCACACAGGTTTTAGGAGCGGACCTAAAAACTTTAACATTTATATTGTTGACAAGTTTTTGGCCAACCAAACAACAAAATAGACGAGTCTGGCACAAAAAGGGGAGGGTGAACAGTACAAGTCAAGGGGCTTCATCGCCACCATCTACACTTGCTTCTACTCCACCCACTACGCTCCGCTCTTGCCTCCTTAACTAGTCAGAGAGCCCTTAAGGTCTCGGGAGTAGTAGGAGCTGACAAGGTGGCACAACCTCCACTAGAAGGAGAGGGAGCTTAGGCTTCAGGCGGTACAGAAGGGAGATCCATCTCGTCTCGTTCCACCATTCGAGTAGCTCCATGGCGACTTTGCTACTGGGAAGGTCGATGTCGGAGAAGTCCACGTCGGAGAAAACCTTCTAGGTCGACGACATGCCCAGGTGGAAGAGCATCTCTCCATACTTAACCCCGTACTTAATAAGAGCGTTGTTGTACTCAAGGCTTACTTTAAATAGCATAATGGCTTTCCAAGCATCTTCCTTAGCCTTCCTTCTCGAAGGCTAGGGCCTTGGCAAACTTCTCCACTACCGTCTTCAGACGCGCTACTTCATCTTGGAGCTTCGAGGCAGCATCGTCCTTTTCCTATACGACGGCCCGAACAGTATCCAACTCCCTCTCGACCTCCTGTTGCTTCTCCTTCACTGACTTGCGGAGGTCTGCCTAACGTCAAACTTTGACCCCCATCTTTGCATTGACATCGAGGAGAGCCTCCACGTGTTCTTCTAGACAGCACCCAATATGGTATTCACCTTATCGAAATGATGTGGTCCGACACCTTACTGATGTTCTCTAACCTCTTTCGGAGATAGGGCTATCGACAGATAGGCCAGCGCTCAAGGTGGCGGTCTGAAAATATAGCTATTAGGTCGACCTGAAAAAGGAAAAAAAAAGAAAAGAAAGGGGGGGTGTGGAGTTGAAGGATGCTTACCATCATAGGGTAGCATAAACATAACATCGTCAACCCTAGCTCTAGGCGCAATGGCACCTATCTATAGTCATTGGACATATGGCCGTGGGCCTCCCTTTTCGAAAGGGAAGGAGAACAAAGTTCTAGCGGCCGATCCCAACATTGCCTTGGCCTACATGCCCTCAGTGCCTAGGGGGCAACCTAAAGGGGCCTCCTGGATGGCCATCTTTTTGCCTTTTGGTGACCTCCTCTCATCTCCACCTCTTCTCCGCCTTATCCGGGGTGGAGGCTTCGACAACTTTTGTTCCCTGTGTGTTAGAGTGGCACCCGCATTCGGCTGTAGTGCACCCCTCGAGAGAGGCGGCCATCGGGGCACTTGACGCTAACACTAATGCAAGAGCTGGGGCTTGGCTAGGAGTGGATGCTCACTCCTACTAAGCAGCTTTCGATCCCAAGGTCCATGTCAGCATCAAAGAGGCAACATAAGTGAAAAAAAAATTAGTAAAAGGTTTTGAAAATGGAGAGACCGACTTAAGGCATCGACAGTGATGTCCGTCCTACCAAACAACCCCTCAACGTCCACTAACTCAGTGGTCGGCAGTATCGCGGCCTCGACTGTTGTAGTCTCGGGGGCCCTAACCAGGGCCGCTGGAAGGTAAGGAGCGGCTCAGGCTAGGAGGTTGCTCGGATTTGGCTAGGCCTTGACCGCACGAACTCAGCATCATCCCCAAGGATCTCTATGATGAAGATTGTCCCGACAAAGTAATATGAAGCGCGGCAGCCTACTACTCACCAACCAACATAAAGGCATCTGTCATACCCTCGGCCAAGGAGCCTTAAGAGGCCAAGAATGGCCATACTCCCTTATCCTCCTCCTTTAGGCCAACAAATACGAACCCCTCCTTCCAATTGTGGTCGAACAAAGGCTTCCTCAAGAAGATATTGTAGCCTTATAACATAGTTGTCGAGGCTTACGCCTAGGGCAACGCCTTATTTTAAGGCCTAGGCAGTTAAACACCTTATTGGGCCTTGAAAAAAGTACGTCTAGGCATTTAGGTGTACTTGGAAGCACCTAATACACCTAGATTAGTTTATGGGCTAATCAAATCGGGTCAATTGGGACAAAATCCTAATATAAACATTGTTGTGTAGATGATTGGGCCCCTTCCATCTCATTTTCCTTACTACTTCGTCCCACCTTATTGTCTTTAGCATCATCCCACCTCAGCGAACAAATCTCAATGTTAATGAAATATATGTGTGCATACTCTAGACAGTATAGCCATATTTAAGTCATTCCCACTGTAGCACGTTTGCCGGTTCAAAGTAAGCCGGCACGACCAAACCAGGTCGCCAGGGGCATTACATGAGTTGGTATCAAAACTAGCTTGTCTGGACTGAGCATTCACGTATGATCAATCTAAGTCACGGAACTAGGATCATAGGTGCACATTTTAGGTTAAGTATTAGGCTTAGAAGTTTAGTTCTAAGGTTTGATTCGTGGTTTCTCCTTCAGGCGATGACAGGCAAGTGTAAACCGCCATGATGGAATACTGTAGCAACATATGGTAGGGCCCACGAGAGAGCGCGATCCCGAGTAGGGAGATGTTGGAGAGTATGGCACAGAGCCAATTGTGCCTCCGCCTCCACCTTTGGACGTGGGTACATTCATGTAGATTTTCTAGGACTTCATGCAAGCCGTGCAATAACAAAGGCCCATAGTGCTAATAGAGCCAGAGCACCCCCATGGTTTGACAGCTTTGGAGAGATTCAAGAGGATAGGGCCACCCTCTTTTAAAAGAAAGAGTGACCCTATTGTGGTTAAGAGTTGGATCCTAAAGACAGAGAAGATCCTTCAGGCGATCATATACCTTAAAGAGGATAAGGTCAACATAGGCAGTTACATGTTGTAGGAACATGCTGATGTGTGGTGGACTTCCACCTTGAAGACCAAGTTTGTTGGCAATAAGGAAGAGATTTCTTGCAAGGAGTTCCTAACGGCATTTAAAGGGAAGTTCTTTCCTTTGCACGTTTAGGATAAGATGGTGTAGGAGTTCATGAATTTGACCTAAGGAGCTGCTAAATGTTTTAGACTATAAGTCTAAGTTCTTTGAGTTGGCTAAGTTTGTACCTCGTATGTGTTCTGATGGGAGGTGGAAGATGGAGAAGCTTATGATGGGTTTGAAGCCGACTATGAGGATGAAGCTAGTGGATCATAAGTTCCCTTTGATGAAAGAGGTGATTGATGCAATCTATCGGCAGGAGGCCAAACATGAGGTCGTTCTAAAAGTGTGCAAGGTGGCACCTAAGGAGTAGGCATCATCATCGACTTTTCCCAGAGTCTAGAGGAAGCACCTTGAGATGTAGAAGGCACCAGAAAAGACAACAGTAACGCTTGTAAAGAGAGATGTCCTAGCCTTAGAGGCGGATCCAACTTGGATCCAGTGGGGTCCTATGACCCCACTGGATTCTGGGATTCCCTTATACGGAATACAGGCCAGGTGGTCTAGTGACCCCACTAGATGGGTCGCCAGGACCCCACTGACCCGCCCAGCCAAGTGACCCAAGCCCCTCAGACCCCAACTGACCTGCCCAGCCCAATACCCCTCTGCGGCCCACTCTCAAATCCAATCTAGCATCCTCAAGCAGCCAAACCCCTAGGACCCCACGACCTACTACAAACCCCAGCCGGCCAACCCACAAGCCCATCCCACCCAATTTGGTCCGTTCCTAATTCTGCCAAAATCCTCAAATCCAATACCCCCCCCCCCCCCTCACACACACATGCACGCGTGGCTCAACCTAATTCCCCCTAGCCCTCACCTGTGTCGCACTCCAGCTCCCCAACCCTACCAACGCTGCAGCAAAGCACTAAAGTCCGCCGGCTGGGCGACGCAACTCTACGACGCCGTCGGCCCATCACCACCAACCACTTGGCTGATTGGCCAGGCCCCCAACCCTAGTAGCACCAGCCCACAGTAGAGCGCCGGATCCACCAACCAATCGCTTGCCCATGACGCCACCACCCCACCGCGGCACCACCTTGTCGATCATTGGCACCTCCTAACCCCAGGCGGCCAAGCCCCAATCAGTATTATAGGCCCGCAGCAGGGTGTCGGATCCACCAACCATTCGTCAGCCCCACGACGCTGCCGACCCGCCAAGGCCCACCGACATGGCCCCGTCGATCGTCAGTACCCTGTGCCCCCTATCAGCCCACCCCCAGTCAGGTAGTCCCCGTCGGAGCCGCTAGGCAGCCCCGCCCCCCGGAGTCCCCTACTCGGCGACCCCCTACGTGGCCCGGCCCGCCCCCTAGCTTCCCAGGCTCACAGCCCCGCCAGCCGCCGCCCCGAGCTCCCAGGCTAGCCCAAGCCCTCTAGGACCTCTACTTCTCAGCCCTAATGCGGGCTTGCGGTGCCACTGCCGCTATTTTTGTTTCCTCGCCTCCCCAAACCAGAGGTCGAAGTCCCTGAGCCCCTCGACGGCAAATGACGACGCCAGTTGCTGATCGTCGACACCCCCAACCCACCGCCCTCTATGCAAAGGTATAATTTTGTTTAGTTATTTAAACTTTTTATTTAATTTTTATCTGACATTGTTGTAAATAAATCAAAAGGCCGGCTCACTGAGTTGTGAATCCTCTCCAAACTCCAGTTCTCTTATGGGTGGATGATATGGGAGATGAGAAGACGGTGATGGCAATTTAAAGGAGCAGCAACAGAGAAATTTTTTATTGCTGGTCTGAGGAGATGTTTAGAACTTAGGCCCTATTTGGACACAACTTAAAAAAAGCACGAACATGTTTATCATAAATCCATTTATCATAAACGTGTTTTTTTAACTCACGTTAGGTTGTTTTGCATGAACATAACTCAGTTTATAATAAATTTGAGAGAGGCTTCAATGTAAAACAACTCCTAGTAGGTTTATAAAAAACATTTTTATGGGACTGTTTACCTATGCTCCACAAATTAGATAGTGAGAGTAAACAGAAATTTTGGGAGGATATGGATGACCTTATGCAGCGCATACTAAATGAAGAGAATATCTTCATTGGTGGGGACCTTAATGGGAATGTAGGAAGTGAACACGTCAGGGTTACGAGAAGGTTCATAGAGGTTTTAACTTTAGGACCAAAAATGAGGAGGAGAAAAACATCCTCAATTTTGCTATGATCTACGACCTTATACTAGTAAATACCCACTTTATAAAAAAGGAATCTCATCTAGTAACATTTAAAAGTTGACAAAATAGAAGCCAAATTGACTTCCTTCTCAAAAGGAAGACAAATCGCACTTTATGCAATGATTGCAAAGTTATCTCCGGAGAGGGCTTAATAAGTCAACATAGGTTAGTGGTCTTAAATATTAAGATCAAGAAGTGGTCGGATACAGTTAAAAGGAAGATTGCTGCTAGAACAAGGTGGTGGAAATTAAAATGGGTGTAGCAAGTGATGTTTAAGAATAAATTTCTAAATATAGGTGATTGGAAGTCGGATTTAGAGGCCAATACTATGTGAATAGATATGGTTTCAAAGATTAGAGAAATAACTAGAAAAGTGCTCGGAGAGTCTAAAAGACATGGCCCACCTGCACAGAAGAGGTAGTGGTGGAATAAGGAAGTATAAAAAGCCAAGAGTAAAAGATAATAGTATAAAAAAGTGAAGAAGAACCTTAGCTTGTTTGATAAGTGAATTATTTCTGAAATTCGAAGATGAATTTTCTTTAAAGGGGAGAGGGTGTAATACCTGACCCATTAGTAGCCCAACAGTAGCTTTATCTTGGCCCACTAATGGAGCTAGGGTAAGTGTAGGCTGAACCGCAGAAATTGTTCTAAGAGGCGTCACCCATAGTGGACGCGATTAAGAGGAGTAGTTAGCCATTTAGTAGTCCAACTAGGTGCTAGAAGGCATCTTGTCGGATTGACGCATTTTAACCCAGTAACTATGTTTTAGTAGAATTCATGTCTTTCCTTCATTTAGGAGTTTCTCTCTACATAGAACTTGACCTTAGCAGGTTATATGAATATTATTGAAATCTGAACATCATGCGAAATCTGAAAAAAAAAAAGTGATGCTAGCTAGAACAAGTATAAATATCAATATTATTGAATCATGTGAATATCATGCAAAATGTAGAAAAAAAAAATGTGATACTACTTTAAAAGACATCTTGATCTATAGCATCATCTGAAATAAATGTCCCCATTGAAAGACGCGTTTTACACCTATTCTATGTTAATTTTCCAAGCATTGATCAGCCTATTTGATCTGTTTGATTAGCATGCTTAATGGTTTGATTATCCGATTAAACAAGTAGTTAATTCCTTAATTTAGTGCCAACATCCTTGTTAATAACTTGTAAATCTACTGTTTAAAATGTGTTTTGAAAAATTAACTATTGTTGTTAACAGACTTAAAGAAGGTTATAAGAACCTGAGAAACGTCTAAGAAGGGTGACGCAATTTGTGATTCACATCATCTAATCTAGTTGCGATTTAAATTAATGCTTTCTTTTCGTGTATATGAATGTACACAAAACTGTAGAATTGTAATATTATGAGCTTACTGAGTCAGTTAGGAATCACCTTTGCTAAATAACCCTTTTCAGGAAAGGTTGACCTTATGGTTGAGGATGAGGCTGAGCTCGAGGAGGATCGTGAGACTTAGAGTTTGAGCTCCATAGTTACTAGCTAGACATAGGTTTCTATTATTTTTCAGTTTAACATGTTGATATTTTAAGTTAGTTAACTCTTAAGACGTAATATTTAGACTTGTAGAGATCCTAGAAGTACTTGGTTATTGTTATTATTTCAATACTTAATTGATATTATGTGCAATATCTAGTAACTATGATGGTTGATTTCATTTAGTCATGAAATGTATATGTGCTCACGCCGGACATTATAGATATGTTTGAGTCATTCCCATTGTGGCACGCTCGTTGCTTTGAAGTAAGGCAACACAACCGAACCGAATTAAAGAGACCATTGCAGGAGTTGGTATCAGAGCTAGTTCGTCTGGACTACGTATTTAAGCATAAGCAACCTATGCCACTGAAGCAGGATCATAGGTGCAGATTTTAGGTTAAGCATTAGGCTTAGGGGTTTAGTTCTGAGGTTTGATTCGTGGTTTCTCCTTCAAGCGATGGCAGGCAGGCATAGATGCCGTGATAGTGTTATGCCCTACTAAATAAGTATCATCATCACCATCATCAAATCCTTATCCTATCTATTTGAGGTCGACTACATGAACCATATCCCGCCATCTTAATCTATCAAATGTCAAACTTAAAGTAACACATAATAATGTTATGTCCTTTTTAACAATATATAACCATCTCATCTTAGGTCTTCCTTAATGTCTTCTACCCTCCCCCACTCTAATTCTATCTCACATCTTAATTGGTGCTAAATCTGGACGACAATATACATGTCCAAACCACCGCAACCTATTCTCCGTAAGCTTAACGTCAATAGAAGCTACACCTAAATCCTTACCTATATATTCATTTCTAATTTTATCTTTTCTATTCTTACCACACATCCACCTTAATATCTTCATCTCAGCAACACAACGTTTGCACATGATCCTTTCTTGTAGTCCAACACTTGAACTTTTGAGTTTTAAGGGGACCTGCTATTCATAAAGGACTCCAGATGCACTTCTCCACTTTAACCAACCTATCTTGACTATATAAGTGAAATCATCTTAGATCTCTCTATTATCTTGAATAATAGATCCTAAATATTGAAAATTGCTACTTTTAAGAATAATTTGACCTTCAATAGTGACTAAATCTATTTGATCAATATTTCTATTACTGAAATTACATTTCATATATTATGTCTTAACTTGACTAATTCTAAAGTCTTGGATTCTAAAGCAAATTTCTATTATTCTAATTTATCATTCAAATTCTTAATATCATCATTAATTAGAATAATATCATCTGTAAATAACATACACCGAGGGATGTCATGATGTAAGTGTTTAGTAACTTCATCTATAACTAAAATAAAGAGATAAGGACTTAAAGTTGACCATTGATGTAGTCCAATAGTAATAGGGAACTCGGATTTTTCTATGGTAATACACCTTATGCGACTATAAACCCTCTCATATATATCTCTAATACTCCCTTCTTCTCTAAAGTCTACCAACTTAGACTCCTAGGTTCATGATCATAAGCTTCCTCTAAATCAATGAAAACTATATATAAATCGTTCCTCATCTCTCTATATTTCTCCATAATTGTCTCAACAAAAAAACTTCTATAGTAGATCTACTGGGCATGAAACCAAGTTGATTTTCTGAAACACTAGTAACACTCTTGAGACGCTTCTCTACTACTCTCTCCCAAAGTTTCATAGTACAGCTCAAAAGTTTAATTCTACGATAATTATTAGAATTTTAAATATTCTTTTTATTTTTAAAAAAGGGAACCACAATATTTTGTTTAATTCTACGATGATTATTAGAATTTTAAATATTCTTTTTATTTTTAAAAAAGGGAACCACAATATTTTTTTCTCCAATCATCTGACATTCTCTTTTTTAAAAAAATATCATCGAAAAATTCAATTAGCCACTTAATATCTATATTACCTACACTTTTCTAAACTTCGATAGGCATCTCATCTAGTCCAAGGGTCTTACACACTTTCATCCTTTTAAGAGCATCTTCAACTTCTAAAGATCTAATACGTCGAATGTAATGATAATGGATTCGTCCTTGGAGTCATTAATTTCTTCACAAGGTTAGCCTCTGAATTGATCCTCATTTAACAACTTCTCAAAATAAATACTCCATGTCTCTTTAATCTCACAATCCTTCACTAGAATCCTACCATCCTCTCTCTTAATACATCTAATATGATTAAGATAGTTACCCATTTTGTTTCCTAGTTTTGCAAGTCTATATCTTTATCACCTTCTCGAGTTCCCAACTTATGATATAGTTCCTTAAAAACCTTAAACTTAGCTTCACTAACCAATTTCCTAGTGTTAATTCTTGTAATTTTGTAATCTTTTAATGTTTGATCGTTTTACTCCTTTGACATGTTTAAAACATTCTCGCTTATTATTAATGGATTTTTTAATTTCAATATTTCATCACCATATCTCTTATTTAAGAACCTTTTTACTTTTAGATTTACCTAAGATTTCTTTAGCAACTCTTTTTATAAAATTAGCCATTCTATTCCATATTATGATAATTGTGCACAGAGCATCTAAACTCGAGAATACTGACTTAAGTAGAGAGTAGAGACCCTTCTCAAGTGAACTCATCAATAGGGCAAGGAATCTAGAGTCATCTCACCTAGTTGTGTGTCTGGAGGCTCATTGGGGGGGATAGGTAAAGGCTGAGTAGACTGTCAATAGACAAACTACTCAACCAACTTACAACCACTAGTGAGTGGTTATCCCCGCCACTTCGAGTTAAACGATGAGTCACCCAATCTGTATGACAACCGACTAAGAAAGTATAGACTAGTCTAAGATGAGAAATGATGTGCCTCATTCCTAAGACCCTATGAATATCACTTTAATTAAAATATTTTCACTTATTTCAATACTAATAATGATTATCATTAAACTACATTTATCATTAATTATAAGATAAGAAAAAACAGAAAGTCCAAGAAAATCAATTGGTTAGGAGTTGAATAAATTAAAAAATAGAGGTTATTTTTTTTTTTGTTAACTTTTCCGCTCTGCAAACTTTGACATAATTACAATATCTACGTCTTATTGCATTACATGAGTCATCTAGTTAAATTAAAAAAAAGATCATGCATTGCATTATAGGCATTAAAAGAAACATTCTCTGTAAAGTATAAGAGTTGGGATGGTAAGAGATGGATGGCAGTAAGGAATGATCCCTACTAAGATCTTAACTTTAAGCTTCACAAAAATAATAAAATATATTTTTCAGAAAAAGGAGCAAGAAAGTAGATTCAACCCAAGAGCGAAGCTTATAGTCTTTGGAATCAGCTACAATTGGTTTTAATCAGTAGTGTGCTGCCAAAGTAATGTGGTTTGTTGTATCGTACTAGATCAGGCCCACTCGTAGAGGAGTTCGAGTCACTGGGGCAGTACGACTCAGTGTTAAGCTTTTGGTCCATTTGGGTTCTACTTATACCGGATCCCACATGTCGCACACGATCCATTGCAATCCGACATGTGATAGTCCAATCCTGTGTGAACCGGTTCAATCATGTGTGATTATAAAGCATTATCATTTAATGAGTATAATTCTCCTAGATATGTTGCTTTAGTGTTTTGGATTGACTTTAAATGTGGCTTATACTCATTGACGTTAATAAAGGACGTAAAGTAAAATGTTACTTATATTATAAATATTCATAAAAGTATAGGATCTAAAAAAACTGGCTAGAATGGGCCTTAATTGGCCTGACCCACACAACTTGTGTGAGTTGGACCAAGAGGCCTAAGTCAGATTGGATCCAACTCGTATTTGACAAATCTTGATCCAGTCAAGATGAACAAGTTGGAAAACCTTGAACATACTTTTGTTTATTTTTCTTTGTACCACTGTATGCGAATTTCTAATTGTGACTTTGGACATGTGTAACAAAACTTTAGTTTGTATCCTTTATTGCTTTTAATTGTTGTGATTGTATATTTCTTTACCTTTGAGGTTATACACTGTTCAGTTAAGACCCAAGAGTGACGGCCGTGGGTCTGAGTAGCAGATTCACCGTACAGGGTTCCAGGTTCAGATCCTCCATAGTAATGGGACTGTTATAGATTCTTTGCTCTTTGATCACCTGCTCTCAATGGCAAGGGAGGACAACTATAGTAAGTGAACCAATGTGTTCATGAGATGAAAAAAATGTTTGAACTGGTGAAGTGTCATGAAAGGGGGAAGGTTGTGTGAATAACCTACTTATTGAACGAAAGTGCTGATGAGTGGTGGTAGGCTACGAAGACTTGAAGAGACTTCACTTTGCTGATTTAACAGGAAGGGAAATCTCTTAAAGGAAATTTGTGGAAGTGTTGAATGTGAAATATTAGATGTCATATCTGCAAGAGCATAAAGAGATGAAATTTTTGGAGTTAACTCAAGGAAGCATGTCAATGCAGAAGTATAAAAGGAAGTTAATGAGTTGTGTAGGTTTGCACTTCATATTACTGGAGATGAAAGAAAGAAAACTCAGATGTTTGAGTTAAGACTTGACAGTAATTTCAGAGAGAAGGTGATCCCCAACAGATGCAAGACTATAGCAGCAGCAGTAGATGCTGCATGTGCCACAGAGGCCGAACATGAGCATTCCTAAATGATTAGAGGTAGAAAGGACCTGTGTTCAGCAAGAATAAGTCGGTGCAGCAACTTCCTCCAAATCATCATCTTCTTCATTAGGATCTAAGATGAAGAGCCTATTTAGAGGTGGTTTTAGTAGAAGCGGCAGTAGAAAGCTGGCTCAGCAACAACAGGAAAGGACTCAGACACTCAAGAGTTGTGGACACTGTGGTTGATAACACACTACAAGTAACTGTTACTGGGCTATTGGGAGGTGTTTCACCTATGCCCAGCAATCATTTGGCAAGAAATTGTCCAAACAATAGCGAACCACTCAGACTAGACAGCAAAATAAGCCAAAAGTGCAAGAAAGGATGTTTGCTCTCACCAAGATGGATGCTGAAGCTTCAAATGATGTAGTGGAAGGCACTATTTCCATCCTTTGGACATGTAACTCGTGCTGATTGATTCTAGTGCATCTTACAGTTATTTTTGAAGAACTTATTAATGGTTTAGGTGTGTTCATTGTCCCTGAGTATTCAGAGTTGGTAATTGGCACTCCTAGTGGTGATGTGTTGTTGGCTTATCGATGTTTGAAGGGAGTTCCTATAGAGATCGTAGGTAATTATTTGGAACCAAATCTGCACTTACTAGCTCTTGTGGATTTTGATGTAATCCTCAATATAAATTTCTGGAGAAAGTACAAGGCCTATGTGGATAAGGTTGGGAAGAAGGTCAACTTCAGTAGGCAAGGACAGGCTTCTTGCACTTTCAGAGGTATACATGATTCATGTAGATGTGCTCTTATTTCTGTCTTCATTCTTTAAAGATAAGAAGTTGATGCACAAAGGGTGTTCAGTTTATTTGGCTCCTATGGGTGAGGTGTTTGGATCTTTTATGGCCTTTGAGAATACTAAGGTTCATGACGTGGCTGTAGTTCGGGAATTTGTTGATGTTTTCCTAATGATCTTCCTAGAAACGCTCCTGCCAAGAGGTGGAATCTTATATTGAATTGTTGTCAGGATCACCTCCTATTTTTAAAGTCTCCCTATAGGATGGCTCCAAGAGAGTTGAGGGAGCTCAAGACTCAATTGTAGGATCTGTATCATAGGTTAATTAGACCCAATTTTTCGCCATGGGGAGGTCCAATGTTATTTGTGCAGAAGAAGGATTCTTCCTTGAGATTGTCTATTGACTACAAGATGCTTAACCAAATTACGTAAAGAACAAGTAATAGCATGGATGGCAGTTTCGGCCGGTACCGTAGGTACCGGTACCGGCCCAAACCGGTACCCCCATTAAGGGCCGGTACCGTAAAAAAGAAAAAAAGGAAAATTACTGTACTGGGCACTTTCCCCTCTCACAGAATCAGATCAGTGAGAGGGGTTCATTTTTGGCAAGGAGAGGAAGGAGGGGAAGGAGGGGAAAGAGCCGCCGCCGCCACCCATCGCCGCCGCCGGAGACGTTTTCACCGTTTTGAGTAAAAGAAAAAAAGGTATGATTTATATTTTAATGTAGTGATTATTTTTTAGTTGGTAACTATTTCTTAGATTGTTTACGTTCATTTTCTTGGTAAAATAGACAACTCCCAATTTTGGCTCTAATTAGCGGTTACAAATTGAGATTTTTGTCTAATTACTTAAATTAAACATCAATTGAAGCCTAATTAAGCTTCATTGCATGTTTTAAACTAAGAGTGTGCTGTCAATTGCGTTGATCGACGGTTAATTAGGGGAAATCCCCAATTTTGGCCCTAATTAACAGTTAAAAATTAGGATTTTTGTCTAATTACTTAAATTAAACATCAATTGGAGTCTAATTAAGCTTCATTGCATGTTTTAAACTAGGAGTGTACTGTCAATTGCATTGATCGACGGTTAATTAGGGGAAATCTCCAATTTTGGCCCTAATTAACAGTTAAAAATTGGGACTTTTGTCTAATTACTTAAATTAAACATCAATTGGAGTCTAATTAAGCTTCATTACATGTTTTAAACTAGGAGTGTGCTGTCAATTGCGTTGATCAACGGTTAATTAGGGGAAATCCCTAATTTTGGCTCTAATAAGCAGTTAAAAATTAGGACTTTTATCTAATTACTTAAATTAAACATCAATCTGAGCATAATTAAGCTTCATTGCACGTTTTAAACTAGAAGTGTGCTGCTGTCAATTGCGTTGATCAACGGTTAATTATGGAAAATCCTCAATTTTGGCCCTAATTAGTAGTTAAAAATTCGGACTTTTGTCTTTACATAAATTAAACATCATTTGAAGCCTAATTAAACTTCATTGTATGTTTTAAAGTAGGAGTATAATGCCAAATGTTCTTATATTTGTTTCTACTTTTTTTTTTCTTATTGTAGGAACATGGCTGAACAACAAGCGCAAGACCCAGGGTGGGCCCATATCACCTTAGTTAATAGTACAAAGAAGAGAGTGAAATGCAAATATTGTGACAAAGAGATGGGTGGTGGAATCACTCGAGGGAAAGAACATTTAGCAGGGAGGACAGGACATGTGACAAGGTGTATTATCAGTCCCCGACAAGTTGCCAACGAGATGCGTGAATTGTTGCGTGGCCGGAAAGCACAAAAAGAGCAAAAGAATGAAGAGGAGGTTGAACTCCAAGACGAAATTTCAGGTAGACATAATACAAAAGACAAAGGAATGTATACTGCAGCCAGTGGCATTTCTATATGTGAGAGGCAAAGGGCTGAACAAATTGTAGACTCTACTAATGATGATGATGATGAAGATCCTAAGATAGCTGCAACTAGAAGAGAGAGTTTGTGGCATCAACAAGAAGACGAAGCCCAAAGGAAAGGTGATGGACCATCAACAAGAGGCACAAGTCAATTAGAGGCCAGACAGTTATCTTTTTAGAAGACAGAGTTCTACTCAGCCAAAAATCAAGCAAGCAATGAGAGAAGTAAAAAAGTCAGTTGAAGTGACAGGACATGCTTTTAAAAGCATCTGCAAATAGTTTTTGCATGCAGGTGTTCCCTCACATGCTGCTCAGTTTCCTTATTTTCAGCCTATGATTGATACAATAGCAGATCATAGTCGTGGGTTCAAAGTCCCTACACGTTGAGACATATATGGACGGGGACTTGGTGGAGAATACGAGGAACTTCAACAATGGGTTGAAAGTTTTAAGGCAGTATGGAAGGAGAGGATGCACAATTATGTGCGATGGCTGGACTGGTACCACGAAGAAGTCCATGATTAATTTTCTTGTTTATTGCACAGAAGGGCCAATTTTTATGAAATCTGTTGATGCATCAAACTATTTAAAGAACGTAAAATATTTATTTGGTTTGATGGATCAGATGGTACAGAAAATTGGAGAGGAAAATGTTGTGTAGGTTGTCACCGATAATGAACCAAGTTATAAAGTTGCAGGGAAGAAATTAATGGACAAACGCAAACACCTTTATTGGGTCCCATGTGCAGCGCATAGTCTGGACTTGATGCTTGAAGACATTGGTAAGGATCCGATTGTCAGCAAGACAATAAAGAGAGCCTAAGGAATTACCCAATTTATTTAGGGTCATCCTAGGATCTTGAACATGTTTAGAGAAAAAGCATCTGGAGGTCGAGATCTCATCCGAACGAGGCCTACACGATTTGCATCTAATTTTATTTCTTTAGAATCTTTGCACAAATTCAGGAATAAGATCAAGGATTTTATATTTAATAAGGAGTTCTTGGAGTATATGCGGACCACCTCCAATGAATCTAAATCTGAACATTTGAAAGTGAGAAAAATCATAGAGAATAAAATATTTTGGAGTAATATGGAGACTTATCTGAAGTTGGTGGAACCTCTCGTACATGTGTTAAAATTGGTGGATGGAGATGATAAGAATTACATGAGATATTTGTACGAGGCAATTAACATTGCTAAGATGCACATCAAGAACGCATTTTCCAATACTTATATGAAGTGATGGGACCTTATTGATGTCAGATGGAAAAGCATATTACACCACGACTTGCACGCAGCTGGTAAGTGCAGTCTTATACTGTTACATGAGATATTATTTATTAAATTGACATTACTAACTATCCACCTAAATGCATGTTATTTTTTAAATCTTCAAGTAATGTACAGTCAGCAAGTGCACATTGATGGAGAGGTGATCCAAGGTACATTAAATGTGATTGCACGTTTGTCGAGGACAGTAGAAGATAGAATTGAGGCAGAGAGACAGGTATACTTAATGAAGATCTGACTTTAAGATTTATCTAATTACTTGTAAATTGTAATTTGAAGAGCCTATGAATTCTATTAATTGTTAATTCCATCTTTGTAGATGGAGGCTTATAGGCTAAGACTGGAGACATATAATGAAAACTCTGTACAAATTGCCGTAGAGAAAGTGAGCCCAGGTATACTTAGTTATTGCATTGTTGTCATATGTGCATAAGAAACGAGAACATAGTGACTAATTTTTTGATTTATTTTAATGATGGCATAGCTAAGTGGTGGATAATGGTGTACAACAGAGATAGGTGTTATAATCCATTGGCTTCCATTGCAGTGAAGAATTTGAGTCAGACGACATCGGTAAGCCAATGTGAAAGAAATTGGAGCACGTTCAGCCTTATACACTCAAAAATTCATAACCGGTTAAAGGCTGAACGACTGAACAAATGATATATTGCCATTACAATATGAGATTGAGGATCAAAAACATCTGATTAAGACAACAATTGAGGGAGAAATGAGTTGCAGGGAACGCAGAAGATGTTGTTAGCCAAATTAATGTGGAAGAGTTATTTGATGATGATAATCCATTTCAGACTTGAGTTGAGATACGAGCAACTGTCGATGAGCCAGTTTTTTTATCCTGATGATACAGAATGGGCAGAAGGCATACTAGATGGAGCTGTTGCTAGAGATCCAGAGTTAAGAACCTTAAAAAGGCAAAAAGAAAATTTACCTCCTCCTTCACATGAGCATCAGAGTCAGACTGAGCATATGCTTTTATTTGCACCTGATACTGAGCTTGAGCCTACTAGACACTCATAATCAAATAGTAGGCCAGTCACTCCTAGAATGGTTGGGCCACCATCATTCTTGAGAAGGAGTACATCTACATTTGAGAGGACTAATCTGGCTGCCAGAGACGATCCTGCCATTGATGAGATGAAGCAAATTTATGTGAGCCATATACTACGAGGAAAAAGATTATTAGATCGGGTCAACTTGCAAAAAGATCTAGAAAGGAAACAAAGCCAACAAAAGCAAAGCATCACAAAAGAAAAAATCATGTCAAAAGAAAGTTAATTGTTGATGCTGGTGCAACTGCAGGTGCTACTACTGGGGGCGGAGTGTATGCACCTTCTTTCTCCTTATATATTGACATAGGAAGGGGACAACATGAAAGTCAAGGAGATTATGATTCACAAAGTCAGTATAAACAACAGTCAAGTTATGGAGGTGACCAACAAGAAGCAGGCATGTATAACTAGGGAGATCGAGTAGAGTATGAAGGCTTTCAATTCCATCCACCCAGTACAGTTATAGGTCAGGGTCTTCTTCTTATCCTCATGCTACTTCTTTGCATCATGATTCTGGAATTTCATCAAGTCAACAAGCATATACTCTAAGAGGGATTCAAAGAGGGATGCACGACTTGGCTGCATCATTGTTTAGTTATGGTGAATACAAGGAACATATGCAACCTTATTATGGATACCAGCAACAGCAACTAAATGATGAATCAGAAAGATCTACGGGTTATTATCCATATTAGTATACTCACTTATGTTTTTCATAGGCAAGGATCATTTGATTTCGTTAACATTTATTATTTGAAAATATTTAGTACATTAACATAATATTTTTCATATTTAATCTGTATGAAAATAATCATTTTATATGCGTTATGTGTACTTCTTTGTCTTAACCCACTTTTGTCACACCTAACACATAGTTAATTAACTGTTTACATCTTTCTAATTTTATCTGATTTTTTTCTTATTTTTTCTGATTTTTTTCTTTTTTTCTGATTTTTTTGGGCCTCTTTAAGCCCGTACGGGTCGTACCGGCCGATACCGGTACTGCCATCCATGAGTAATAGGATTGATAATTTACTTGATAAACTTCAGTTGGCTTTAATATTTTCGAAGATTAATTTGAGATCGGACTATTATCAGATGAGAATTATAGTGGAAGAGGTGTAAGATGGAATTTCAGACCAGACATGGTCATTATGTGTTTTTAGTAATGTCGTTTAGATTGATTGCTTAAGTAGCTTTCGGGGATTTGTTGAATAGGATTTTTCATCCTTATTTGGACCAATTTTTAGTAGTATTTAAGGATGATATTTTGATTATTCTTCTAGTAAGGAGGAAGACTTACCATTTGAGGATCATTTCGAAGACTTTGAGAGAACATAGGCTCTATGTCAAGTTCGGTAATGCAAATTCTCGTGGGAAAAAGTTCAATTCCTTAGACATGTGATCTCTAAGGATAGTGTAGTTTGTAGATCCAGCCAAGGTAGAACCAGTGTTTAACTAGGAAAGGTTGAGATCAGTGACCAAGATTCGTAGTTTCCTTGCTTTGGCAGGCTACTATAGAAGATTTATCCTAAGTCCTTTAACTATTGCAATACCTTTGACAAGATTAGCCTACAATGGGGTGAAGTTCATTTAGAATGATGGTTGTGAGTAGAGTTTCTAAGAATTGAAGGCTAGGTTGACTTTGGCATTAGTGTTAATACTTTTATCTGGATCAGGAGGTTTTGTTGTCTTCGTTTCTACAATTGGCCCAAGTACTATGTTGGTTCAGAATGGAATAGTAGTGGCTTATGCATCCTGTCAACTGAAGCTTTGAAGTTGTGGAAGCACTACCTTTATAGAGAGAGATTTAAGTTCTACACCAATCATAAGAGCTTTGTACTTGCAATAAGATCTTCACCTAAGACAAAAAAGTTGGCTGGAATATTTGAAGGATGATGATTTTGAACTTGCCTGCCATCCTAGTAAGACTAATGTTGTGGCAGATGCCGAGCAGGAAGGTAGTGATGTCTAACATGTCGATGAAGGAATTACTAAAGGATCGATCTAAGGCGATTGTTGCAAGTTTAGTATTGAGCCCTTCTTTATGTTCCAAGGTAGTGATGGCTCAGCAAGCAAATCTTGAGTTGCCTTACATCTTGCAAACGCCCGAAGCAGAGCTTGGCGAGGATAGTGTCGTAAGATTTTGTAGCAGGTTTTATATTTGTAATAAAATGAATCAAAGGAGTTGCTTAATGAAGCTCACAAATCGAGATATTCTATTCATCCTGAAGAAACCAAGATGTATAGAGATTTAAAGCAACAATTTTGGTAGCCTTGTTGGAAGAATAAGATAGCTAGTTATATAGCAAGATGTTTGGAGCGTTCGCAAATAAAGGTTAAACGCAAGAGTTTCCAGTGGTTTGTTGCAACCCTTAGAGATTCTGAAGTGGAGTGAGAACACGCAAACATGGTCTTCGTGGTAAGTTTGTTGATGATTCAGAGGCATTGTGATGGAATTTAGCTAATAGTAGACAGATTAACCAACTCTGCTAGACTCTTGCCAGTTAGTAAATAAGTTGGCTATGTCGACCAAGTGGTGAGATTCTATGAAGTTCTAGTGTTGATTACGTCATATCATAATCTCAAGTTGATAGTTTTGGAGAAAGATTCTAGTAGGCCCCGGATCAAAGCTTAGTTTTGATTCAGCTTATCATCCTTAAATAGATCGATAATTAGAAAGGACCACTTAAAACTTGAAAGACATTGAGAACTTGTCATTTAGAGTGGAAAGAAAGTTTGAAGCTTTCCTATTGGCAGAGTTTGCCTAAAACTAGTTCTCATTCTAAGACCGGTATGGCTCCTTATGAAGCTTTGTACAAAAGACCATGTATGAAGCTTTGTATAAAAGACCATGTAGATCACCCTTGTATTGGAATGAAGTTGGCGAAAGGAAAGTGCTTCCTGTGGATTTGATTGATGAGATTATAGAGAAGGTCTATTTGATCTACCAAAAGTTGCAAGCAGCTCAGAGTCGTCAGAAGAGCTATACATACAAGAGATGACGATCCTTGGAATTTGAAGTAGGAGATCCTATTCTCTTGAATGTGTCACCAACTAAAGTTATAGCTTTGGTTGGGGCGTGGGAAGTTCAACCCCAAATATGTTGGACCTTTCAAAATTATCCATAAGAGTAGATGATCAGCTTATCATTTAGAGTTACCTTCAGAATTTGCCGAACTTCATGATGTACTCCATGTGTTAATGCAACAAAAGCACATGTCAGACCCTTTACACATGAACCAATTTGATCTAGTTAAGGTGGAACCGAATGGTTCAATTAGAGAATATCATATCCAGATAGCTAACCGTAAAGAGAAAGTTTTAAGGAACGACATAATACCAGTATTGATAGTCACTTGGCAACACTATTTCAGAGAAGATGCCACTTAGGAGCACAAGGATGAAACGAGACCATAATTTCCTTGTTTAGTGCATAGTTATTCCCTTGTGATATTTTGTTTGTCTTTAATTAAGTGTTTGAATTTTGAGGATGAAATTTATTTTAAGAAGGGAGGAGTGTAAAACCTCAGCACTCTGACTTGTGATTTATGACCTAGTTTGACCAATTTCACTGGGGTTTGACTTGCCAATGGACCAAAGATGAGAAATTTGTTCAACTAAGCTTCATTATGTTTTGTTTAGTTAATGTGCATTTACTGTCTAATTAAATATGCTATTTGATGGTAGTTGATTTTGGTGCCAACTTTCTTCCTCTAGTGGATTTATCCTAAGCCAACAAGTTCGTAACCCAAATTGAAGTGAGATTGGGGAATTAGTTTTAGAATTGGTGTTTTGTTCGGTAGTCATTAGACTTGTTTTAGTGGATTTTAAATGGCCCATTAAGTGGTCATTACGTTGGGCTGCAATTTTCGAGAATTGAAGAGCTACATTGCAATTTTCCTAAGCTAAAAGTAAGGGGAGAGAGAGAGAGAGAGAGAGAGAGAGAACTCGACCCCCACTCCTTCCCGAACTCTTCCAGCCTTCTCTTCTTCCCCCTTAGTGTTCTTGGCTCTAGCGGAAGGCTCTTTATAGATGCATGTGGCCTGTGAAGGTGGAGGAAGCTTCATTTTGAGGGCCTCTTGAAGGTTGGAGGCTCATTAAAGGTCCCTTGATGACATGCAAGTGGAGAATTAGAGGAGGAAGACCCTAAAATTCTAGGAGCGCATAGATGATCCTTAACTCTTCTTCTATTTCTCCTCTTGGATGTGATGAAAGCCGATTAAAGGCCCTTTAGGTTGGTGGAGAGTTTGAGGTAGGGTGATGCGCATATGGAGGCTTTCAGATTTCCTGAGTGCATATTGGTTTGGGGAGGTTTAGATAGCAGGATGGTCCCAATTGATGTATAATGTGATTTACCTATCATTTAAGTTATTAAAGCCTCGTTTAAGTTCATAAAGCCTCATTAGAATGTGAATTGGATGCATGGAATTCTTAATCGGATCGGCTGGTCCCAATCCCGATCTGATCTGACATGGAACGGCCGATCTTGATCGATCTGATTGGACCTACGTGACATTGTGATTACGAAGCTCAATCAGCCTATCTTTTTGCCACATCTTCGAGGATTTTTGGCGATCCATGAAGGGTGGAACAACATTTATTAGGTGAAGGATTCCCTCATGACAACCCAAACCCAAATTATGATTATGAAATGAATGTGATCGAAGCTAGTATAGTTCCCCATCATTCTCTATATAGTAATGCTTTCTATGTGTATGAACTCCATATATGTGAGCCGACCCCAAATGGGTGATTTGATAATATGATAGAGGATTTGATATATCTTGTAATATAGCACCCAGCTGTAAGTATCTTATGTATAATCAAAATATAATGATTATGGTGCTTCTTTGTTAGTTCTTTATTTTAGGCTTGGGTTTTTAATGTGTTCCATTTAGTAGTGATTTCCATAGGCCTTCATGGGCAGAGGATCCCTACGAAGCTACTTTATTTGAAAACTCAGCCCTTTCGATTTTCAAGTTTCCAAGAGCATGAATCTTGAGGAGATTGTGTGGTTTGATACTAGGTAGTTGTTTTCTCGGAATTTTTATTTCCGGGGACCTGACCTAGACGTCTCTCCTATCGGATTATTTAGAAAATCCATATCATTTTTGTTTTTGTTTATCTAGAGAAATATAGGTCGGTTTTATATTTTATTGGACCATGAGAGCTTGGGATTAGCCCTCAGGGAATCCGGGACTTCGAATCAGGCGAAGATTTGAGTATATGACCTCTCTCCACTGACCTCGGTCAATGTTAATTACGTCGAGCAACTACTCGACAACCCTTGATTAACCGTCCGTATGATGCCCTTTTAACATGCAACACAACTACTACAGGCAGCACATGCATATGAAGATATATTTTACGTTAAGTCCTCGGCCTCACCTGAGTTTGAGATAGGTTTTATATGGTTTTGGATTGATTCCAAGGTATTTGGATTGATTCCAAGTTATCCGGATTAATTCCAAGTATTTTAAACCTATAAGGGTATTTTTGTAATTATACTATTTAGGAGTTATAGGGGTATTATGGTTATTTTAGTGTATGAAAATAAGTTTTAATAGTTTCAAAACCTTATGAGATTTATGAAGTTATTTTTAAGTGTATAAGGGTATTTTGGTAATTTTACCTTAAATCGGATTATTTAGACTTAGAGTCAATATGTTTATCATGTTGAGGATATTTTGGGCATTAAAAGATTTTGGTGTTTTTTAAGGGTTTTCTGTGATTTATACAGATTTTTATTATGGGTGAGGGTATTTTCGTAATTTTATTAAGCTCTAAGGGCATTTTAATTATTTCGGAAATTTTATATATTTTCAGATTTGGTTCCCTGTTTTTTACTGATTTTTATTGATTAATTTTACTGATTTTTATGATTTTTATTAATTAATTAAATATGTGAAGGGTTTTTTAAGTCATATTTGGTCCCATATGCTTTTTAAGTTATATTTCTGATTTTTACTGATTTTTTCAGGTATTTCCTGATTTTTATATTTATTTTATCAATTTTAAATATTTTTTATGGGTTTTGCTAATTAATTAATTATGAGTGATATATAGGTTATTTTTGTTTTAAGTATGTTATTATTTTTATCATTCATTTCTGAACCCATATTTTATTTATATGTGGGGTGAGGCCAAGGTTAGGTTAAGGGTGTACACAAATTCTTTTTTGTTTAATTTTATAAAATTAAGTATACATATATTAAAGTATAAAACCATGGTATTAATTATTAATTTGATGACACACAAACACACAATTTGACATGAAAAGATCGATTTTATTTTGACAAAGCTTCGCTTTATAAAGAAGGCATTTACAAGAATTTATTCGGCAGAACTTTCCCTTAGGAATGAACCTTACGAAGAAAACTCCCCAGAATGCAAAGATCCTCCTAAAACGCAGCAAACTCGGGTTAAAAACACCGAGTTTGGTCTTGAATGCAGCAGGACCTCCTCCTGGAAATTCCACACTCTTTGAGCCCTTGTATGTGGATGTTGTGTATATGGGTGTCTCCTTGGAATTGGGGGCCATGGGGCCCTATTTATAGGCTCCAATTTGGGCCCGGTGGGGGGTGCCACCGGATGAGCCATGGTGGGGGGTGCCACCGTTCACATTCTCTCTCCTCTTCTTTTTTCATTTTTTTATTCAAATGGGTGAGAGAAGGGAGTGAGAAAGAGAGCATTGAGAGGAGAGGGGGGGATCCGGTGGGCACCCCCATCGGTTCCAACCGGTGGGGGTGGCCACCGGCCTTAGACCCCCCACCGGTTGGGAACCGGTGGGGGGTCTCCCACCGGTTTTGGGAAACCGGTGGGGGGGTGCTCCCCTCCCCCTCTTCTTTTCTTCTTAACGGTTGCCACATCTTGGCAAACCTTGGGCAAGATCCCAAACCGATTGCAGACTGGAATCGTCGGGACATGCTAAGTTTTGGGAATGATCGGCTCCCCGATATCTAGGCGGATGCACATATCCCCAACCAATATCGTCTTCCCGGTCCGAGAGGGACTCGAAGGAGTATCCTTCCGCTTCTGTCTCCAACTGGATGAGGAAGCGGGAGATGCGCTGATGGTGTTGGTGGTGTAGACTATCTGTCGTCGCCCACCCTTGTTGATTTCCTTTGTTTGTGCGGGGGGCGCGCTTCTTCTCTTATGCCGGAGCGGGCTCCGGTGCTGGGATTACTCCCAAGAAGTATGGTGACCCCACGACTGCGGGGAAATCGCCGAAACAGGTCGTAGTGAGATACCCACATTGAGCATGGGTTGCCACTGCGAGTGGGCCGTATGTGACCCTTGCCGCCATTGCTATCTATCAAGCAGAAGACTCAAACCACCTGCATAAGACATGGTAAAGTTAGTAGTAGAGTTATAGTAAGGGCATCACCGGACGGAGAGATGAAGGGGAAGAAAGATCTCACCAAGCATGCCAAATCTGTTTTCTCGGAATTTTTATTTCCGGGGACCTGACCTAGACGTCTCTCCTATCGGATTATTTAGAAAATCCATATCATTTTTGTTTTTGTTTATCTAGAGAAATATAGGTCAATTTTATATTTTATTGGACTATGAGAGCTTGGGATTAGTCCTCAGGGAATCCGGGACTTCGAATCAGGCGAAGATTCGAGTATATGACCTCTCTCCACTGACCTCGGTCAATGTTAATTACGTCGAGCAACTACTCGACAACCCTTGATTAAACGTCCGTATGATGCCCTTTTAACATGCAACACTACTACTATAGGCAGCACAAGCATATGAATATATATTTTAGGTTAAGCCTTTGGCCTCACCCGAGTTTGAGATAAGTTTTATATGGTTTTGGATTGATTCCAAGGTATTTGGATTGATTCCAAGTTATCCGGATTAATTCCAAGTATTTTAAACCCATAAGGGTATTTTTGTAATTATACAATTTAGGAATTATAGGGGTATTATGGTTATTTTAGTGTATGAAAGTAAGTTTTAATAGTTTCAAAACCTTATGAGATTTATGAAGTTATTTTTAAGTGTATATTTGGTAATTTTACCTTAAATCGGATTATTTAGACTTAGAGTCAATATGTTTATCATGTTGAGGATATTTTGGGCATTAAAAGATTTTGGTGTTTTTTAAGGGTTTTCTGTGATTTATACAGATTTTTATTATGGGTGAGGGTATTTTCGTAATTTTATTAAGCTCTAAGGGCATTTTAATTATTTCGGAAATTTTATATATTTTCAGATTTGGTTCTCTGTTTTTTACTGATTTTTATTGATTAATTTTACTGATTTTTATGATTTTTATTAATTAATTAAATATGTGAAGGGTTTTTTAAGTCATATTTGGTTCCATATGCTTTTTAAGTTATATTTCTGATTTTTACTGATTTTTGCAGGTATTTCCTGATTTTTATATTTATTTTATCAATTTTGAATATTTTTTATGGATTTTGCTAATTAATTAATTATGAGGTGTATATAGGTTATTTTTGTTTTAAGTATGTTATTATTTTTATCATTCATTTCTGAATCCATATTTCATTTATATGTGGGGTGAGGCCAAGGTTAGGTTAAGGGTGTACACATATTCTTTTTTGTTTAATTTTATAAAATTAAGTATACATATATTAAAGTATAAAATCATGGTATTAATTATTTAATTTGATGACACACAAACACACAATTTGACATAAAAAGATCGATTTTATTTCGACAAAGCTTCGCCTTATAAAGAAGGCATTTACAAGAATTTATTCGGTAGAACTTCCCCTTAGGAATGAACCTTAGGAAGAAAACTCTCCGAAATGAAAAGATCCTCCTAAAACGCAGCAAACTCGGGTTAAAAACACCGAGTTTGGTCTTGAATGCAGCAGGACCTCCCTTGGAAATTCCAAACTCTTTGAGCCCTTGTATGTGGGTTCTTATGTGGATGTTGTGTATATGAGTGTCTCCTTGGAATTGGGGGCCATGGGGCCCTATTTATAGGCCTCAATTTGGGCCTGGTGGGGGGTACCACCGGATGAGCCACGGTAGGGGGTGCCATCGTTCACATTCTCTCTCCTCTTCTTTTTTCATTTTTTTATTCAAATGAGTGAGAGAAGGGAGTGAGAGAGAGAGCATTGAGAGGAGGGGGGGGGGATCCGGTGGACACCCCCACCGGTTCCAACCGGTGGGGGTGGCCACCGGCCTTGGACCCCCCACCGGTTGGGAACCGGTGGGGGGGGGGGGGTGCTCCCCTCGCCCTCTTCTTTTGCATTTTTTTTTTATTTTTTGGCTCTTAATGAACCTTTACCCATTGATTTCAGATTTTGGCCAAGTGTGAAAAGGGTTTTGCCCATTAGTTTCAGATTTGGCCAAGTATGAAAGGGGTTTAGGATGGGGGACTTTAATGAGGACTTTGCATGGAGTTCTTAACCAAGTGTGAATGGGGTTGAGAACTCCATTAACTCTCCTTTTCTTTAATTAATCCCCACCCCCCATTTGAATTTTCAAAGAAGAAAGAGAGGGAGGGAAATCCTCCTCCCCCCCCCAACCGGTTTCTCTCTTGGAACCGGTGGGGGGTTCCCAACCGGTGGGGGGTCCCCCCCACCGGTTCCCTCTCTCTCTCCTCCCTCCTCTTGGCCTATTTAAATAAAAGGGGAATGGGAGAGAGGAGTCCACTTTCCTCTTTGGGTAATTTTCCTCTTTGAGTTTTCAGATTTTTCCCCATTTCTGGGCTGCAGATTTTGGTGCCCCTTGGAGACTGGTTTTTGGCCCATTTGAGCTCCCTATTGGGCCTTCTTATTGGGCCACCTATTGGGCCTACCTCCCTTGCCATTGGGCCTTTATTTGGGACCATTTTGGGCAAGTTTGGAGACCATTTTGGACCTATTCCGAGACTGGTTTGGGCCAATTTCGGGACTGATTTAGGCCCTCATTTCGCAGCGTTTGGATCATCCTTGTTGCTGCATTTTAGGGTCCTCCTTTGGGCCTCACCCTCAAGGGTCATCAAGGAGATTTAGGAGTTGATCTCGGAAGCATATAAGGGCGATTTGGGGCTGTTTTAGGCCTTCGTAAGAACTTCGATCGAGGCTTCTTGGCCTAGGTATACTTCTTGCCCCATTGCTGCTTTCCTCAGGTCCTATTTCCTAATATAGAGATCAACTCTCCATAGCCAAGGGAGCACTATGACCTTTCGAAAGCATGACCTTCTTTAAGTCACCCATCTCCGAGGAAATCTAGAATGCCCAATGTCTAAAGAAGTTGGAGATGCCTCCGACCAAGTCAGACGATAGAACAATTGACCCAGAGGACTTCCTCGAAAGCAAGGGCATGACCTTCTTTAAGTCACCCCTCTCCGAGGAAATCTAGAATGCCCAATGTCTAAAGAAGTTGGAGATGCCTCCGACCAAGTCAGACGATAGAACAATTGACCCAAAGGACTTCCTCGATGAGTTCTCCATGTGGCTCTCCTTTCAACCTTAGACATGATCAAATACCAGGCTGTCTCAACCCCTCTTGAAAGGAACAACAACTGCCTAGTTCAAGACCCTCACCCCTATATCCACTTTCCATTTCAAGTAGCTGGGAAGGTCTTCCTTGACCACTTCAGAAAACTTGCCTGACTACAAAGAATTTTAGTTCCCTAATGACCATCAAGCAGAGGCCAAGTAAGACCTCTAAAACTATGTGGTGAGATTCTAGGCCAAGGTGTGCTAGCTCCATAATTGGGAAGTGCCTATGGCAATCTCAACGATGACTGGGATACCACTGACTTGAACCTGCATGCGTCCTTCAGGTAGAAGCCCTCGTAGACCATAGTTGAGCTAATGGACTGAGATGCCACGTATAACAACCAGAGCGTGTTCATGCTTCCCACGCCCCCAAGCCGGTTCCTAACAAAGAGCAGCACTAACCAATCATCTAGCCCAAACCAAGTCGTCAAAAGGCTTTAACATGATGAGCCTCCCAAGGAGTGTTGCCTTGCCGAAGGTAACAAGTATCCTTCTTTCTCTATGCTACACATACAGTAATGGAGACTTATGGGAATCCCTTATTTTAGTGGTCAAACAAGATGAAGAGTAACCCTATCTGACACAATAAGAACAAGCACTAGAAGTACCCCCGAGACCAATGCCATACAATGGACGAATGTCATAAGTTGAGGATTGAAATAGGAGAGCAGATCAAGTGCGCTAAGCCGATCAAGGGTGCTATCCTGACCATCTTCAAGAGACGCTTGACACCCAGGGACCCTAGTACCAAGAGGAAGGCCGATAGTCAACAAGTCTACTAGGTGGAGCCCAACAAGCACCCAAGCTCAAGTAATGTTTTGTCTTTATCTGATGAAGATTTGAAGGGGGTTCAAACCCTGCATAATGATACTTTGGTCATCATGGCAACTATAAACCGGTGTGATGTATGCAAGGGCTTTTTTTTAAATAATGTAACTATTCGCAATGGGTTATTTTATGGTTGTTTTTACAATTGAAGGTCCCCTTTAACTTGTCTGACCTATCAAAATTCCACTGTATGGGTTTAGTGGTCAGCCTATCAAACCACAAGTTGTGGCAACACTACCGATCACCCCCGGCACCACCCCCGGCAAATGTCCTTTATAGTCAACTTCATAGAGAACGGCGCTAGCCTGGGGGTCATGGATTGGTGCCAAGCGAATAATTGACCCTAGTATCCTTAGCCAGATGTTTCCCTCAACCTGTCTACATACATGGATTCTCGACACACGGAGGCTCAGGCATAGGATTGATCCTCATCATCTCACCAAGATTTTAGCCAACAGACTGGAAGCTGTTATTGGGAAGCTGATAGAGGCTAATCAACAAGCTTTGTTCATGCTTTCATTGTTGCTCGTGAAGTGTTGGGCTCTGTGAAACAAAGTAAAAAAGAAGGGTTGTTGATCAAGTTAGACTTTAATAAGGCGTATGACAGTGTCTTGGCAATGCCTTTGGAATGTATTATCTATGCAGAATTTTCCCCCAGAATAGATTCAGATTCTGAAAGATTGTCTTAGAACTGCTGTGTTTTCCATGTTGATTAATGGAGAGGTAACTTGTTACTTCAGAAGTTCGAGGGGTCTGAGGCAAGGAGATCCTTTATCTCCATATTTTTTTATACTAGCGGCAAACAGTCTCAGCAAAATGTGTAAAAAAAGCAAAATCAGAAGGTTGGTTTAAGGGGGTGCAGATCGTGAGAAGTCTGAAAAGTATATCACACATGCAGTACGCAGATGATATACTGATATTTCTTGAAGATGAAGTTGAGAATTTGAAGAATTTAATCTTTCTTCTGAAGAACTTTGAATACATCTCAGGCCTAAAAATTAATTTTGACAAAAGTTCTTTACTGGGTATTAATACGGAGGATACATCAATTAAGGAGTGTGCTAAGTTAATGGGCTGTAAAGTAGACATTTTTCCTATTGTCCACTTGGGACTTCCTTTGCATTATAGAAGTCTAAGGAAGGGGGATTGGGAACCTCTTATCTTGAGGATATAAAAGAAGCCTTCTAAGTGGAAGGCTAGGAACCTGAGTTTGGAAGGTAGAATTGTGTTGTTGAACTTTGTTTTATCAGCTATTCTAGTCCATTAAATATCTATGTTTTGGATACCTGTAACAGTCATTAAACAAATCGATCAGATTAGAAGGAAGTTTTTGTGGGGTAACAATCAAGCTGATGCTAGGTATACCTCACTGGTGAGATGGAATAAAGTATACACACCTGTAAAAAAAGGAGGGTTAGGAGTCAAAAATCTAACATTTATTAATTTATCTCTATTGGGAAAATGGTTGTGGGAACCTGTGAATCATGATGATTTGTTATGGAAGAGAATTGTGAGCACTAAGTACCACAGAGGTGCCAGTAAATTCAATATTCAGCAACATAATACTTAATCTATTTCTCCTATTTGGAGGGGAATTGTGCAGTCTGCAAAATGGATCTCAAGAGGCATGAAGATCAAAGTTTGGAATGGCAATGATATTCTATTCTGGTATGACAAAATTTCTTCAAAGTTTGGAATGGCAATGATATTCTATTCTGGTATGACAAAATGACTCGAAAAGTTTAGTCTGAAAATAAAGTTTCCGGCTATTTTCTTCATCGCAGTGAATAAACAGGCCTATATTTCAGATTCAAACTATTTTCATGGGGGAGATATACATTGGAACATTACACTCAGAAGGAATTTGAAAGGCGCTGAATTGGGAATGTATATGGACCTGTTACAATGCCTGTCTGAAGTCAAGATTGATATCAATATGAAGGATTCTGTGCAATGGTAGCAGTGGTTTCACAGTGAAAGCATTATATGTGTTGATTGAAGTCAGTCTCCCAACTTATAATAAATATGCAGAAACATGGAAAGTTAAGTCCCCCGTAAAATTAAGAGAATTTATGTGGTGGTTGTTTAAGAAGAGATAATATCCCTGATTATGGAATGTCGCTGTAACTTTGACTCTATGGATGATATGTGGAAGGTCTTTAGAAGGTATAGGCAGTTAGGAAGATCAAATTCCCAAGCAAAAATGTTTCTTCTCATTCTCCATGCTATATATTGGAGCATATGGAAGCAAAGGAATGAACAAATATTCAGAGGAAGTAGAATACATGTAGACAACATATGTTTCCAAGCAGCAATATATGTTTTCACTGGAGCAGGGTATTGTTGGGTATTGCTGTGGACGTTTGGGTTAAAGCAATACAACAACAGTAAGGAGTTCCAATTTTATTTTCCCTTCATGTAGTAGTTTCAGTTTTCTTTTGAAGGTTAGGAACCTCTCCTACCATCTACCCCTGTTGTACTACCTCTATTTATTTCTTAAATAAAATTGGTGGTACCACCTTACTTACTTCAGAAAAAGTTATAAAAATATTAATATTAAAACTAATACTATATCAAAATTGATATTTTAACCAAGCAGGGCATTAAGTAAGCAAGTCTAATAGAATAACTCTTCACCTATTATACACTACTAAGTTATTTAGTTTAGTATCTTGAGCAAAGCAAATTATAAAATTTATGTTGATGCAATCCTGTTCACATGGAAATGTCTCCAGGAATTCAATCCAACCTGCCATTAAGCATACCATCGACATCTTTTTTTTTAATGCCACATTATCTTGAATAATTCTTTAGACCTTGTTCTTTTTTTGAATACCGAAAGTAAACCCATGAACCCAAGATTGAGCCTCGTGTCACCAGTACCCCGAACCGTACGCCCACCAAACATCTCTCAAGCATTTTACTCCCCACTCCAAACTGGTAAAGTCCATAAAGTAGGAAATCACGTGAAACCAGGGTTGGTACCCACTGCATGTGTATCCACAGCCGGCAGTCAATACCACGACCTCACAGTATTCTTTAGGCTTTAAACCTTGTGATAATTAATAATGCCAATAACACATCTTAGTACTAAACTTCCTCTTCTATGATTCCCTATCTTGAGCTTGCTTCACGACAAGGACAGAAGGACCAGACCAGCCAATCGGATCAGATTGGCCTGGTCTGATCCAATTCTATGCCCCGATCTGCCAATCTGACTGAGGATGTAAGACCCCACAAAAATTTAGGGGCATATATGTAAATCCTTAAAAGTATAAATATAATTAGTAAAAGTTTAGGATTTAATGTCAAAAACTATATTTAGAAAGTCTTAAATGAAATTATACAAGATCCAAAAGGCATATTTAAAATAGTGAAAAAGACTCATTATCGGTTGCTTATAAAAGAAATGAGGACATATACACAATTGATAAAAGTTCAGGGACTTAAATACAAAAGTGTCTATTTAAAATTTAACGAGTAATTGGGCCTAAGTGGACCCTAATTAAAGGAGGTTAATGAGCCTAATTTTAGGCTTAAATGGGCCATATTTAAGGGGCCTAAAAAGGCCAAAATAAAACCCAACTAGGGGCTGAACCAGGACCCATTGGGACTGGTTCCCCATGTGGGGCTATCGCCCCAGTAAGGGGGGGAGCCCCTCTCCACCGCCTCTTCCCTTCTATAAATAGCGGGGAAGAGGGGCGGCAGCAAGGGAAGAGGAGAGAGACAGAGAAAGAGAGAGAGAGCGAGAGAGAGGGGGAGAGGAGGTTCCGGCAGCAGTTTGGCGGTGCTCCGGCGGCGGTCGGCAGCGGTCGGCGGCAGTCTTCGATTTAAGGTAGGGTGATACTACCTATTTAATATTTCTTTTAATTCAAATTAAATTGTTAAAGAAAATTTAGTATTGAGTTAAAAAACAAAAAGATGAATATTAAATATTTTATTATGAATATTAGTTTTTAAAATTAATATTAATTGTTAATGTCATTTATGAATATTAATAAATAATTATTTAATATTTTTATTTTAAAATAATTAGATAAATAATTATTTAATGCAGATTAATTAGAAATAAATTGGAAAATAGTTATTAAATACTATTTGTGTTTATTAAACTTTGAAAATAAATATAACTGTTCAATTACTAATGGTGATTAGTGGTTTTTAAAATAAATATAGTTGGTTAAATGATATTTGTGGTGATTAATCAATTCTGAAAATGAAAGTTAATATTTAATGTTATTTGTAATTATTAATTCTGAAAATAAGTATAAGAATGAAGTTTATAATGAAGTTTTATCATAAGAAAGAATAAAAGAAAAAAAAGAAAATTTTATAATAAAGTTTTTAAGTGTTAAATGGATACTTGATTTGCTTTCTAATACTTATATAGTGGAATTAAGAGTATGTAAATATCCGATAATATGTGAGGATTATTATGATCCTAGGAAATTGAGGACAGCTGAATTACGATTTAAATAAGACACTAGCGAACATGCATCATGCATAATTAAGGTTATGTTTATGTTGAATGCTTGAATGGAAGTGGTATGTGTCAAGGACCTTGTTGAATTTTATGTGTGATAAAAAGGAGTATGATTCACAAGAAGGTGACTTGCATCTCTCATGTACTATATGCATGTTCGCGTGTTACTTCCGATGTTTTTCTTCGTGATCCACATGTTGTTTTACTGGAATAAACGATTATAATGAGAGGTTCTCCTCATAAAACACAAATGTGAATATTGGACAACACACTTTAGCGCCTGACTCAGAAATGATGAACTTACAAAAGAGATGAGAAGAAGGCTAGAAAGTCCTCTCCAACAATAAATCTTCATGATGAAGATTGGATAAAAGGATTTGGTAATGAATGTAGTTATATGGTACCATGGACATGTAATAACTTCATGGTTATGATGACTCTAACGACAAAGAATAAAGATCATCAAAAGAAACGAGACATGAAAGCCTACGTGATGATGGAAATGAAACACAATTATGATGTTGAATGTGAAACTAAGTTATAGAATGAATTTTATGACCGGTGGTTTCTCCACATATTTGATTTGTTTAAAAGAAAAGATTAAGAAGTGATACCATGGCTGGCGGGACGACAGCACGCCTCCCAGAGATAAGGTGGCGACGGAAAGCTCCCTAACGATGTGTGGCATCGAGGCACAGAGCATCCCACAGTGGAGACAGTCCTGAGTTCAAGGTCGGGACCTCGACTGGGCAGAAGACGGAATTCCTTCTTGGGTGCACTCATAGGCTGGGGCGTCAACGCTGTAGTGAGGGAGTGTGGGTACACTACATACCAGACTTAACTCTGGTTCCAACCTCTTTAGTAAGTATCCAGAGGCCTACTGGACTGGGTAAGCTGAAGAGTGGTAGGTGCGTAGGAGGAACGACCTACTCACTGTACGACTGTTAGTTCATGGTTATCCCTGTCACTTCTAATGGAAAGATGAGTCGCACTATGAACTTAAGAATTATGAATGATCAATGAATTTGATCACTGACTGGGAAATCAAATGAACGAATGATGAACGAACAACTCAATAGCTAAAGACTATATAAACGTTGAACGAAAGATATTTTTACATCCTATGTTATTATAGAGTATCATTGAAGGAAGAAGTACATGGTAATTGTAAAATTTGCTAGTTGTCTTTCATACCGGATTCTCGATAATTTACGACACACTGTGACATGAGCATTCATTGTATCACTTCATTATGGGTCATGCAATTGGAAGTGCATTTAGACGCATACTTCTTAAAAAGCTTTCAAGAATAATGATAAAAGAAAGAAGCATGTCAATTGTTACAGATCAATACATTTTGACTATTCATCGTGATATTGACCATTAAAATATAGGATGAGAAAGTAATAAACAAAATGACCAACGAAATATGGTTTTAAGAAAGGATATCAGTAGGGACCTACATGATCCCTACTGAGAACTCAATTTCATGAGTTCTCATAATAGTTATTTCATATAATTTTCAAAGGCTCATGGTGAAAGGAAAGAAAAAGAAGATAATTCCAACAAATAAGGAAGGAAATTTTCCAGGTATGGCCAGTTTGTATAAAATAATTGGGATATGTTATTTGTTTCATTATATTTCTATTATATGATGGACATGAATTGTCCGTTATTTCTTTAAAATTTTCCTTCGTATTATTTTATTTTTGCCCTTGTGCACCTACTGGAGATCTATAAAAGCTGGGACGTTACAGAAGATCAGCACAAATTGGTACAATCTGGATTGATCCAACATCAACGGCTAGTTAGAAACTAGCCGTTGCTAGCCAATGGGTTCCCAACGGCTAGTTTGGGTGTAAGAGAGGCTTTGGGGTCTATGTAAACTTCCCATGGACATTCCCTATCCCATTCGACCACTCACCCATCTCTCTCTCTCTCTCTCTCTCTCTCTCTCTCTGATCTTTTTCTCTTTAAGCTTTCTTCCTCTCTTCACTTGCTCTCCAAAGCTCTTATTTGCCCTTGAGTTGGACTTTTGGGGCGACAAAGGAGGGGCACTCTACAATGATCACAATGACTCTCCAATGTGATTTTTTCCCTCTCTCTAACATCTTCCTAAAATTCCCTCTCTTGCTCTCTAACTCTATTTTACCCTCTCTTGCTCTCTAACTCTATTGTTTCCCTCTCTCTTGCTCTCTTAACTCTTTTTTTCCGCTCTCTTTGTTTTCTTCCTCTCTAACATCTTTCTCTCTTTAAGTTTAAAATTCCTTCCTCTTACTCTTAACTCTTTTTCACTCTAGTTTTTTTTTCCTTACCTCAATTTTACATCACCAATTTTTCTATCGATTTCTTTCTCTCTCTCTCTCTCTCCCCCTAACTTTTTCTCTCCCTTTAACATCCTCTTCGCTTTAAATTTGTTAGAATAGCCCTACATCGAAAAAAAGACAAAATAAAAAAGTGTTTAGTACATGGTGCCTACTCCACTTATTGCCTTAAGATATTGAGTTGGATGGCCCAATAACTTCAACAAGGTATTAGAGCCCATGGTTACGAACAAGACCGTTGTAGACTTACAGCAACAGAGGATAAAGTGCAACTATTGCAATTAGATAATTTTAGATGGAGTCTCTTGTATGAAGAAATATATTGCTAGCCTCAAAGGAAATGTTACGATTTGCTATACTACACCATTAGAGGTTAGAAATCAATTCAGAACTACTTGAGACAAAAGGATCAGGGCCAAATTGGGGAGGAGTTGACGCATCTATTTGCTCAACGAATTCACATTTATCCTTTGCGGCACGAACCCCAAGAGAGGGGGAGGTCCATTATATTTGAGAATTTCTCTCGAGGTGCTTATACACACTTCCTAGTTTTTCTCATATTTATCCTACCTCCCTCTCAATCGAAGAATAGCGAGGAAAAAGAAATTAGTAACCTAGACACTTGCTATTTTGTTTGTTTTTTTAAGATGATTTGTAGCATGCCAAGGAAGAGAGTAGAAGATCCTTTGCCAAAGAAGATTTCTACATTTGTATAAGTCAACAATTTGGGTAAAGAAGTGGATCTGGGCAAAAAATCCAATGAGTAAATTCACGCTTGACTTGGGATGATGACTTTAGGGTGGGTCCTATAGACCCTTTTACAACAAGGAGGAGAAATATACTAGCATTCTATTATGGCTGCCATAAAGAATCTGAACTTTGTGTAAGGTGAAGATTGGTTGTGTTGCTTCAAGATGGTTTTCCTACAGCAACGTGCTGGCTAATGCTGCAATGGGTCCATATTAGGACAAAATTAACACTATTATAGATGAAAACAAGGGTGTTCCAAGACCTACACCAAAGGAGATACACAACACTTACCTACCTTAGAAGATGAATGATTTAAGCCCCACCTTAATAGCAGAATGGGTTATCTGGAATTACCTATACCGGATTGCTTATACTAGACTAAGGGGTGTTTCACTTTGATAGTGGTGTGGGGCCGACCGCGGAATAGGCAAAATAAGCAAGTCTTGGGTCTTGGGTGGAATTGCTTATTCTGCTTATTTAAAGAATAAGCAATTCTGACGAGTATAACTAATTCTGCATATAAAAGTGGAATTAGCTTTATTTACGGAATAAGGAGCCTTATTCTTCCCTTATTCTGCTATCAAAGTGGGCCAAAAGACTATATCAAGTCTTTTAAGAGGATATTCGATGAGAAAGGCTACACGATAATAACCGATGGTTGGACAGGTAAGCAAGTTGGACTAATTTAAGACGATTACATTGATGGATGGTATGGTTTTTGGACTCATTGTCTCATTCTCTCACTTTTTTGAACAATGATAACAAGGAGTAGTATGATCAACTTCCTTATATAATGTGAATATGGGACCATATTTGGAAGTCTGTTGATGTCGACGACAAGGTAAGGAATGTTGATTATCTTTTCAAGTCAATTGATGATGTTACAAAGCAAGTGGGAGACAATCGGGTGGTGCAAGGTGTAACAGATAATGCAACACCTTCTTAAAGCCGTTGACCAAATACTAATGGAGAAGCGACCACATCTATATTGGATTCCTTGCTCTACTCATCGTGTAGATTTGATGTTAGAGGATATTGGCAAGGATGCAAAGATTGGTAAGATAGTAAGGGCAACATAATTCATCACCTCCTACTCCTAGAACCGCAACTATGCACTACATTGATGTATGAATGCACTGGTCAAAGAGAGTTGTTACATCCTAAGGTTACTCATTTATCTTTCTTTGGAGAGTCTCCAATCTCAAAGGCATCCTTAATACAAATGATTTCAAGCGCTTGAAAGATTGGATGACAAGACATGCAAAACAAGATGCTAGGGACGAGGAGAAGAAGGTGGACAATTGATTGAGAATTAGGATTCTTATTAGGACATTAAAACGATCCTTACGGTAGGAGAACCAATTGTGCGCTTTTTGAGGATGGTGGATGGCGACAAGAAGGCCATAATAAAGTACTTAAAGAAAACAATGGATAGTATGAAAGAGGACATTGCAAGGGCCAACAAGAACACATAGAAAGTGGTAGGATATCATAGATACAAAATGGAAGGACATTTCACCATTATCTGTATACAGTAGGTGAACAAACATTTCCCAGTACTTTGCTTTTGTCAAGTAATTATTTCTCTTAAGTTATATTTCCTGAGTACTTACAATTATTTTCAATTACTTAAGAAATTTCTTCAACCTAAGAAACCAATATAACACTGCTACCCAACATTTGCTTGACGATGAAGAAGTCCTTCGTAAGATGAAGAATGTCATCTAACGTATGTTGGTAGATGAATATTGAGTTATAAGCATGACACAAGATGCAAGACTACAGGCCCAAAACACTACATTTTAGAGCAGAACATGCTCAGAGGGCGATAATGCTGCTTTCATCAACTAATTAAAAATTAATGATGTGATATATCATGAGCCACTGCATTTTAGAACTCATCTCGAGAGAACTAACTTCTCTATTCTCTACAATTTATAGCAAGCTGGTGGATGGACCATGGAAAAGCCCCAAGTTACAAAGATCTTGCATATGTTGCTATCTATATTGAGACAAACAATCTTTGTCTCTAGATGTAAGAGGAACTGGTCAACATTTTGTTTAATCCACTCCAAGCAAAGGAACTAATTAAGCTCATCATAATTAGACCAACTGATCTTTTACTACTATAACAGATGCCTCAAATTGAAGAACCTTCATAGAATTCAAGAGAACTAAAAAGAAAAAACTCGATAGGGAGATGAAGTTGTCATCCAATCATTCATACTCGCATTGATGTATGAATGCACTAGTCAGAGAGTTGCTACATCCTAAGGTTAAACATTTCGCCTCCACTTATATTTGAGTCTAAAATCTCAATGGCGTCCTTAATACAAATGATTTCAAGTAAGCTATTGAAGCATTGGACGACAAGACATGCAAAGCAAGATGCTAAGGATGAGGAGAAGGTGGACAAACTGATTAAGAACTGGGATTATTAGGAGGACATTAAGACGATCCTTAATGTAGAAAAAACCAATTGTGTGCTTTTCGAGGATGGTGGATGGCGACAAGAAGTCCACAATAGAGTACTTAAATGAAACAATGGATCATGTGAAAGAGGACATTGCAAGGGCCAACAAAATCACATACAGAAAATGGTAAGATATCATAGATAGAAAATGGGAGGACCTTTCACCATTATATGTATGGAATAGGTGACTAAGCATTATCTTGTCAAATAATCACTTCTTCTAGGTTCCTATTTCATAAGTACTGATGTAGCCGAAGCTATCACGACCGGATTCCGAAGCTGGAATCCGAAGTTTGGATCCGGAGCTGGGTCGGATCGGTTCAGAGGCCCGACGAAGATCCGGAAGGCGATAGGGGCGGAGACGCGGTGGAGGATCCGAAGCCGAGGGTCGCTCGGTCGGACGTCGGCTAGCCTCCGGAAGACGCGGCCGAGGTCCCTCCGGTCGAAGGGCGGCCGGTGCGGAGCCGGAGCACCTTAAGGAGAATCTGCCGGCGGACGGCGTCGAGACCGAAGGAAGGAGTCCGAGGTCGGCGGCCGAGACCGACTCGAGGAGGTCGGCGAAGATTCGAACCGAACCCCTGCAGGAGGGAAAGAAGAAGAAGAACCGGTCAGTAGGAGTCCCAGGCTTTGGCCCTTAGGAACCCCCTCTGACGGTTAAGTTAGCTTCCGAAGATGGTTCGATTCGGAAGTCAAAGAGGTGGAAGAAATAGCTTTAATGCTTTTCGGACTGTAGTCCTTTAGGGTCACAAAGACATAATAAATAGCGGTGTATTTATAGCGGAGGGTAGAGGATGGTTAACGGTGGTAGCCAATATAGGACTATGTTCCGGACTTACTGGTAAACCGCCATAGTGCCTAGTCCTACACCGGAGTGGGCTGGACACGGTTATTGGGCCGAAGGGGGTTGGGCCGCTGATGGGCCGGAGCCTGCTGGGCCGAGGGCTACTGCGCCGCTAACGGGCCGAAGGTTGTTGGGCCGCGAACGGGCCAAAGCCTGCTGGGCCGAGGGCTACGGTGCCGCTAACGGGCCGAAGGCTATTGGGCCGCGGATGGGCCGAGAACCACCGTACTGCTTGCTGGACCGAGGGCCGCTGGGCTGGTCTGTGTTGGACTTGTTTTAATGAGCCGAATCGGATTCTACCTCATCACATAGCCCCCCACTCTTGTCTTCCTCAGTTTTGAGAGGGCGAGAGTATAGCCTGAAGCCTCCTTGAGGAATAACGTAACAGGTGATTGCTCGAGGCTTTCTGTTCTTTTTAAGAAGAAATGATGCCCTCGGTCGGCCGAGGGTCAACAGTCACTTATCCGTCTTCATTCGGGATGTGGTGACGAAGACCTTCGCTCTTGATTGCGAAGGGCCGAAGCCGCTGGCTTGTGTCAAGCTCAATAAATGAACGGGACAGGCGTCAAGTTTTCCGTCAGAACGGTCGTGTCGTGAAGAAACACAGGACACGCGTCGCGCATTCGGCCGCTCCGTTAAAAACACAGAAGAATCCTGACCGCACGCGGATCGCGGGTCACTTCGGCTCTCTGTCCGAGGTTTCACTTAGATTGCCGCCTCTTCCTTCCTTGGCACGCGGATCGGACCACGTGGCGGCATCTGAGGGGTCAGCCGAAGGGACGGACCGCTCTCGGCCATCGATTGCCTTGCCTCGATTCCCGGGGTTGGGCCGTCATCATTACCGAAGGACAGGGTACGTGGCACGCATCCGAGAGAGGTGGCGAGATGAAGGAGAAGATCCCGGCCGTTGGCTTCGGCGGGGAGGGCTTCGAACTTAGCCTATAAATAGGAACCCCTTACAGGGCACTGTTCCGCTTCCTTTTTCTTGCGCCTGCTTCTCTCTGTGACCACCCGAGCTCTCCGTCTTCTCCGGCGACGGACTAGCCATTTGAAGGTGCTTCCGAGCGTGTCGCCTGTCGCAGGGAGCTCACCGTCGCCCGGAGCCGTTGCCGGGGAAGTCCCTTTGGCTTGAGAGGCGGTGTTCATTCGAGGAGATCTTTTTTCTTTGAGGGTAAGCCTCAATCTTCTTTCTCCACCCCCACGATCTCATGTCCCACAGCTCTTCTTCAGCTGAGACCAGTCCCTTAGACGAGGACTATACTCCATCCCAGTCTCCTGATTCTTCCTTGTCATCTCCCCTTTCTTCGAATTCCCTTGCCTCTGCTATGGCGGATGAGGCCGAATTCTCTGGTGCCGAAGGGTCCGAAGAGGTTCGTACCCCGGGCCAGGCTTCTTCTTCGGGTCATCGTCATCCCGAGACCACTTCGGAAGTAGTCTGCTCCCTCACCGATGATGGGGTCAGATACCTTGCTTCCTACTACCAATTCCCTTAGACCAGTCCCTTAGACGAGGACTATACTCCATCCCAGTCTCCTGATTCTTCCTTGTCATCTCCCCTTTCTTCGAATTCCCTTGCCTCTGCTATGGCGGATGAGGCCGAATTCTCTGGTGCCGAAGGGTCCGAAGAGGTTCGTACCCCGGACCAGGCTTCTTCTTCGGGTCGTCGTCATCCCGAGACCACTTCGGAAGTAGTCTGCTCCCTCACCGATGATGGGGTCAGATACCTTGCTTCCTACTACCAATTCCCTTCCTGGATGACCCCTTTTCGGCCTGGTTCGAATACCAGGGCCAATACCCCTCGTTCGGGTAGTTTTTCCATTTACGAGGAAAGCTTCCGGGCGGACTTTCGCCTTCCTCTTTCCACCTTCGTCATCAACCTTCTATACTTCTACGGACTGGCCCCGTCTCAATTCTTTCCCAATTCTTGACGCACAGTCTACGCCTTCTTGGCTGTGTTCGCCCATATCAGAGTCATCCCCTCGGTCAATATCTTCCGCTACCTCTTCAAGATTCAACGACAGGGAAGATCCGAGTGGTACAGTTTTGTCCCTCGCCTCGGCCGGGGTATCTTCTCCGGGAAGCCCTCGTCTATTCATGATTGGAAGAGGAACTTCATCCTAGTTTAAACTCTCTCCCGGAGAATGAGAAGAGCGTGTGGCTGTGCACCGCTGGCCGAAGGCCTCTCTGATCCGCCCACCCTCAACTCCGCTCAGCGTCACATTGTGGGCCTTATTGAGGCCTCGGCTCCGTATAATATCGCGGAGCTCTTCCATGAGGCGGAGCTGCTTGTGAATGCTAGGGCATGGCCGGACCCGACGAGGGATCCTCTGCGGGCTTTTCCCTATTTTCCTCCCGAGAAGACTTCGGGGGAACCTGAAGGGACCGCCGAGGTCGCGCCTCCGGCCGAAGCTCCTCCGGCCGCAAAGGGTGCTGAAGCTTCGGCCGAAAGTAAGTCGATCTTAAGTTGTGGATTTTGTGCATTGCGGGTTGTTAACCCCTCTTTCTTCTATTTGCAGGGATGTCTGGAATTAAAGGCCTCCTCAGCCGGATAGCTCAGTAGGGCGGCCAACCTCAGTCGTCCCGGCCGCAGGTGGCGGGAGGGGCCGAACGAGGCGTCGTGGCCCCGAGCGTCCGGGCCGAGATTACGAAGACGGTGGCTTCCTTCGAAGGCCGCGCCGATGCTGCAGCTCTCAAGAGGGAGCGGAGAGGTAAGTCGGTCGTCCGAAGGGATGGCCGGCCGTCGAAACGGGGCCGGACAGACGAGCCTGGCGAAGCAGAGCCCGCCCCGGCGGCTAAAAAACCGACCGCTGCCCGAAGGGCCCCGATGTCGTCGCCTCCTGAAGCGCCGAGGGGCGATTCTCCCTCGGCCACGACGACGAGGGCGGAAGGTCAGGGAGGCACCGGGTCGCAGGGACCTCGTGAGCAGGAACGCGAGCTATGGGTCCCCAACCTGGGGATCTACAGGGACGAGACCCAGGAGGACCCGCGGACGTGCCTGCGTCTGCTCCAGGGCCTAACTCTCCCGACGACCGAGGATCACCTGAAGGATCTCTCGGCAAACGAACTGGCGCTGTTGAGCGCCCGACTGTCGGTCCAGGTAAGAAGCTTCTTTGTGTGCTCCGATCTAATATTTCCCTTAACTTGTTTTGGATTTGTTAACTTCTGTCTGCTTTTGGCTGCAAGCCGCGGTCACGAGTGGCATCCTGATCCGTCGTCAAGCGGCCATCCGAGATCAACTCCAGGACGCCGAGAGGGCGTCGGTACCATCGGCTTCAGGCGAGGGCCCCCCGACGAAACGCGACTTTGAGTCCAGTGTTGATTGGTTCCTGAAGGCGAACGCCCGGATGCGGGCTAAGCTGAAGGAGCAGGCGACGGCAACTCGAGCTTCTTCCGAGGCCAAGGCGAAGGCCGAATGGGAGAAGGAGAAGGTCGAGCGGGAGCTGGAGGCGGTCCGGACCGAAAATCGGGCCCTTAAGGCTGAGATCCAGGACAAGGACGCCCAGCGGGCTTCGGATAGCCGCCGCCACACCGAGGAGCTGTCGGCCCTGACGCTGGATCTGGAAGCTAAGGCCGAGGAGGCTGTTCATTCAGCCGGAGCCGATTATAAGGCTGGCCCAGACTTCGCCGAGGAGATAATCCAGGCGCAGTTTCTAGAGGCTTCCTCGGTCTTCACCATCGGACTGGCCGCCGCTCAGAAGGTCTGCCCGGCCGTGGACTTGACCGGTATCGTCCTGCCGACAGATGAGGAGGGTGAAGAGCTCCTGTCCTGGTGGAAGGGGATTACGGCTGAGAGGGCCTCAGCTTCGGCGGAAGGCGGTGAGGCCGTTCCAGCCGAGACAACTCCCGTCGAAGCCGCCCCTTCCGAAGCCGTACAGATCGTGGATTCTCCCTCCCCATCTCCTGGCCGGAGCCCAGTTAATGTGGATGGGGAGAATACCGAGGGCTGATACGAGGGCATGTCCCAGTCTTTGTCTGGACTTCCCTTGTAAGTCTGCAGCCAGATGGACGGCCGATTTTGTACTCTTTTTGTATATATAAAAAGTACTTTTGCTTCGCCTTTGTATTCTGAATGGATGACCGAGTCCGGCTCTTTCTTGCGCCCAAGACCGCGTCGTCGTTAAGTTGCGGCTTGCACGGCCGAACCCGATCTAGACTCGGACATAGAGTTGGAAAAAATGTTGCCCCCGATATGGTTTACACGGCCGAGGCCTTTACCAGTACGGTTTATGCGATCTGAGAGAATAACATGCCGCTCCCGATACGGTTTGCATGGCCGAAGCCACTCCCGGTATGGTTTACGCGGATTTTAGATAGAAAACCATGCCGCTCCCGATACGGTTTGCATGGCCGAAGCTACTCCCGGTACGGTTTACGCGGACTTTGATAGAAACCATGCCGCTCCCGATACGGTTTGCATGGCCGAGGCCACTCCCGGTACAGTTTGCATGGACTTAGAAATATACCTTGCCGCTCCCGATCGGTACGGGTTACTTGCGGACTTAGAAATATACCGTGCTGCTCCCGATCGGTACGGGTTACTTGCGGACTTTGAAATACATTGCCGTTCCCGATCCGGTACACATGGCCGAAGCCAGTCTCGGTACGGGTTATACGGACTTAGAAATATACCGTGCCGCTCCCGATCGGTACGGGTTACTTGCGGGCTTTGAAATACCTTGCCGTTCCCGATCCGATACACATGGCCGAAGCCACTCTCGGTACGGGTTATACGGACTTAGAAATATACCGTTCCGGACATGATTTTTTCAAAAGAGAAATTTTATTCACGCCTTTCGGCTAAATTCCAAGGGAAGTCATTTACATGTAGTACCGAAGGCTTTCCATATTTCAGGTACGAGGGAGAGGTCGGCCCGAAGGGGTTTCCAACTAGTAAGCCCCTCAGTGGACTACTTCCTCTAAGCCCCCTGATTGCCCTAGCGGCATGGCTTCGGAAGAGATGGGATCTTCAGACATTGCCCTACCGCTCCGAAGGCCTCCTGGTTCTGCCTTTGCTGAGGCTATTCTTACCGGTATTGCGGCAGTTGACCCCCTTTGATGAGGCGATCTATCTCCTCCCGAAGGTGCCGGCATTCGTCAGTCGAATGGCCGGTCTCCCGATGGTATTCACAATATTTGCTAGGGTCTCTTCGGCGAGGATTAGTTTTGAAATGCTGTGGCCGCCGGAGCATACCCTCCACTTCCATAAGTATCTGGGAAGGGGAAGCAGATAGCGGTAGGTGCCGCGGCTGTGAACCCCGTCGCTTGCCTCGGTCCCTCTCCTTTCGATATCGTTTATATAAGGGTTCTTGACTCGTAGGTCGAGAACGAATTGCTAGAGGGGCAGGCGGCGCCGAGCGCTCGTTGTGTATCATAACGCTCTCATCAAGAAAGACTTGTAAGGACGTTGGCCGAGACCTTGTATCTTGAGCGAGGTAGAAGAGGGAAGGCGGTTGTTGCTGGGGGAGCTAGCTCAGTGACCCCATTTGCTGCGCAAGGGCTGATACCACATCTGGCAAGAGCGCCAGGGATGTAACAATGGCGACTAGTGCTGCCACTTGATGCTGAAGTTCCTCTACCCGGTTGTCTCCGGGAATGAGGGATTCTTGCGAATCAAGAAGAGCTAAGCTTTGCGGAACAGACGGGGCGCCTTCGGAATGAAGCGACCGCATTAGAGTCGCCCGCGTATCTGTCTCGTCTTGTCCGGGTCGTCGGATTATTGGACGATGAGACATAACTTTTTGTTTGATTTCCCACAGACGGCGCCACGTGATGTAGCCGAAACTATCACGACCGGATTCCGAAGCTGGAATCCGAAGTTTGGATCCGGAGCTGGGTCGGATCGGTTCAGAGGCCCGACGAGGATCCAGAAGGCGACAGGGGCAGAGACGCGGTGGAGGATCCGAAGCCGAGGGTCGCTCGGTCGGACGTCGGCTAGCCTCCGGAAGACGCGGCCGAGGTCCCTCCGGTCGAAGGGCGGCCGGTGCGGAGCCGGGGCACCTTGAGGAGAATATGCCGGCGGACGGCGTCGAGACCGGAGGAAGGAGTCCGAGGTCGACGGCCGAGATCGACTCGAGGAGGTCGGCGAAGATTCGAACCGAACCCCTGCAGGAGGGAAAGAAGAAGAAGAACCGGTCAGTAGGAGTCCCAGGCTTTGGCCCTTAGGAACCCCCTCCGACGGTTAAGTTAGCTTCCGAAGATGGTTCGATTCGGAAGTCAAAGAGGTGGAAGAAATAGCTTTAATGCTTTTCGGACTGTAGTCCTTTAGGGTCACGAAGACATACCTTTGGCAATAAATAACGATGTATTTATAGCGGAGGGTAGATGATGGTTAACGGTGGTAGCCGATATAGGACTATGTTCCAGGCTTACTAGTAAACCGCCATAGTGCCTAGCCATCCACCGGAGTGGGCTGGACACGATTATTGGGCCGAAGGGGGTTGGGCCGCTGATGGGCCGGAGCCTGCTGGGCCGAGGGCTACTGCACCGCTAACGGACCGAAGGCTGTTGGGCCGCGAACGGGCCGAAGCTTGCTGGGCCGAGGGCTACGGTGCCGCTAACGGGCCGAAGGCTGTTGGGCCGCGGATGGGCCGAGGACCACCGTGCTGCTTGCTGGGCCGAGGGCCGCTGGGCTGGTCTGTGTTAGGCTTGTTTTAATGGGCCGAATCGGATTCTGCCTCATCAAGTACTTATATGTAGGACATTTCTTCGACCCAATATACCAAAATAGGACTGCCACATAACATTTGCTCGATGATGAAGTCTTTAATAAGATGAAGAATGTCATCCAACGTATGTTGATAGGTAAAGATTGAGCTACAATAGGATGTCACAAGATACAAGACTACAAGCCCAAAACACTACATTTTAGAACTCACCATGCTCAGAAGGCAACGTTGCTGCTTATGTTACGTAATTAGTAATAACTGATGATATATATCATGAGACACTACATTTTGGAACTCACCTCGAGGGAAGTAACTTCTTTATTCTCTACAACTTGCAGCTAACTGGTGGATGTACCATAAAAAAGCCCCAAGTTATGAAGATCTTGCGATGTTGCCATCCGTATATTGAGCCAAACTATCTCCATCTCTGGATACGAGGTGATCCACGCCAAGCAAAGAAACTAATTACGCCCATCAAGATTAGACCAATTGGTCTTTTACTACTACAATATGCACCTCAAATTGAAGAACCTTCAGAGAACTCAAGAGAACTAGATTGAAGAACCTTCAAAGAACCTATCGACCTGGATAAGATCTTTAATGAGCAGAACCCATCTCAAGCATAGGTGGATGCAAGGAATACTTTGGGACTAGCAAAATCTGACCCAAATGAGCATCACAGGCTGAAGGAGAATTACATACATGGAATCACATTATCTATAACGTTCCAAATCTCACAACATCTTTCAAAATGGCAAAAGAAATCTACATCGTGTGCTTCAAGTTCAAGTGGAGGCAAGGAGAAACTAACAACTCCTATTAATATTACACATCTAGAAATTGTGGAAGAGGAGGCAAATTAGGATAGGAAGCTAGAGCTAAGTTGTAATATCCCAACTTTTATATGGATCTCCGGTCGGTGCACAAGAAAAAAAAAATAATGAGTATAATTATAAAGAGACAATTCATGTCCATCATATAATAGAAATACAAATGAAATAAACAACATATCCCAAATATTTACATAAACTGGACATACGTGAAAAATTTTATTTCTTATATGCTGAACTTATCTGCCTTTTCTTCTCTTCTACCGCGAGTCTCTGAAAAATATGTTGAATGACTTTTATGAGAACCCATAAAATTGCATTCTTAACTGGAATTATTTACATCCATATTGATATCCCATTTAAAACCACATATCCTTATACCTTTTATTTATTTATTTCTTAACTCGTGTTTATTAAATAGTTAATTTACCTGGTAGAAGTTACAAATAATAATTAAGATATGTAAAATATTTCAAGATTGAATTTCTTAAGTTGATCTATAGCAATTGACAGACTTCATTATTTTATAATTACTCTTGAAAATTTACTAAATAATGTGCTCCGAAATGTATGACACCATAATGTAATGATGCAATAAAATACATGTGACGTAAAACATCGTGAACCCGACATGAAAAACAATTAACAAATTTTCATGTATTATATTTTTCACATATTTCTTCCTTTAATGATACTTTATAATAGTATATACTATAAAAGTATCTTTTGTTCAATATTCACATAATATCTAAAGATTGAGTCGCTCGTTCAATATTCATTCATATGACTCACCCAATCATTCGTAAAGTCCATTGATCGTTCATAATTCGTAAGTTTGTAGAACGACTCATCTTTCCATTATAAGTGACATAGATAACCATGAACTAACAGTTATAATAGTGAGTAGGTCGATCCTCCGACGCACCCACCACTTTTCAGCCTACCCAGTCCAATAGGTCTCCGGATACCTACTAAGGAGGCTAGAAAAGGGCCGAACCGAATCTACAGTGTACCCACAGTCCCTCATTACAGCATCCACATCCCAGCCTATGAGTGCACTAAAGAAGGAACTTCGTCCTTTGTCCAGCCGAGGTCCAAAACCTGGACTCTAGACTTTCACCATAGTAGGGATGCTCCGTGCTTCGGTGCCACACATCGTTAGGAAGCTTTATGTACGCCACCTTATCCCCAGGAGGCGTACCGTCATCCCGCTAACCATGATGTCACTTCTTTTAATTTCTTTTATTTTATAGAGAGAATCAAATCAACCATCAGAGAAACCGACGGTCATAAAAACTCATTCCATATCTTAGTTTCATATTCAATATCATAATCATGTTTCATTTTTTTCATCATGAAAACTTCCATGTCTCGTTTCTCTTCATAATATTTATTTCTTGTTATCAGAGTCATCCTAGCCATGAAGTTCACACACACACACACACATATATATATAATGTAGAACAAATATCAAGTCTTTTCTTCGGGAATCCTTATAGAATCATTGTTTATTATTAACACAAAAGGGTTATCATGAAGGCTTCGTAACCTTCTAATTTTCTTTCATAGGTTTCTTCTATCTTAGAAACTGCACAAGAGTGTGCTTCCTCCTAGTTATCTCACCTTTTCTTTGGGTCATCATAACTGCCACGCATCATAAAGTCTTTACATATTAGTTCGTTCATTTTACTCTATAAGTTAATAACATGCATAACCAATGAATCATCGTATAAAACATTAGAAATCATGCGAAAACACAGACATTCATTGTATGATTTTATGCAGACAATGCATGTTGTATTAATTCAAATTTTAAAAGAAAGACAAGAAGAGATAACTTTCTCCCGTGTTCATGTGTCATGTATCAATGTTCCTCGAATTCTCTAGATTAAAATTCTTAAAAGTCTATTATATATTATAATCCATTTATCAGCGATGACACACACACAATAATCAATAAATGATTACACCACACAAAAGACCATACACCCATTCATCATAACCCTTTCTTTTATTTACTCTTAATTTATGTAAACACAAATCTCTCTCTTTTTTTAAAAATTCTCTCCTCTCTTTTTTTTAAAATAATTGTGCCAACAGCTTACGTGAAATATAATTACCGTTTCATGCCGTAAAGTTTACATTCACTAACTCTTATTTTAATTAGTCTCTCTCTCTCTCTCTCTCTCTCTCTCTCTCTCTCTCTCCTTAAATTATTATTATTTATCAAATTATTCTTACTACTTTTCAAAATTAACAATCACAAAATATATTTAATATTTATCATTTTATTTTTTTAACTAAGGTTCATAATAATTAAATTTCTCAACTCTTTAAATTAAAAGAGACATTTAGAAGGGACTATCACCCTACCTTTACTTCGAAGGCCACCGCCGTCGTCCGCCGCCAAGCCATCGCTGGACCGCCGCCGAGTCACTGCTGACTGCCACCGAGCCGTCGCCAACTGCCTCCCCTTCTCCTCCTCCTCCCTTCTTCCTTCTCTCTCTCTCTCCCTCTCTCTCTCACTGCTGCTGCCCCTCGTGGCAGCCCCCTCTCCCCCTATTTATAGAGGGGAATGGTGGTTTAAGGGGTACCCCCCTCTTTAATGGGGGGGGACCCCTAATGGGCCACTGCTGACCCATTTTGGCAGCCCCAATGGGTCCTATTAGGGTCTGGCCCATTAGGACTTATTCTTTGGCCATTTAGCCCTTTATACTTGGCCCATTAAGGCCTCTAATTAGGGCCTATTAAACCTGTTAATTTTAGGTCCATTAGGCCCAATAACTTATTAATTTTTAAATGAGCACTTTTACATTTAAGTCTCTTGTCTTTTATTACTTGTACATGTATCCATATCTCTTTAATAAATAATCGACGATGAATCTTTTTTAACTTTTTAATGATACTTTTGGAATCTTATATAATTTCGTCTAAGACCTTATAAAGATAGTCATTGACACTATAAATCCTAAACTTTTACTAATTGTATTTATACTTTTTAGGGATTTAGAGATATGCCCCTAAATTTTTATGGGGTCTTACATAAGTGGTAAAGTAGTATATCAAACCTTAGTCGACTCTACTTCAGCAACAAGTACCAATGATGATGATGATCCATATGGAAGTCAAGCTGGATCCTTATAGCAATGTTCATCTCGAGGGCGAGGCTCAATAGAAAGTCAAGCCAGGATGATGGGTTTCAGTGGAGGATGAATTTTAGGGAAATCTTACTGACTCTGGAATGAGAGAACTGGTGAAGATGATGAATATTATCCAACCAATCAATATTATCAGCAGTGAATCAGACAGAAGATTATGGGTTTGAGATAAGAATGGGAAGTACTCTGTTAATAGGCTTGTGAGGATCACTAATGATGGAGGTTGTAGAGTGTGGTGGAAAGGTTGTGTTTTGTCAAAATTCTTACCAAACAAGGTTAAGGTGTTTATGTGGAAAGTGGCTCTCATGAGACCGCTGACTACAGACACACTTAACAGATTTTTTCCAACTCAGAGATCCAATCATTTTTTCTGTGGGTCCTTCAAGGAAAATATTGCTCATTTGTTCTGCCAGTGTGGAATAATCAATGTTTTGTGGATTTCTTTATGCAGAATCTTCAAGGTTACTTGGAAGACTCATTCTTCTGTTCATAACAGGATGAAGGACTGGCAGCAGATAGGAATAAAGAACTGTGGTCTATGGTTTTTCCTGCTATGCTTTGGGCTATATGGCACGAAAGAAATAGTAGAAGATTCTCTAATCAGTTCAACAGCATCTCTCAGATATTAAAAAGAGCTGTACATTTGGGGATTGAATGGGCCAGAGCTTCGAGCATCCCCTTGGGAGAGGATGGTTTATTTAAAACCGTAACCAACCAGCTGGCTGTTGTTTAAGTGATCTCAGGGTTGTTTTTCTTTGTTGGGTTTCCTTTTTATCTTCTTGATAAAAAAATTGAGGGATGTGGGGTTCTTTTCTTTGTTATTCCTGTTGGGAGGGGTACTGAGCTCACAACATCCTGTGTACTTTTTTTTTTCTGTCTTCGAAAGGTGGCTGTTGCCACTTCCAAAGAGAAGCATTCTCAAAACAATTGATCTCATTGAGCCTGCAGTTAAATTACAATTTGGAAATGGTGAAAGGATCAGATTTTGGGAGGACAGGTGGTGCATTGAATCCATTTGCAATGCAATTTATGAACCTGTATTCAAGTGCAATGGACAAGGAGAGATTTATTGCACAAATATACTCTTACGATGATATTCCCCGATGGAAAATCAGTTTTTGAAGGGACCCAACTGATGTTGAGATGATGGAACTTCTGTCTCTTTTGAAGATTATCAATGGAATTCATCTAACCAACAACAGAGAAGATAGAAGGATCTGGAACTGGAATAAGCAAGGTACATTCAAGGTGAATGCACATACAAGGACTATTAATGATGGAGGTTGCAGGGTTTGATGGAAAGAGATAGTGTGGCCAAAGTTATTACCAAATAAGATTAAGATTTTTCTATGGAAATTTGCTTGTAGAAAGCTACCAACTGCTGACAGGATAAAGAGATCCATCCAAATTCAGAATACTAGATGCTTGTTCTGTGGAATCCATGAAGAAAACATTGATCACTTATTCAGTCACTGTGGGATTATCAATGATTTGTGGGTAGAGTTGTGTAAGCACTTTCATCTTCAATAGAATGAGCCTGATGCAGTGATGGATTTACTGAAACAATGGAGGCAGATCAATACATCTTATCCAGACAAAGGTGTGTGGTCTGTGCTCCTCCCAGCTACGCTTTGGGCAATTTGGTATAAGAAAAACAAACTAAGATTCTCTGAAGATTACAATTGTGTTGCTCATATTATCAAGAGAGTATTGCATTTCATGATTGAATGGGGTCGAGCAGTGGGCATTTTATTATTAGAGGAATCCTCGGTTTCTTTTTTTGCCAGTCAAGGGAGGAATTCTTTTTTGGGTCTCTAGAGCTGTGGTGTTTTCTTTTTATTTTCCTATTTTATCTTCTTGATAAAATATGGAAGGGTGGCGTTTGTAATGGGTGTCTGTGTACTCTGTGAAATTCTGCGATGATCCTTTAACCCTGTATACTTGGTGATGATGTAATTCTTTTCTCTATGGAATGAAAGTGACTAATGTGACCTACCCCCCCCCCCAAAAAAAAATAAAAAACCAATACACCAAGAACACAATTAAATAAATTCTCAAAACAATGCAAGAATTTACCTGTCATACTACTGATTTGCCCCTTGCCAAAGCAATGTTAATTCTGAAGTATCATATCTGTTGTTCTTCTTTGCCAGCATCATCTTCCTCATCATTTGTCATCATTGTCTTATCTTCTTCACCATCTTTTTCAACTTCATCAGTAATAGCATGTCAACTGACCTAAGGCGAATTTTTGCCCAAAACAACAGGGGATTTTTAGTACAGTGCCAACAGATTTAGGGTCAAGTACAACCAAAATCAGCTTTCTTTTCCAGTAAACTGACAAGATCAAACTTTGCGGGCAGAGACTAAATCGCCTCTCCGAATCTAATACGAGTTGGGGTCAGATGATCCTGCAATCCATGAGTCAACCAACATGCTAAAAACTAGCCAGTTTGAATAGATCCAAACTGTTCAATTCAAAACCAGTCAGGATCGGCCTATTATACTACTTTTGTGGCTGAACCGACCAGTTCTATACTAAAATTTAAAAAAGAAAACTAAAAACAGCTTCAAACCAAACAAAAATAACAAAAAAGGCTAAAACCAGCTTCTGTTAATAGTTTTACCAAATATTTATACATAAGCATAAATTTGGCCTGAAGTGGCCAGTTCCAGTCTGTATTAGAAACAAGAACTGGCCCCTGATGATTTTTATTCTGAAACCATTTTTTTAAACCATGGTGTGCACTAGGTTTGATTTTTCATTGATATCTAAGGATGTACTTTGTTTATAGATGTAAATACAAAACCTACTATAACAATTTATTATCTTTTATTTCTCAACCCAACAATATCGGACAGTGAAATTCTAGATTAATCAATAAAGATGATAAGAAACACAGAAAAAGGAGAAGACAAATGACATAAAAACTGATGTATGTGTCAGATAGTCATAATTACCTCCTGGAAGAAAACAAGCAACAATAATTAGTATACCACTTTCTACTCCAACTTCCAAATACAAAACATGCACTATGAAATCATCCGACATCCCTCTTTTGGATGTATTTGGAATCTACAACAAAGTCCATTCCATTAAACAACCATTGTCCCATGACCGCTAATGTCTCCTTACATGAAATATTAGATCACAAGTAATAGAAGGCCTGTAATCTTGATTGTCTCAAGGACAAAAATGACAGTGTTATAGAATTCATACCTTCATCCTCACGTGCCTATATCAGCAAAACTTCACAGTGACATGCAAGCCTCATCTTCAAGAAATAATGCAGGTTCTTACTTTCATACAACATGTTAGGTTCGCATATTCAATCCACAAGATAATACTATATATATTTTCCAAAAGATTCATGGATGACCATAGGATATCAGCATCTGCATCTTCAGCTTTTCTCAAGTCTGAACAAAGCATAATATGCATTCAACTTTCAAAATTGATTTGTAATGGGTACCTAGTTAATCATCAATGCCATCAAGCCCTCACACCCCCAAAATCTGATCTCAGCTAGGATTTGGAACTCAAATTCCAAAAGATTTCAGTGCAGGAATCTAAACTTGAATCAGATGGTCACACCAGATATGACCAATTCCAATCTCGATGCAGCCTAAACTGCCCCTGAGGGGGATTTTGAAAAAAGGACATAATTTAGCTAGGATTGACCAATTCTGATCTGATTTTGACCAATCAAGTCAGAACCCAAACAATTCTGGTCAATCCCCTAAAATCAGATTGCTACTGCTGATCTCAAGATTCAGATTATGATTGACCAATTATGGAAATCATAATCTGAACAAACTTTACGGACAGCTATCATCCAGCAATAAATCTCAGAGATCCTATAAAGAGAGCCTGAACTTAGAGATCCTATACAAGTTCACACCCAAATGATTCTATATAGAAAATGGTTTCCAAGACCCTCACCAGTCACTTCGACAACACGAACAAAAACTAAAGCAACCATTTTCATTTTCCATCATTTGTTTTTTATGTAGTTAAAGGTGAGAGGCAAGGGATACGAGCAGGAGGTCACCTTAGCCTCAAATGCTTAGGCAAGTGTCAACTACCCAGGTGTCCTAGGCAATGTGTTTCTCCCATAAATCACCATGAAAGAAGAAAATGGCAATCAGAAGCTGAGGAACATAAGAAAAAAAAACATCCAAGATAGTGATATGTGAGACTGAGAAAAATTGATCACATCCAATATGTAAAGGCCAATTCCTATAAATCACTCATGTAGGTAGTGGATAGTCTTAGGAATCATCAAAAATGAAAAAAAATGAGCCGACATGTGAGAGAAAAATGTCATTGGACATCGTTAAAAAGGCATTAGCCACTTCGTAATAACTACGAATAAAAAACTATACAAAAGGCAGTCATACATAATTAAAAAAGAGATGAGTATTTGATGTAGACAACATAGACAATTACCTAGGTGAGTGAGGCGAACATGAGGCAAGACAAGGCACTTTTGGTCAGTCTCGCCCTACTATATTGCCTGGGTGAGCGAGCCAGTCGCCTTTGATGACATAGTTCGTATTTCCATAGACACAATTACTTGGACTCCATAATGGACGGATTTTTAAAATGTTCACGATACCATTTAAAAATCAAATGCCAACTACATGACAATGAGATAGGAAGAATGTTTCGTGGTATAAGGAAAGGACTTTAATTTAGAACACAACTTTTTTTTAACTCACATGCATGATTTTTCTTGGACTCTGTCATTGGCATTATTCTTGAATGCCTCAAATACCATTTTTTGGTTCACTAAAAAACAGAATATCAATTTCTTGACAATGAAATAAAAACACTTTGTGGTTCAGTAGGAAGACTTTCATTGAGAACACATGGTTGTAATATGGTGAGTCCCTCAAAGAAAACAATATGCCGCAAAATGTTTCTCACAATCTCAATGTCCGCCAAAAAAGTAGTCTCCAACAGTTAACATTAAGACCACTGTTGGCAAAATCTTTTTCTAAAGCACAATGGACTCCATCAATTAAAACGTTAGGTCTTGTTTGGCAAACAGATAAGAGTGGACGCAGATAAGTTTATCCGAGCCTGGGCACCAAACAAACTTTTTGAAAACATTAACATTTGAGGCATGGAACATTTGATTTCTGTTCAGGTCTTTCCTAAAATAGAAGAAAAGGTCAGACATTCTGCCCAATGTTAAAATTTCTCCTTACTCTGAACGCTTTTTTAAAAAACAGAAAATTGACAGAAAACATAATAACATGCGGGGTGGCAAACTTTGTTCCTCACATTCATCAGATTGCCAAAGGATAATGATAGATGAGATAGAATACTTACAATAGGAGATACAACAATATAGCTCAATATCGATCAACATATTTATTGAAGTTAATGGGTCATCCAACTCAAAACCTTAAGACATTGAATAGATTAGGCACCATATATGTAAGTATTGTCTGTTTTGTCCTTTTCCTATGTGAGACTATTCTAACACACCCCCTCACGTGTAGGCCGATTTTATGCTCTGTCACGTGAACCACAAATACAGGGTGTGTGGCCTGGTTCATAACCTATGATACCATATTGAATTTATTGGGCCATCCAACTCAAAACTTTAAGCCATTAACTGGAGTAGGCACCATATATTTAAATATTGTTTGTTTTGCCCCTTTTTTCCACGTGAGACTATTCTAACAATAGTAAATGCTTCAAAGACACTATGTAACACTATCTATAATATAAGTACTTACATTTTAGCTGGAACTATAGTCTAAAGGACACTCTAAAGAGCCAAGAAGTATAAGATACTCTAGAAAGGCTTCAGATTCTCAACTGGGTAACAAATATAATGGAGGTGATACAAGGAATAATAAGATCCATAACATGCTACAAAACATCATAAAATATCATAAAACAACATTGTTTTAATGTTTGGAATGTCATGAATTATGTTTGGGGTGTTAGTGCATTTGCTCAGTTGCAAGATAGGTTGAGCCATATGACATTCTTTTCATCTGATTCTGGTTTTCAATCTAAAACTACTGAAAACCAAAACAGGGGTTCGAATAACCAGTAAATGGAATAGGTACCTGCTTGCAGTAACAAAGATCAGAAACATGGCAGATCGCATTTTCCCACAATGTGTTGCAGCAGTTCTTAAGGGAGCTTTAGATTCTATTTCTAACACACTTTTCCACTTTGTCACCCACACCAATCTCCACGACCTACTATTCCCTGAGGGATATGGACCCAGGTTTTAGCAACGAATGTTTACTTATCAAGCCCAAGGTGCTGCTCAAGCATAGACCCATATCCCATCTTCTGCCCCTCCAACTTAAGTGCCTATTTTTCAATCAGGTTAACCATACTCAACCACTCCCACTGAATATACCACTATACAAGATTTTAGCCAAAACAATATGGAGGAAGACACAAAAGGCTTCATATTAACAAGGCAACATTGCAGATTTCAGATCATGTTGCATTTTTGCATCTTGCTATCCATGCCAATTTTCTAAAATGACATCCCATTTTAAAATATTACTTAGATTTTAGAAATTCTCTGTTCACTTCAGCTCGTATAATAAATTTAAAAAAGGGTTCCAAGCCCACCATTTTGACTTTAGACCAAGTTGTTATCCAAGCAAAGACCCTATCTCCCTTTTTTTCACTCTTTCCCCCCCTCCTCAAATGAAGGGGTCATTTGGTGTGCTGTAAAATGGTATAAAAAATCATAAAATGCGGCAAAACAGTGTTTCTTTATGGTTGGGGTGTCGTAAATTGTTTTATCATATTTTTCCTAGCATTTAGAGTACAGTAAATTGGTGCGTTTCAAAATTGGTTGACCTACGTGGCATTTTTTTTTATCCGGTTTCAGTTTTCAGTCTAAGACTATAAAAGACTAGGAAAATGATATAGTAATACTGTTTCCTAACACCACTTCTTGACAAGCCTAGTTGGCAATCATCCATTGAAGGAAAATGTTATTGCCCCATACCTTTGACAATCCTACCTTCCAATGTATGATCACTAACTAAGTGTGTCAAAAAGTGAGGTTAAGAAATGGTGTTACTATACTGGTTTTCAAAAAACTAAGACTGAGATTTCAAAATCAGCGATTTCAAAACCACGGATTTTGCTTTCTCTGGATTTAAAGCTCATGATTTCAAAACTAATATTTAACAATGTTTCACGACAAACCAAACAAGCCCCAAGTTTACGAACCAAAGTAAACACCATTACTGGAGAGCGGACCTCAATATCAAACATATTATGATAACGAAAAACCATTACATCTTTTGCAATAGTGTAAGCATTCAACGCTCCAGTATTTTGTGCAAAACAGATGAGAAACTTAAGGGGAGAAAAGAGAAAGGCACGGGCTGCCTTCTACAGAAGCGCGGGATACCCTCCCCCAGGGCAACCCCTGAAGAGGGTTATGGGTGTAACTCCAGCAGCAGGCAATACACATGCAGCATCATAGAGAGCAATAATGGGGGTGGTGAATGCAATGCGGACCGCAGAAGATGCATTTAAAGAGGGGGAGATGCAATGGTGTGCGTTCTAGAGAGGACGAGGCAATGGAACTACCTGCTGCAGCTCTCGAGAAGATGATTTGGTGATGGATTCATGCCTGCAGCTGCCGACAAGCTTGCCGAACATGGCAACGGGGAGAAGCAGCGATGAAGAGAGAGAGGTAAAAAGGGAAAAAAAAATTGTAGGGAACGCAGGTACCCATACTACCCCGACCAATATAACATAAATTATATAATTTTAAATATAATTTATAAAGCATTCATTAGCCGCTCGTCTCCTGTCAGAATATTGTGCATCACTACTCACTGGGTTCCTGCTTTTTCTAACATTATTTTCTTCCCCATCCCTATTATCCCCGTCACTTAATCCTCTCAAATCTCAAGTAAAATCGTAAAAAAAAATGCAATCAGAGTAAAAAAACTTAATGAGTTGGACAACCATAGCTTGCAAAAGACAGTTCCTAACGTGAGCAAGGCGCAGTTTATGTGGCAACCTTCTTTCAGCCACGTGCACGCCAACTGGAAATGCCTAATGCTCATTTACTCCCTAAGAGGTCAACAAAGTTCTGTGCCAAAATGATACCCATAAGTATACATTAAACTATCTGGGTAAAAAGGTTAAACAACAATTGATGCATAAGAAATTATACTACACTGGCAACAAAGGCACTTCAGTTTTCCTTTTCCAGAAACTCAGGAGCAGAGTTAATTTTCTGTAGAAATCCATTGTTACAGGGAAAAAAAAAACAAGAATGAATAATCCTTCTATGAATGATAAAGGAAATATGCTTTTAGATACTCCAAGCAAATAAACTCACCAGCTTGAGGATTTGACGAGGTCTAGAGCTTGACTTGTTCATCAACACAAGCCTCAAAAAATTGAGTCCTGGAATCTCTCCAGCCTTTATCCTAAGAAGCAAGTACACATCAGAGCATAAGGTTGAGAAAGCAAGCAAAAAAGCATAGGAAAACAACTAGAATGTGAGGACAGCAAATTGCTCAATGACTACAGATTGACTTGACACTTTATTTACATGCCAAATAGCCAAATCTAGGTCTTGGAAGTAATAGAAATCAAATCATGCAAAAATGGGATATTGATGTGTATAAATATTCAAAGTTGAGAACTATCACATCACTTTGCTGGCATTTAATGCACCAAGAAGCATATATTTAACAACCTGCTGGTAGTTGTAGCAGCGCTAGCAAGTACCATGGCGGCAGCAAAGTTGAAAGAATAAGAACAAAAAAAAACTCACCTATATGCAAGTGAATGAATTGAACACAAGCATTCGTATTAATTCTGTTTTCAATTTTATTAATATAGAGCATACCCTTCTGAATTTCTCTTGCAACAATTAAGCATTGACACCATAGAATGTATCGCTTGCATTGTCCTTTCACTGCGTATGCAAACTGACAAATGAGTTATATTAGAGCTGCCACCTGAGCATCCTAATTTGTAGCAAAGAACTATACAGAAACATCTTAATATTCGAGCTGTCCGCAAGTAGAAGTTGCTTTACTTAGTTGTTCACTCAGCTACTCCGACCTGAACAATTTTCTAATGCAATAAGAGCTAGGGGGGCATACTATACGCAAGGCCTATTTTCTCAACAAAAGGGTGTCCCTTGGTAGCCTGCTTATTCTGCTATGGAAATGATTGTTGGATCAAAAAATAATATGAAAAATGGCCTCCTCACTTCTAAGGGTGATAGGCAATGTTTTTAGATACAGGCTAGGTTATATTGCAAATAGGCAGAATGATTTTCAGCTAAAAACTTTAAGAAGAACTAAAGAAAGAAAATGAAAGGGAAAAATTATCTTATCAACAATGTGGACTTGCTAAATTCCACACCTATTGGTAAAATTTAATAGGATTTTTTACATATAAGCCCCTACAATCTTTTGATATTACAAATGAGCTCCTTTAATCTAACTATTTATAAATAACCCCCCCACAATCTACTATGAATTAGTGAAAGGTCCATAAAGGTTACAAATAAGCCCCTAAAAGGTAGGGGCCAACCCGAACTCATGGGCTGTATTTGTAAGAAAGTTGCGATTGTGAGGGCTTATTTGAAAATTTCAGATTAGGAGGACTTATTTGTATATCAAAAGACTATAGGAGCTTATGTGTAAAAAACCCAATTTAATAATTTTTGGGATATTCAAATCCATTTGAGTGCATTAGAGCTGCACAATGAAATAAGAGAATATTACAATGACTAATGGCAAAGCATGCTGTCACAACTCACAATCACCTCAAGGGATGCATCTAGAAAAGACCAGCAATTGTGTTTTGCAACTCTATTACTTGGATGATATAGCATTCTGTTTGGAATGTGTCAAGCTGCCGCCCATTGGAAATTGGAGCCATTGATTCCTGTTTGATTTATTGCCCTCTTAAATTTATAGAATTCACTCAATGCTCCTCCTTTCATAGTGGTCTAAGCAAATACAGAAATAGGACAAGGAAGAGAGGCTTAACTTTGGAATAAACCTTCGAGAAAATAGACAAAAGAGTCACTTTCACAGCTACAGAGAGGATTCACACCAAAAGAAGGATACGGTAACTTCACACCATCATGATTTCCCAACACGCTACATCTGTATGCACAATCCAAAACAGAAGTTTCTGATAGCACTGAAGACTGAACATGCACTGTCATGCAACAATGATAGAATGCACAAAAGCAAAGTACAACAGTCACCCTTATTGAAGTAGTTAATATCCGGATCAAGACAGACAACATGTAATGGACAGCAAGGATTGGAAAACCTGGACGTTGAACCTTGGCACTATATGTTGCATGCCTAGCATTATATGAACCTTCCATATATCCACTGTCCATCTAGCATTATAGAACCGATCAGACTTTAAAAAAAGGATAACATATGAGATTAGAAGATGAGTGAGGAGACATGAGGATTAAAAAAACCTAGCACCAAAGACTCAATATGGAAGCTCATATATTTCCATGGAAAGTGCAAACTTGTTCACTCTAAGCTTCAAAAAACCTAGTACCAAAGACTCATGGTCATCTGCCCTACACCCAATAAACAGCAAAAACTAAATCCTGGTTCCTTAGTCGCCTATCTATGATAATAATTGTACCATCATACTTCGTAATTCGTATACTTACGGACTTTGAATCCCAGTGGGAAGTAGGAATGGGGGGAGTTTACAATATCTTAGAAGAGAATGAAGCTGTCTAAGCAAGAAGTTTTCAGCTATGAGCTTATGCCCATAGGGTTCCACCTCATTCCTAGATATAAGTTCCTCTTGCTTAAGGAGCGGTACGACCTAAGGGACCGTATTTGTTATACCTTGATCTTAAACCCAATAATTTGTTAATGGGACAAAGTTAATTAAGCCCAATTAAATTTAAATAACCCTAATTAAGTCAATTAATAGGCTAAAATAATTTGAATCTATTTATTATTTATTTAATAATATAATAATAGATTTAGAATCAGTGAGTCATTAGTTAAGTCAAAAGAAGCCCAATAAACCCATTAGTGACCCAATTAGGAAACTAGTTGGTTTCCAACACTTGGTCAAATTTTCGGATCAGAAGACTGTGAGAAAGTGTTGTTTTGCGAATGCAATAACTTCGTGCATCAAAGTTCAAAATGATATTACATATATGGTTGGAAAGATGATATAAAATACTACAACTTTTTTAGAAGGACCAAAAACTAATTTCGACATTTAATGGGTCAAATCTGAGGAAGTTTTAGGAGGAAAGCCATTCTGCGTGAAAATCTAGATTCCTAATTTGAATCGGAATGCCTTATCTTATTAGTTAAGGAAGCTACGGTTTGAGATCGACTTAGCAACTTTGGAGACTTAATTTGGATAGTATTAGAAAGCCAAAATAATATATAGAAGGCTTTGGGGTCGTGCATAAGACCTCTTCTACGCAGCTTTAAGATAAGACGTAAGAGGTAAGAACAATGTATTCTTCATGAGAAAGATAAATGTTTTGATTTAATTCTCTTTGGAAATAGATTCTAATGGATGGATTATTGTTCTTTAAAGTTAGAACTAAACGTGAGTGTGTGTAATATGCTCCTAAATTGACAGCCAAAGACTAAAGAGGGAATTCTAGATTTCAACTTTTCTGACTCCACTGGTCAGTTGGTCCTTAAACCATACTGATTGACACACTTGATCCAAGGATAATACTTGTTAAGGTAAAGATGATTCTAAGCATAAGATAATTCATGACCCTCTGCATTAACTAGCCTATAAGCGTTCCCAGGAAAAACATTTGTTATGACATACGGACCCTCCCAATTATGCTGAAGCTTAGAGCGAGGACAACCAAGTTTTACAAAAAAAAAGATTGACCACCGTGTCACCAACTTTGAACTTCCTTTCGATAACCTTCTTTTGATAAAATCGTACGAGTCTATTTTGATATACCGAGCATGAACGGCAATAACCTATCTCTTCTCATCAAAGAGTTCCAACTGAGTAAGGAGTGCACAACTATGCTCATCAACAGGAAGCTCATTGTCCAATTGTTCTTTTAATGACGGAATGAGGATCACGTATAGAACTACCGCCTCTATTCCAAATGTAAAGGAATATAGAGTTTGCCCAGTGGGAGTGCAAATTGAAATTTGATAAGCCCATAGAATCTCTACCAGCTTTTCTGGCCAGTCTGCATATTTAGAAGACTGAGATGTTTTCTTAATGATTTTAATTAAGATTTTATTAGTGACATCTACTTGACCATTGCCTTGTGAATAATACGGGAAAGAATGATGCATTGCAATGGTATACCTATCGCAGAGGTCCTTAAAACTTTTGAACAACAAATTGAGATTTGTTGTCGGTGACGATAGTGCTTGAAATCCCGAACCTAGTGATGATGTTCTTCATAATGAACTTGCATATAGTAGACGCTTTGATCTCCACATACGCTTTAGCTTTCGCCCATTTAATGAAATACTATGTTGTCGTGAGAATGAAGGATTTTTATTTGATTGAGGAGTTAGGATTACCAAGGGGACCAACGATATCGAATGTCCACATAAAGAAAGGCTATGAGGAGGGCAAAGGATAGAGTGAAGATGCAGGGAAATGAACTTTGTCAGTATGAAGTTGACATTTAGCACATATACGGACATACCTTACACAATCTTCTTCTATGGTCGGCCACTACCTTGTCAAAAGATCTTCTTTGCTAACATCTGATACTTTACATGGCCATCCACTTAGTGTCACTAGTAGATATCAGGCTGAACCAGGTGAGGCACACTGGAAGGCTGTGAAATGTATCCTTAGATACTTGAGAAGGACTAAAGATCTATTTCCTGTCTATGGAGAAGACGACTTGGAGCTTCGAAGATATACTAACTCAAACTTCCAGTCGGATTTAAATGACAGCAAATCCATGTATGGATTTGTGCTTATGCTAAATGGAAGCGCAGTGAGTTGGAAAAGTTCCAAACAAGAAACAACTGTAGATTCGATGAATGAAGCATAATACATTGCTGCAGCTGAAGCGGCAAAGGAGGCGGTTTAGATGAAGAAGTTCATCTCCGCTCTTAGAAGAGATCCAAGCATTTCAAATCCTATCCCGTTATTGTGTGACAACAATGGAGCAATTGCTCAAGCAAACGAGCCAAAGTCACATCAAAGATCAAAATACATTTTGAGCCGTTTTCACCTGATCCGTGAGATTATCGCCCAAGAAGATACAGTGGTTGAGATAGTCTCATCTGTTGAGAATGTAGCAAATCTCCTGACTAAGCCATTATCTCAAAACAATTTTGAACGTCACATTAGGTCAATGGGACTTAAACATATGGGTGATTGGTTCTAGTCCAAGTGGGAGAATGATAGAATTGAGTGGGCTAAAAGCCAATCATAAACTCAATTTGTACATTCTAATTCAATATTTTAATAAAGGCACATTTTTCATTATGTGGTTCTTGTATGTTTACCTATCGTAATGAAGTCTATAGACATATGTAAAGGATATTGAATCATGATGAGATCATGATAGTGAGATCAATCTCCTATAAATGTTTGTCTTAAATTGTTCTTGATCATAGGATATTTGAGATGGACATCAAATATCCATGAAGATTGGCATAAGTTATGTCCGCTCATACGATGAGGGTGAATGATCTCACATTCACTTATGTGGTGAGGCTAAAACAAAACTGTGGGTGCTTATTAGAGAATGAGTTCACTGAACATACTCGAATAAGAATCCCTAGATGGTTATTATACCCAATTGTCAACCAGGGTATTCAGTTGTTACAATAGCACATTTGGTCCTTATATATGAGTCACAAAAGATATCTTACTTGTAGATTATTGTGTCTTGATTTCTGGCTTATGGACTTTAGCCATTAGGTACACGATAATCAGTCTTTCAGACACAGTGGAAAGGTTGCGAAGGAAATTGAGTGAACAACAAGGGATCACTGATTCTTGGTATATCACTGGCGAGTGAATGCCCTATGGATATGTACTCAGAAATCCTTAGCCAACTGAAAGAAGTGTCTTTCTAGAAGTAAACTAAGCACTGGAATCCATTCGGACAATGCTTTAAGAGGTTTGACGATAAAACCATACCCTTGCGTTGTTAAGGCATTAGATAGGTGAAGGACTAAATCTGTGCAATATCTACAGACGGAAAGGTTCAACAAAGGAAATGACATCCCTTATATCTTATGAGATCATAAGGTAGTACTTGGTACCGTTCATAGTCAGAAAGTCTAGTGGATTTATCAATAGATGATAATTCACTTATTTATTGAATTAATTATTTAATATATGATGTTTAAATAATAAATTAATAACTACTAAACTTAAAAAATAATTTTAAATTTAGTGGGCCTGAAACTGGACTGATATATGGGCCTAGAGGGTCACACACATAAAAGTTCCCAAAAGACGGGAAGATATATGAAATATTATATTATCTGAATTTTTATGAAAAGCCGCATGATAATTATGGAATATTTATCGAGAGAATTATCCTAAGCCAAGCTCTTGGATAATTGTGAGAATTAATGTTTGGCATTATCTCTCTTATTCTAACAAGAGAGTAATAAGAGGCCAAAGGTGAAGGGTACCTACACATCACACAACCCATGATAATTCTTCTCTCTACAATCTCTCTCTCTCTCTCTCTCTTGAAGAAGCCTAAGTATACTATCTCTCTCTCCTCCTCTTCAACTGCATGGTGGAGGTTCTGAGATTCGGTCGACATCTTCAAGCTGAGGAGAGAAACTCATCTGCATCGAGAGCACATGTGGATACCTCCGGAGATCGTGCGCCTGCGCGATTAGCACATTGGTACTTCACACGGGAGATTCAAAATCCCGCAAAGGTGAAGAACGGTTCTTCATGTTTTTAATTTCGGTCCATTTTCGATCCATCAACATTACCACTCGAGTATAGTAGTTTCTGCTGCGTATTTTAGGATGATTCCTTCAAGTATGTTACAAGGGGATCAACAGACGGTTAATCAATGGTCGTTCAGCAGTTGCTCGACGTAATTAGCACTGACCGAGATCAGTGGAGAGAGGTCATATACTCGGATCTGATCTGAAGTCCCCGACTCCTTAAGGGTAATCCCAAGCTCTCAGAGTCCAAGAAATAAAGTAAATAAAACCGACCTACATTTCTCCAAAATAAAATAAACAAAAAGAAAAGTAAAGAATCTGATAGGAGAGATCTAAGCCTAGGTCCAAACAACTTTCCATGTTAGTCTTATGAAGTGTTGTTTTGCGAACGTAATAACTTTGCACAGAAAAATCCAAAAATGATATGACACATATAGTTAGAAAGATGATATAAAATACTAGAACTTCCTCAAAAGAACCAAAAGCTTATTTTGATGTTTAATAAGTCGAATTTAAGGTGGTTTATAGGAGGAAACCCATTCTGCGCGAAAATCTGGATTCCTCGTTTGAATCGTAATGCTTTAACTTGTTGATTAAGGAAGCTACGGCTTGAGTTCAACCTACAACTTTAGGGACTTCATTTGGATGGTATTAGGAAGCCAAAAGAATATATAAGAGGCCTTGGAGTCGTGCATAAGGCATCTTCCACGCAGCTTTAAGATAAGAGATAAGAACATGATGTTCTTCATGAAAAAAAGAAGTGTTTTGATTTAATTCTCTTTGAAATTTAATTCTACCAGATAGATTGTTGTTCTTTGAGTTTTAGAGGTCGTGGGGGAAGTCTTACATCACAAGAAAATCGAGATTGGTGTCAAGAAGGTGATTAAAAGACATTAGAGGGGAGTGTTCTTCATGTTTTTGAGGTAAGTGATGATAACTCATTACAACATATTTTTTATTAATATAAAAATTTTGATTTGATTTTCAAAAGTGATCATACATTATTTCTGAAACAATATTCTATGCATCTATGATCTTAATTCTCACCTTGTTTTATCAATTTTTGATCATATTACAACACGTCGCCGCGACCCGACGTGATTTAACAACGCATCCAAAAACGTCAATTATCCCTGACGTGTAGGGCTGTAAACATATAGGCTACGGAAACTGAAACAAGTGTTTCCGTTTTTCAATTCCAATAACAATAGCCTATTTCCGTTTCGAATTCCTATAAAATTGAAAAATGCATTTTTCGTCTCCGTTTTTGGTAAGATCGGAAAGTGCATTTTCCGTTTCCGATTTGTTTCTTACTCCGATATCATAATCGGATATTATTTTTAATAATTATCAAAAATTATTAATTTCTTAATTTATTTATATAAAACTCATTAAGGTCCTCCTTTCTTACAAAAGTCCCTCTCCTCAACCGTTAGATTAAAAATGATCCAAAAGGTTAATATTTATTATTAAGAATATACTTAATAATAATCAAAACTAAAAATCGAAAAATGTCACGAAAACAGGTTTTTTTGTTTTCGATTCCGATAACTCATCAAAAATATCTGTTTCCGATTTCGATAATTATCAGACGGATATTTTTTATCAATAACGGGTTGAAAAATCAGAAAATTGGATTTCCGTTGACAGCCCTAGTGATGTGATTCTTACTTAAAGATCAAGAGGTCATAAACCTATTGTTACAGTTATTAGCGCCTTTGAATACGGTCATCAGCATCTTTTGCTACAATTTTCAGAACTTGCAATCAATTTTCCGCCTGAACTTAAATTGACTATAACTCATTTGTTCCTTGCATGATTGACTTGAAATTTTGAACATACTTTAATTTTGACATGTTATACCTGCTATTAAAATCTTATAAATTTTAGATTTTATTTGCATATTCTTCTATTATTTATTTGATTGACTCAATTTGACTTAAGTTATTTGTATGTCATTTGATGCTCTAAATCGTTCGTTTGATATTTGAACTATATGAAACTCCGTCCACATGATTATTTTGACGTCCTGAACATGTTTATCAAGTTTGATCAATTTCTGAATATGCTTATTTTTTTTATTAATTTTTCAACTCTAAAAATAAGTTTATTAGCCGAAAATCATAATTCTTTATCTGAAAAATCTGAGAAAATTTCAATAGCATGTTCTTCTATCCAGCAATCTATTTTGATCAACTTTATACTGATTATCCATCTATATGACCATATTGACTCTTTAAATGACTTTTGTATATAAAAATACATATTTTAACTCTTAGATATAAGTATCACTATGCCAAATTAATTTCTAAATATATGAGCACTATGAAATATGTGAAAATATGTTTGTGTCATATTTGTTTGACATATATTTGGACATTATCATCTTAAGAAGATTGGGACTCATTACATAAACATCTAGAGATGAGTTCTGCCCGTGGGCAATAGAAAAATCCCGGTGATTGTGTTTTGTATACAGACATCTGATGTGGGACAATAGACTCTCCAGCTATGCATGTGTCAAGACCTTAGCATACTTACTTATATGCTCTGGTATTTGTTTGTTCTACTCTTTATATGGTGGTTGGATATGTCTATTTAATATGTTTGGATTTGATTTATTTGACATATAATTATGAAATACAATTCACTATTTAGATCCATTTGATTCAAATTATAATCTACTTTATTTATTTTTTTGACCCCTATACTCAATTATTTTGATCTCAGCTTTTTTGATTAAAAATCCATGTTCATTCTGATTAACTGTTCTGACAATATGAACTCTGATTTGATAACTTACCATGCCATGACAAATTTGCTATATGTTCAGTTTGATATATGATATATTCTGATTATGGCTAGCAGACTTGTTCAGTTAAATCAAAAACTAATCATGCCGTATATGCTATATGTTAGTTCAATTTGTTTTTACCATTTGAAAACACATGTGATTTGATCATTTATATTTAATCATATTTTGTATCATGATCTTATTTAAGTCATATGTAGAACTATGAATCGTATGTATGTTTGATATCATCACTTTTTAATTATTATATTATTAATATTTGGTAGATTTGATTTGCATACTGAGGGATTGTACTCATATTTTGTACTCATACTGAGGGATTGAACATATTCAAAGACTAAGGAGGGAGAGTTAGCTGAGGAAGAAGGCTTTACTTAATAAGTTTGATTCAGACAAATTTAGAGGTTATCTAAGATTAGATTTGTTGGGGTTTTTTAGATTTGATGTAGTAGAAATTCGAGTATATGTACTTCTATATTTCTTTAGTGAGTTGAAAGATTTTATTTTCGCTGCATATTTAATGAAATTTGAGGATCATAGTTATGACAATATAATAGAATATTTAAATTTAATGATAATAAATGACATGTTGATTGCTTGGATATTTGTCCCTCATCATTCATCTTCGATTTGTATGTGATTTGATTTTGTAGTTACGTAACTTGAATCCGAAGTAATCTGAATGAGTGAACCAGATTAAGAGCGTAACAGTATTGGTCAAAACTAGTGGAAAAGCTAGGTTTATAGTTGGTTGACATACTTGAGAGTGGGCATTGTTGAAAGAACTTTGGCACTGTGTCTTCTGAGGTGTGGTAATTGGGTCTTACCACGGGAGACCAGCTGCACTATGTTGGGACAGCACGGCAATGACCTCCTGATCTTCACTAGGATTTTGAATGGATTTTCTTGAAATCACAAGGTCATTCTCTCCTTGTGACGAGGAAGATTCATTTGTACTCCTCCCCCCCAGGATCTTCCCTATTTTGTGTTGTCTGAAGTACTCCTAAAAATTTTTGTTGTGGGTCTTCCTCAATTTCGAACACAAGATTGTAAGTAAATTTACTACCAAATCTGTCTGTATCATAATAATATATGGGATTAGAACAAATGTTGTCCAATAACTATAGACCTACGAGTGTCCACCAAAAGTGTGTGCATATATAATGAAGACAAAAGAAAAATGAAAAGATCACTTATGCTTATGAGGAGCAATAAGAAACATATCTAGGCACTCTCGATATAAACATATGGACTAGGGCTGCCCATCGCATACTGCTGAGAAATGGGCTACACTTTAGTGAAAACTAAAAAGCAATTCACAGCAAAAATACAACTAAGAAATAAAAAATTTATATGAATTCAATAATAGAATAGATACTATTGTCGAATATTCCACATCCATGATAGAGAAAATGTTCTCTCCCAAGCATTTAGAGTCTATAAGAATGAAATCTAGAGCCCTCATTACCTTCCCATTTGATAAAAGCCAAAACTAGGGCAAGTGCGCAAGAATTGTATCCAACCACTACCTACATTTAGTCTTTAATCTTCAACCTGCTTTTACGTTTCCTCGAAGTAAAGGGGTGACTTTCAGAGAGAAGGGAAGAAACAGGAGAAAGCCATTTAAGAAGGTCAGAAGGTTGAGAAGGTTCCCTCCATCACGTAATTTTCCTCTTAGGGTTCAATCTACTTAGTGCTTTGGGATTTACTTGACAACTTTGATGCCCATTTTTTTTTCTTTCTTTCTTTCTCTGTTTTCGCTACTTTGACTTTTGGCTCTCATTTTAACTTTTAAACTATTCTCCATTTGAACTTTTGAGCTTTTATTTTTTCTTTTGATGGGCTTAACATATTTTCCCTTATGAAAATTCCCCCTACTAAGGCGGTGGGTGAATTCAATAGTCATACCCAAGACATATGTCCCTCGCCTTTGGATGAAACAAATGGGTCGCCTCTCACCTCTTAGTTTACTTCCAGTGTGTCTCAGACCTCAAACCTCCTGTAACTTGGTGGCAGATGTGAGTATGATTATTGGCACTAGAGTCATTCCTTTAAGTATGAAGAGGGAATTTGAACTCCAAATGAGTGTCATTAAAGGGTCATAGCACCATGCTAGCCAACTCCTACCTAAGACCTGCTATGGATGACATGACTCTACCCCATTAACATCCACTAGACATTGTCGAGACAATACTTCTCAATTTGATTACAATTTATCTTTTCAGCCTAATCATCTTCCAAGTTTTCTTTTTCACTATATCGCCCACTTTAAATTTACTCTCAATCACTTATTTCTCACAATGTATTAAAATTCTTCTGTGAACATGGTCAAAAGGTTTCAATGACTAACATTCCCGCTTATCTAAGAAGTTGTAAGAATGGCAAGCTTTCTTGAGGAATTGGTGAGAGTTTCATTTGTGACTTCAACTTGAGCTTCTACGTGTGATAACATGCAATTAAATGATGCAATTCAGTATGAAATTTCTTAGATAGGTCTTAAAGCTCACTAATGACAAACCAAGGCCCAATGTTGTGACAATCAATTTGAGAAAAGTGACGTTGGTAATGATATTCTTATACTTATGGTATGGTAATTATGATGCTAAAGAAAATCTTAAAAATAATTATTACCTAATGATAGGGAAGCATCCAATGAAATGCTTCCTAAATGAAAAGGCTCATAAACATCATTTAACCATCATAAAATACGCGTTGTATAAAAAAAATTGCCTGCAGAAGGAAGACATGTTTAGATGAATGGCCTGACAAAAGTAGATCATATAATGTGGGTCAGACCTCACAAAGGACAATGAGAACTAAGTAGGAAAAAGTGTAGAAAATATAAAGGTGTCAAAAGAACAAAGAAGAGAAGATGAAGAAGAAAAAAAAAGTAGAAGTAAAGAATGAGATACAAAGTAAGAGAAATAAAAGAAAAAAAATGAGAATATAGTGATTTCAAAACAATTGGGAAGGAGTTGGTGAGGTGAACATGTGGTTTTGAAATAGTAGAGAACCAAATGGAGCTCTGTGACAATAAGAGGGATATTGGCCCTTCATTTGAAATGATAAAGATGAAAAATGTTTGAGCTGAATGAGTAAATGACAAAGATCCTGATATGGAATCATGACCAATGGTGGATCAGGAGGCTTAGGAGGGGTAAGAGCAAGGATTCTTGTCCTACCTTCAAAGGAAGTGGAAAATGGTAGGCAAGACAAAGCCAAAGAAGAGGTTGATGAAAAGCTGATGGAGATCAAGTGAGTTGGTCAGTTTCCATAAGCCGTCCAGCATCAAAGGAACCATGAATATAGGCGGTCCGTCACAAAATTTTCAAGATAGTTGGATCTACATATCTTAGGCAGCCAAAAGGAAGTAATGAGATAGTGGTGGTATAGGCACGATGGTGATGACTAAAGAGAGCCAGTAAAAGTAAAGTTCTTGACTTGCACGAACTACAAACTTTTACCAGGTCAGGTGAACACATGCAAAAAAGCTCTTCTTGATGGTTTACATCATGCATTCACAAAGCCAAGAGAATCTAAGTTAATGATCAAACATCTTAGACTCATCCAGTGGTCAAGGAAAAGGGAAGTACGAACAGAACGATAATATTGAATCTACAAACACGGACGAAACAATAATGTTAGTACTATCTTGTGTCAAATAACTAGAACAACTAACCTTCATAACTCCTGAACAAAACAAGATAAATAGTAGGACAAGGATTCCAAAACAAGAAATTACCAGAGAATAAATTGCTGTGAAACTTGCATGTTCTCTCTGGATTCTGGACGCAAGGATTCCAAATATTTAACATAAATCCCTAAAGGAAATAATGAACCTAAAAAATCATAATGTACATAGAAACACAATATTATAATGATAATTTAAAGAAACATGCACACAATTGGATTGAAAAAAGGGAGAAAAACGGTAGAACTGGTAGACAATTTGCAGAGTAAATTTAGCGCATGTGCAGAAATTAATGCACAGACCTCACTCTGGCTTGAGTGCTAGTGTTCCTCTAACGTTTTCATGTCAGATTGATGCATTGCAAAAAGCAAATGGTAGCTGACCCACACCATGTCACCATGTTCCTGGCTAAAACCATGTGGGACATATAGTAGTTTCCTTTGGTTACAAATCGACCACAAGTTATACATGCAATTAAGCAAGCGAACAAAACAGATTAACAGCAAAGTATGTGCAAGAAGGTAAGAGCTAACGGGCTACATCATATGTACACAAACGCACGAGAATTAATCATCTATGTCCGCGACCTGTTCAGTGATCAAGGTAAAAAGAACTATGAATAGAAAGATAATATTGAATACACAAAACAAGAATACAAAATTGAGTAAATTTATGGGTAAATTTAGCACATGCTCAAAAACTAATCCATAGAGCTCACCCTAGTACAGTGCTAGTGTTGGTCTAAGGCTTTCATGTCAGATCAATGAATTGCAAAAAAAACAAACAACAATCAATGACCACACCATCTCACCATGTTCCTGCCTAAAACTATGTACGTCATATGAAAGTTTCCCTTGGTTACAAATGGACCTAAAAGTGATGCATGCAATTAAGCAAGTGTATAAAGAGAGACTAAAAACAAGTGTGTGTAGGACCAAGAAAAGATCAAAAGCATTTTTCATTTAACCCGTACCCACCTAACACCCACAAAATACACTCCCCACTTTTGTAACTTGAGTCGATCCTTTATGACAATGCATTGGACTAATGGCTAGCCACATTCTTTAATCTTTAGAACTGTATCACAGAAATACATTAGTGATCGACTGACTCTAGAATTCATACCACCGGGTAATATGAGGAAATAGAACAATATGCCAGCTTTCTCAACTTTCATGTTTTACACCAGCTATCTCAACTTTTATGTTTTATTTCCCTCTCATCCTCCTAAATAGTTCAATCATCAACCTAACTATATAGAAGTATTGGTCCAGCAATTGTAGACCTACAACCATCTACTAAAACTGTGTACATATTTAAGGAAGACAAAAGGAGAATGAAAAGATCACTTATGATTATGAGGGGGAAGATTAAGAAACATATCTGGATACTCTTCATATAAATATATGGACTAGGGCTGCACATCTCATCCTGCCAAGAAATAGACTACATTTTAGTGAAAGCTGAAAAACAATTCACAGAAAAAACATTTCCTACACTCCTGAGTAACAAAACAATAAGTACACATATATACTCGTGAATAAAATACTTACAATGTGTTGTTTCATATTCCACATTTAGGATAGAAAAAAGAAGTCATGTGAAAATTCTTTCACTAGCAGCCATCTGCACAATACCAGGACTTTCTAATTCCCAACAGAGCAACAAAAACTTTGTTGCAAATGAACAAAACAGCAAACAGTAGGAAGATAGAAAATTTTACGACCAAAAAGGAGCCCACTAAAAAAACACCAAGAGACGAAAACTCAAGGAATCAAACCCACTCACCCTTTTTGAGGTGAGCTCCCAAAACAAGGTCCCCTGCGAGAACTATCAAATAGATTGAAAGAAAATATCATTGACACATCTTTATAGGTTTGGCCAATGACATTTAATGTTGGACTTCGATTAACTAGAAAATCAATGGACTTAGAAAGGAACAACATGGACTACGCAGAATGGTTCATGATGCCAAAGGTAGTAATCACATTGAGGCTCGTATCCATACGAGTGACTATGAGACCAGTTATCCTTATCAAATGAACAAGAGTAACTTGTACTAGTCTCACCGGATATTTGATGTCCTTCTCAAATATCCTCTGACTAGGATTTGTGAAGCTACGAATGTAGTTTGAAACGTTAATGCAAGTAGAGTTTAAGATGAGCATGATGGGAGAGTTGAGCTATTGAATTTCCCACAAGCTTAACAACAATCGTAGAAAGTCAAAGATTCTAGAGGAAAAAAGAATCTTGTCTCCAACAACTCCTAGTTGATAAATTACGTAAATAGATAGGATGATCAATTCTCAAGTAGTAATCCAACACTCCATATAATATTTAAGGCAATGTTTTATTTTACAGTCAAGTTGTTACCAGTCAACTAAAGAACTATGCATGAAAAGACAATAGGAGATAATAAAACTCAACATAGAAAGCTCCATAAGGATGATTGCCTTTCTCCAATTCTCATGCTATAATGATAGCCCAGACAAAGAGCACAAAATACAAGCAATTAAATCACCGTTAGAAAAACTGTGACACTTTCAAGACAAACCAATGATTTGAATCAAGTAGAAATGATGCTACCATAACCATAAACCTCCATAGTGGGTATAAAGTATCTTACTTATACGGGGTAGTGACAAATCTTTGATATCAAAGATTATGCAGAATTATCTCATGACAACATCCACATTTACATGCAAGAAACGATATAATAGGACAAGCAACGAGAAAAGAACTGCAATGTAGAACTCTTGCTCCATTTCACTAGCTAATGAACTCAACATCTAAAAGCCAGTACCCCCCCCCCATTCTTCCCCGACTCTATCTCTCTTTAGATTTCGATCCCTAGCCCCACTCTCGCTTCCACCCTGTTTCGGAAGATTATTTTCTAACCTTCGTGGGGACCTGACCTAGACATCTCTCCTATCGAATTATTTAGAAATCCATTTTTTTTGTTTTTTTGTTTATCTAGAGAAATATAGGTCGGCTTTATATTTTATTGGACTATGAGAGCTTGGGATTAGCCCTCAGGGAATCCGGGACTTCGAATCAGGCGAAGATTCGAGTATATGACCTATCTCCACTGACCTCGGTCAGTGTTAATTACATCGAGCAACTGCTCGACAACCCTTGATTAACCGTCTGTATGATGCCCTTATAACATACAACACTACTACTACAGGCAGCACATGCATATGAATATGAAGATGTATTTTAAGTTAAGCCCTTGGCCTCACCCCGGTTTGAGATAAGTTTTATATAGTTTTTTGGATTGATTCCAAGGTGTCCGGATTGATTTCGGGTTATCTGGATTAATTCCAAGTATTTTAAACCCACAAGGGTATTTTCGCAATTATACAATTTAGGAATTATGGGGGTATTATGGTTATATTAATATATGAGAATAAGTTTTAATGGTTTTAAAACCTTATGAGATTTATGAAATTATTTTTAAGTGTATAAGGGTATTTTGGTAATTTTACCCTAAATCGGGTTTATTAGATTTAGAGTCTATTTTCTTATGAGATTTTTATTATATGGGGGGGTATTTTGGTCATAAAATAGGTTCTGGCATTTTAAGGATTTTATCTGATTTTTACAGATTTTTATTATGAGTGAGGGTATTTTCGTAATTTTATTAAGCTCTAATGGCATTTTTATTATTTTGGGAATTTTATATGTTTTCAGATTTGGTTCTCTGTTTTTACTGATTTTTAATGATTTTCTTTTATTAATTTTACCGATTTTTATGATTAATTAATTAATTAATTAAATATGTGAGGAGTATTTGGGTTATTTGGTTCAATATGATTTTCAAGTTGTATCTCTGATTTTTACTGATTTTTGCAGATATTTCCTGATTTTTTCCAATTTTTAAATAATTTTATAAATTTTTATTAATTAATTCATTATAGGTCATTTTTAACTTAAATATATGATTTTATTATTATTTCTGAGTCTTTACCTTATTTATATGTGGGGTGAGGCCAAGGTTAGGTTAAGGGTGCACACAGATTTTTAAGTTTGTGAAATTAAGTACATATGTATACATAAAGTATGAAAACATGATATTATTTATTTTAATGACACACAAACACACATTTCAGATATGAAAAGATCGGTCTTATTTCGACAGGACTTCGCCTTATAAGAAGGCATTTACAAGAATTATTGGCAGAACTTCCCCTTAGGATTGAACCTTAGGAAGAAAAACTCCCCGGAATGGAAAAGACCCTCCAAACCCGAATTTGGTCTTGAATGCAGCAGGACCTCCTTTTTGAAAGTGTGGATATAGTGTATATCCTAGTATATTTGATTTGGGGGCCAAGGGACCCTATTTATAGGCCCCAATTTGGGTCCGATGGGGGGTGCCACCGGATGGGCCATGGTGGGGGGTGCCACCGTTCACATTATCTCCCCTTCTCTCTTTTTTTATTTTTTAATTCCAATGGGTGAGAGAGCATTGAGAGGAGAGAGAGAGAAGGGGGGGGGGGGGGACACCCCCACCGGTGGGGGGTGGCCACAGGCCTTGGACCCCCCACCGGTTGGGAACCGGTGGGGGGTCTCCCCACCGATTTTGGGAAACCGGTTGGGGGTGTTCCCCTCCCCCTTATCCTTTGCTTTTTTAAAATTTTTGACTCTTAATGAGCTTTGCTCAGATTTTGGGTTTTGGCCAAGTGTGAAAGGGGTTTAGCCCATTAATTTCAGACTTTGGCCAAGTGTGAAAGGGGTTTAGGATGGGATTTTAATGGAGGCTTTGCATAGAGTTCTTAACCCATGTGAATGGGGTTAAGAACTTCATTAACTCCTCTCCTTTTAATTAATCCCCCCCATTTGAATTTTCAAATTCTGAAAAGAAAGAGAAGGGAGGGAGATCCTCCTCCTTTTAAGAACTTCATTAACTCCCCTCCTTTTAATTAATCCCCCCCATTTGAATTTTCAAATTCTGAAAAGAAAGAGAAGGGAGGGAGATCCTCCTCCCCCCCCCCCCACCGGTTTCTCACTAGGAACCGGTGGGGGGTCCCCCCACCGGTTCCCTCTCTCTCTCCTCCCCCCTCTTGGCCTATTTAAATAAAGGGGCATGGGAGAGAGGGGTCCACTTTCCTCTTTAGGAAATTTTTCTCTTGGGTTTTCAGATTTTTCCCCTTCTCTGGCCTGCAGATTTAGTGCCCCTTGTGTACTGGTTTTTCGACCCATTTGAGCTCCCTATTGGGCCTTCTTATTGGGCCACTTATTGGGCCTATCTCCCTTGCTATTGGGCCTTCATTTGAGGCCATTTTGGGCAAAGTTTGGAGACCATTTTGACCCCATTCCGAGACTGGTTTTGGCCTATTTCGGAACTGATTTAGGCCCTCATTTCGCAGCATTTGGCTCATCCTTGTTGCTGCATTTTAGGGTCCTCCTTTGGGCCTCACCATCAAGGGTTATTAAGAGGATTTATGAGTTGATTTCGGAAGCATACAAGGGTGACTTGGGGCTGTTTTAGGCCTCCGTAAGAACCCCGATCAAGGCTTCTTGGCCTAGTTGGCCTAGGTATGCTTCTTATTCCATTACCCTTATATGTGCCTATGGTTTTATGTTTTTCCATATACATGAGAGGGTCTCTATTTGATATTAACCCTCATATCATGGGCATATTTTTTTGTTTTGCATAACATAGTCCCATGTGAACATGTTGTTATATATATATATATATATATATATATATATATATATATATATATATATATATATATATATAGTCCTATAGTGAGCTCACATTAATGTGAGCATATGCCATGTAGCGTTTTCTGCATAATCATGTGCATATGCATGCTCAAATGGCATCATCTTGCATGAAAATTTCGGGTTCAACACACCCCCATGTTTAGGGACAGCAACCGCATCATCTCTAGTAGTGGTGAGAGAGTAGTGGTGAGATCAATCTCCCCCAACTCTAACTCTAGCAGCAGCAAGGACAATCTCCCCTGACACTGGCAAAGACAATGACAACCTTCCAATATCCGTCAGTCTTTTAACACAGTGACTTAGGTAGGTCACAACCACTCTATGTGCCCCCCTCCAACCTCCTTTTCCCTCTCAATTTCTCTTAGTCTCTCAGTCTCTACCTCTTTATGCTATCTCTTTCGATGCATTCCCTCCCCACCTTTCTTCCTCTCTTATCTCTCATTGTACTATCTACCACTCTCCCTCTGTCCTTCTCTTCACTATCTCGTGGTCTCTCTTTATGCTACCCCCTACCCCCCTTGTCTTTATCCAAACCCTTTCCTCTGTAACTCATGTTTGCAGCTATGCTCTCTCCCTCTTATCCCTATGTCACTTTGCCCTTTGGAAAACAAGATCAAGGGGTGGGCCACGGAATGGAGGAAAGGATGCAGCAACTTAAGCAGCTAGAAGAGAGTAGCATCCTAACTCAGTAGGAACAGCAGGAGAAGATTGCCCTTAAATCTCCACTAACACTAACTCAAGTAGTGGTGAGGACAATCTCCCTAACTCCAGCAAGGGCAGGGAAAACCTTCCTCTATCCAACAATCCTTTACCTCCAATGACACAACTAGGCTCCAACTATTGGACTCTCCCTCTCTCTGTTCTCTCTCCCTATAAACAATTTCTTAAGGTATTTGTCATATTTAATATTATATTATATATGTGCATTTTTATATCTTTTAATCAATTATTGCCTTGGCCATCACCTAGGCTAAGGTGACCCTTTAGTCGCCTCACACCACTGACTATGTAGCACAAGGTAGTTGGATAAAAGAGTTACAACACAATAGGACCTATAGACTGTAAGGCTACCTAAAGGATGAGATGAGATTTAGCAATGGTTGCAGGGTGGCACTGGTGATAACGACTAAAGGGATCAATTTTGACTCATACAGGCCATAAGCTTAGATGACATGTCAGTAAAATTCAACTAGGTACATGAAATGGAAAGGTAAATAAATACATAGCCGCAGCAACATATGCCCATATATCCACAAAGCATGAAGTTGTTAATAACAATCCAGGCATATGAATCAAGCAGAATAAAGTCATTATTAACAAATATTAGGTAAATAAAAAACGCATACAGCCTCCTTGGGCAAGAAGGCTAGTGCTACCGCGAGGTTTTCGAGCAAGTTTCCTCTGGGTATGAAATGACCCAAAAGTGCTATACGTAATTACGCAAGTGCGTGAAAAGATCAAAAGCAACTGTGTGCTAAAGAAAAGATCAAACATTTTACATTAATCTGTACAGACCTGACACACACACAACGCAGTCACCAGTTTTGTAACTCAGTGGTCCGTGGACCTACATTGGACTAGTTGCGAACACCATTCTTGACTTGCACAAGCTATAAGCTTTCACCAGGTTAGGTTAACACGTGCAAAAAAGCCATTGCTAATGGCCTAAATGATATGGTACTCTAACCCACGAGAATCTGAATCAGTCATCTAATGTCCTCGACTTGCCTAGTGATCAAGGGAAAAGGGAGCATAAACAGAAGGATAATATCGAATATTGTCTTGTGTCTCCTAACTTGAACAACTGGCCTTCCCAACTCATGTAAACAAAACAATGGGAGTAGTTTGAAGGAACAATTGTCTAACAAAACCAATAGTTGGACAAAAATTGAATTTTCTGTCTTGAAGTGAGCATTCTTACTATTGAACATTATTCCCAAAAAAGAACTTTGATCTGAAAAAAAAAGGCTGCAAAAAAAAAAAAAAAAACATATACGGAAGTCTAGAAACCTCACTTTGGGAGGGAGAATCCCTTGTATAAACGTTGATTGTTTGGGCCAAAGTTTGCAGGTCAGCTAAAAAACATGGTTTGGGGGTCAAGAATCTTGTGACAATGAATCTAACCCTATTAGGAAAGTGGCTTTGGGAGCTGTTGTCACATGATATACAACTCTGAAAACCTATAGTTCAGGCTAAGAACTATGCTAAGAGTCGGAAATACTACTTACACAGTGGGGGAGTACGACTTCTATGTCACCCATAAAGAGAGGGATTTTGAAATCTACAATCTAAGTTGCCCAGAAATGTAAAGTCAAAGTCGGAGATTTTCAAGATACATTCTTCTGGTATGATAAATGCATAGAGAATTTACTTCTGAAGGACATTTTAAATCTTTATTTATGTTAACTTCCAATAGAAATAGCCATTGGTCAGTGATGTCTAATCCAACTTCCAAGGAAGCGAGGGTCCACACAGCGGACAGTTAGGTCTCAGGAGAGCACTCAAAAACACAGAATTGGAAAAGTAGTTGTCTCTGATAAACTTATATTAGAGGAACAGATTAGAGGAGGTCAAAGAGAGACTTTTGTTTGGGGGAGTCATGATGCAAACTTTTTGTAAAGGCTCTTCAAAGTAATCAACATGTTGAACATGGAGATCCTAGCTCCAAGCAAATCATAAAACACTTACATAGGAAGTGAAAATGAGCAGATTTTGAACTATTCATTATCTGAATATCTGCTTCTGCTTCCATACTAGGCTCGTGATTTGAACTTGTGTTCAGGGGTGTGAGACATGCGAACAAAACAATGGGAACAATCTAAAGGAAAAAAATATTGCCTAACAATACAAATAGTTGGATAAAAAATTACTAGAGAATGAAGAATTATAAAACTTGCCATTTCTACATTAAAATGAGCATTCCTAATACTCAACGTTATTCTCTAAAAGGAAAATTTCTCTGCCAAAAAAAAAAAAAAACATTAGATACACAGAGACAATGCCATAATAATAAGCTGGAAAAGAACTTGCACAAAATTGAAATGCAAGAAGGGAAAAAGGGGTAGAAGAGATAGACAATTTATGGGGTAAATCTAGTGCATGCTAAAAAACGAATGCATAGAGCTTACCCTAGTAGAGCGCTAGTGTTGGTATAAGGTTTTCATGTCAAATCAATGCAATGCAAGAAAAGAAAAAAAAAAAAAAAAGAAGAAGATCGATGACTCACGCCCTATCATAATGTTCCTGCCTAAAACCATGCAGGTCATATGAAGGTTTTCTTTCATTAAGAACTGAAGTGTTGCATGCAATTAAGCAAGTGTATAAAGAGATTAAAAATAAGTGTTTGTATGACAAAGAAAATATCAAAAGCATTTTAATTAACCCACCTGTCACCCGCACTATACAATCACCACTTTTGTAACTGAAGAGTTGATCCTCTATGACGATGCATTGGACGAGTGGCAACCCAATTTAGAACTGTATCATAGAAATATGTCAGTGACTGAAGGACTGAGCAGGAAAAAAGAAAAAGTAAAGTTTCAAGATTCTCTAGAATTCATACCCCTTGGTAATACAAGGAATACAGCAATATACCAGCTTTCTCAACATTTATGTTTTACTTCCCTCTCATATTCCAGAATAGTCCGATCATCAACCTAACTATATAGGAGAAGTATCTGTCCAGCAATTGTAGACCTACGAGTGTCTACCAAAAGGGTGTGCATATATAATGAAGACAAAAGAAAAATGAAAAGATCACTTATGCTTATGAGAGGAACAATAAGAAACATATCTAAACACTCTCGATATAAACATACAGACTAGGGCTGCCCATTTCATACCGCCGAGAAATGGGCTACGTTTTAGTGAAAGCTAAAAAACAATTCACAGCAAAAATACAACTAAGAAATAAAAAAATTATATGAATTCAAGAATAGAATAGATACTATTGTCGAATATTCCACATCCACGACAGAGAAAATATTCTCTCCAATGCATCTGTCTAAAAAAAATGTCACTTTCTAATGCCGAACAAAGCAAAACAATTTATTAGGATGGAGAAGATAAAACAGCACTATGATAGGAAATTTTGAAGAACACCTCCGACTACGTCCTCCTTTGCAAGTTGACGAACAAGCATGCACCCAAAACAAAATATGCACAACAAAATGACCTCTCCCATGTATCTTTAAACTTATTGCTTGATGAATTCAACAGACCGATCCATATAAGATCTATAAAGATAAAACAGATAAATATAACAAACTTGTAGCTAGACCATTGAAACAATGCCGATCTAGATATAATCAAAGGAACAAATATCCAGTCGCAATATAAATGTAACAATGAACAGAATCGTAGAGAAAATTTAGAGTCCCAACCTTTTAAAAAATATCATTGTCTTTTGGCCTTCTATATTCCTACCTGAAAGGATAATGCGGATATTATAGTCATTTCATTTAATTAAAGATGAAATTATTAGACAACCAACCTTAAAACACAAACATAGGAAGCAAAATGAGCTGGTTCATGTAAATATTTCACAGCTTGTGATTTCTAACGCCAAAAGTAAAAAGAGGGAAAAAGAAATTTACAAACCCAGCCATGTGGAAAAGCACTTGCACACATGTTTAGTGGTCAAAAAGCAACCAACATGTTGAACCTGTAGACCCTAACTCCATGCAAATCATAAAACACTCACACAGGAAGCAAAATGAGCTGATTTTGAACTATTCATTATGTGAATATCTGCTTCTGGTTCCACAGTAGGCTTGTGAGACATGTGAACAAAACAATGGGAACAATCTAAAGGAAATAAATGTTGTCTAACAATATAAATAGTAGGATAAACGAAAGAATGAAGAATTATAAAACTTGCCATTTCTACATTGAAATGAGCATTCCTAATACTCAACGTTATTCTCTAAAAGGAACATTTCTCTGCCAAAAAAAAAAAACATTAGATACACAGCCACAATGCCATAATGATAAGCTGGAAAAGAACTTGAACAAAATTGAAATGCAAGAAGGGAAAAAGGGGCAGAAGAGGTAGACAATTTACGGGGTAAATCTACTGCATGCTAAAAGACGAATGCATACAGCTTACCCTAGTAAAGCGCTAGTGTTGGTATAAGGTTTTCATGCCAAATCAATGCATTGCACCAAAAAAAAAAAAAAGGATAGATGACTCACACCCTATCACCATGTTCCTGACTAAAACCATGCAGGTCAAATGAAAGTTTCCTTTCATTAAGAACCGAAGTGTTGGATGCAACTAAGCAAGTGTATAAAGAGACTAATAATAAGTGTTCCTATGACCAAGAAAGGATCAAAAGCATTTTAATTAACCCACCTCACACCCGCACTATACAATCACCACTTTTGTAACTCAAGAGTTGATCCTCGATGATCTGCATTGGACGAGTGGCAAGCCACTTAAGAACTGTATCATAAAAAAAGTAGAAGTAAGGTTTCAAGATTCTCTAGAATTCATACCACTTGGTAATGTGAGGAATAGAGCAATATACCAACTTTCGCAACTTTTATGTCCCTATCCACTCTTCCTCTTTTTCTTTATGTCGCTTTTCCCTTTGGAAAACAAGACCAAGGTGTGGGCCAATGAATGGAGGAAATGATACAACAACTAGAAGAGAGTAAGATCCTAACTCAATAGAAACAACAAGAGAAGATTGTCCACTATAACTCTAATAGTGGTAAGGATGATCACCGCAACCCTAACAAGGGCAACAACTACCTTCCTCTTATCTGATAGTCCTTTAACCCCAATGACTTAGCCGGACCCCAGGCACTCTACGTGACCTCCCTCTCTCTCAACGTCCCTTTCCCTCTTGGCTTCTCTCTTAGACTCTCCATCACTATGTTCTCTCTCCCTCTTAACAAACATTACTTGGTCAAGTGGATTGAGGATAAGGGAGAATATGATCATGTTAACTCATTGATGCTAAGGGGATCTACGGATGGAAAAAGAGGAAAATGGTGAATAGATGGAGGAAAGGAGGGGCAAAATGAGAGTTTTGAGGGAGTGGTAAGGTAAGCAAAGAGGAAAATAAAAGGAAGAGTATGAGAACAATAAGGTGGTAAAGAATGAATGCCCCTAACTATCTTCAAAATTTTGTGATATTCTCTTCAAACCTTGATGATTATTGAAACTCAAAACATTGTCTAAACTATGCATGACATTTTTTTAAAATTTTTACTTCTCATAAATTTTTAAGCTTTTGACCATTTTGATTTTTTTGAGTTTTTGAACTTTTTGTTTATTTTCTCCTTTTTTAGGGTTTTTAGGTTTCTAATTTATTTATTTCATCGAGACCTCTATTCCTCACATCCCAAATGATATATGATCGCCTTAGAACCCTAATGGCCAATTGCAGGACACTAACCCAAAATTAGCCGCATCATACCAATTGATAAATTGATTGCATTGACAAGTCCAAAGCTACAAGGTAAACTAATTGCCTACAAACCAACGTAGTACTTAGATCCATTGGAATGAAATCTAGAGTCCTCATTATGACGCGGGACAAGGAGAGGGGGGGGAATGGGAGAGGGATCCTGCCGGCCTCGCACCGGCAGGGAGAGCTTCCCCGGCGTCGCACCGGAGATGGGGAACGGGACTGGCATCGCACCAGTTAGATACCTTCGTCGTAGAGGTAAAAATACACAAATTAGATCATTGTTTATTTTTTTCAATCATCAATTCTCCTTCTTTGAAAACAAACACATACATATATAGGGACTCGATTCTATAACTCCTGACTCTTGGATCTCCCATCTGACTCTAGGACTACCACTACCTTATTCACGTTTCATAATTCCTAGAAAATTAAAACAACCTAATGGACCTAATAATGACAAATAAAAGGAACTCTAAGCATGCATCGTCTCCTGCATGCATCACATTACCTTCCCATTTGATAAAAGCCAAAACTAGGGCAAGTGCGCAAGAATTGTATCCAACCACTACCTAAATTTAGTCTTTAATCTTCAACCCGCTTTTACCTTTCCTCGAAGTAAAGGGGTGACCTTGAGAGAGAAAGGAAGAAACAGGAGAAAGCCATTTGAGAAGGTTCAGAAGCTTGAGAAGGTTCCCTCCTTCACCTAATTTTCCCCTTGGGGTTCAATCTATTTAGTGCTTTGGGATTTACTTGACAGCTTTGATGCCCTTTTTTTTTATCTCTTCCTTTCTCTATTTTCACTACTTTGACTGTTGGCTCTCGTTTTAACTTTTAAACTACTTTTCCTTTGAACTTTTGAACTTTTCTTTTGAGCTTTTATTTTTTCTCTTGATGGGCTTAACATATTTTCCCCTTATGGAGATTCGCCCTACTAAGGCGGTGGGTGAATTCAGTAGTCATACCCAAGACATCTGTCCCGCGCCTTTGGCTGAAACAGAAGAGAAATGGGTCGCCTCTCACCTCTTAGTTTAGTTCCAGTGTGTCTCAGACTTCAAACGTCCTGTAACTTGGTGGCGGATATGAGTGTGTGGTTAATGCCCCTAGAGTCATTCCTTGAAGTATGAAGAGGGAACTTGGACTCCAAATGAGTGTCATTAAAGGGTCGTGGCACCATGCTGGCCAACTCCTACCTAACACCTGCTATGGATGACATGACTTTACCCCATTAACATCCACTAGACATTGTCGAGACAATACTTCTCAATTTGATTACAATTTATCTTTTAAGCCTAATGATCTTCCAAAGTTTCTTTTTCACTATATCGCCCACTTTAAATTTACTCTCAATCACTTATTTCTCACAATGTATTAAAATTCTTCTGTGAACATGGTCAAAAGGTTTCAATGACTACACATTCCCGCTTATCTAAAAAGTTGTAAGAATAGCAAGCTTTCTTGAGGAATTGGTGAGAGTTTTATTTGTGACTTCAACTTGAGCTTCTACATGTGGATAACATGCAATTGAGATTTCTTAGATAGGTCTTGAAGCTCACCAATGACAACCAAGGGCCAATGTTGTTGACAATCACTTTGAGAAAAGTGACGTTCGTAATGATATTCTTATACTTATGGTATGGTAATTATGATGCTAAAGAAAATCATAAAAATAATTATTGCCTAATGAGGACACATCCAACGAAATGCTCCCTAAATGAAAAGGCTCATAAACATCATTTAACCATCATAAAATACGCGTTGTATAAAAAAAAATTGCGTGCAGAAGGAAGACATGTTTAGATGGATGGCCTGACAAAAAATTGCCTGCAGAAGGAAGACATGTTTAGATGGATGGCCTGACAAAAGTAGATCATATAATGTGGGTCAGACCAGCTCAAAGGACAATGAGAACTAAGTAGGAAAAAGTGTAGAAAATATAAAGGTGTCAGAAGAACAAAGAAGAGAAGATGAAGAAGAAGAAAAAGTAGAAGAAAAGAATGAGATACAACGTAAGATAAATAAGAACAAAAAAATGAGAATATAGAGATTTCAAAACAATTGTAAAGAAGTTGGTGAGGTGAACATGTGGTTTTGAAATGGTAACGAACCAAATGGAGCTCTGTGACAATAAGAGGGATATTGGCCCTTCATTTGAAATGATAAAGATGAAAAATCTTTGAGCTGAATGAGTAAATGACAAAGATCCTGATTTGGAATCATGACCAATGGTGGATCAGGAGGCGTAGGAGGAAGAAGAGCAAGGATTCTTGTCCTACCTTCAAAGGAAGTGGAAAATGGTAGGCAAGACAAAGCCAAAGAAGAGGTTGATGAAAAGTTGACTTAATTGGCTGGAGATCAAGTGATTGGTCAGTTTCCATAAGCCGTCCAGCCTCAAAGGTATCAAGAATATAGGCGGTCCGTCACAAAATTTACAAGATAGCTGGATCTACATATCTTAGGCAGCAAAAAGGAAGGAATGAGACATAGTGGTGGTATAGATGCGACGGTGATGACTAAAGAGAGCCAGTAAAAGTAAAGTTCTAGACTTGCACGAGCTACAAGCTTTTTACCAGGTCAGGTGAACACATGCAAGAAAGCTCTTCTTGATGGTTTACATGATGCATTCACAAAGCCATGAGAATAGTAAATCATCTAATGTCCTTGCCTCATGTAGTGGTCAAGGAAAAGGGAAGTACGAACAGAAAGATAAGATTGAATCTACAAACACGGACGAAACAATAAATTTAGTACAATCTTGTGTGAAATAACTAGAACAACTAACCTTCATAACGCGTGAACAAAACAAGATAAATAGTAGGGCAAGAAATTACCGGAGAATAAATTGCTGTGAGACTTGCATGTTCTCTTTGGATTCTGGACGTAAGGATTCCTAATATTTAACATAAACCCCTCAAGGAAATATTGAACCTAAAAAATCATAATGTACACATAAACACAATATTATAATGATAATTTAAAGAAACATGCACATAATTGGATGGAAAAAAGGGAGAAAAACGGTAGAACTGGTAGACAATTTGCAGAGTAAATTTAGCGCACGTGCAGAAATCAATGCACAGACCTCACTCTGGCTAGAGTGCTAGTGTTCCTCTAAGGTTTTCGTGTCAGATTGATGCATTGCAAAAAGCAAATGGTAGCTGACCCACACCATGTCACCATGTTCCTGGCTAAAACCATGTGGGACATATGGAATTTTCCTTTGGTTACAAATCGACTACAAGTTCTACATGCAATTAAGCAAGCGAACAAAACAGATTAAAAGCAAGTATGTGCAAGAAGGTTCTTGCTAATGGGCTTCATCATATGTACACAAACACATGAGAAGTAATCATATATGTCCTCGACCTGTTTAGTGATCAAGGTAAAAAGAAGTATGAATAGAAGGATAATATTGAATACACAAAACAAAAATACAAAATTTAGTAAATTGATGGGTAAATTTAGCACATGCTCAAAAACTAATCCACATAGCTCACCCTAGCACAGTGCTAGTGTTGGTCTAAGGTTTTCATGTCAGATCAATGAATTGCAAAAAAACAAACAACAATCAATGACCACACCATCTCACCATGTTCCTGCCTAAAACTATGTACGTCATATGAAAGTTTCCCTTGGTCACAAATGGACCTAGAAGTGATGCATGCAATTAAGCAAGTGTATAAAGAGAGACTAAAAACAAGTGTGTGTAGGACCAAGAAAAGATCAAAAGCATTTTTCATTAACCCGTACCCACCTAACACCCACAAAGCATTTTTCTTGCTAATGGGCAACATCATATGTACACAAACACATGAGAAGTAATCATATATGTCCTTGACTTGTTTAGTGATCAAGGTAAAAAGAAGTATGAATTTCTCATAATATTGAATACACAAAACAAAAATACAAAATTTAGTAAATTGATTGATAAATTTAGCACATGCTCAAAAACTAATCCACAGAGCTCACCCTAGTAGAGTGATAATGTTGGTCTAAGGTTTTCATGTCAGATCAATGAATTGCAAAAAACCAAACAACAATCAATGACCACACCATCTCACCATGTTCCTGCCTAAAACTACGTACGGTTTCCCTTGGTCACAAATGGACCTATTAGTGATGCATGCAATTAAGCAAGTGTATAAAGAGAGACTAAAAACAAGTGTGTGTAGGACCAAGAAAAGATCAAAAGCATTTTCAATTAACCCGTACCCACCTAACACCCACAAAATACACTCCCCACTTTTGTAACTTGAGTCGATCCTTTATGACAATGCATTGGACTAATGGCAAGCCACATTCTTTAATCTTTAGAACTGTATCACAGAAATACATTAGTGATCGACTGACTCTAGAATTCATACCACCTGGTAATATGAGGAATAGAACAATATGCCAACTTTCTCAACTTTCATGTTTTACACCAGCTCTCTCAACTGTTATGTTTTATTTCCCTCTCATCTTCCTAAATAGTTCAATCATCAACCTAACTATATCGAAGTATTTGTCCAGCAATTGTAGACCTACAACCATCTACCAAAATTGTGTACATATTTAAGGAAGACAAAAGGAGAATAAAAAGATCACTTATGATTATGAGGGGAAGAATAAGAAACATATCTGAATACTCTTCATATAAATATATGGACTAGGGCTGCGCATCTCATGTTGCAAAGAAATAGACTACATTTTAGTGTAAGCTGAAAAACAATTCACAGAAAAAACATTTCCTACACTCCTGAGTAACAAAACAACAAGTACACATATACTCGTGAATAAAATACTTACAATGTGTTGTTTCATATTCCACATTTAGGATAGAAAAAAGAAGTCTCGTGAAAATTCTTTCACTAGCAGCCATCTGCACAATACCAGGACTTTCTAATTCCCAATAGAGCAACAAAAACTTTGTTACGAAAGAACAAAACAGCAAACAGTAGGAATATAGAAAATTTTAAGACCAAAAAGGAGCCCACCAAACCAACACCAATAGTAGAAAACTCAAAGAATCAAACCCACTCTCCCGTTCTGAGGTGACCTCCCAAAATGAGATCCCCTATGAGAATTATCAAACAGATTGAAAGAACATATCATTGACACATTTTTATAGGTTTGGCCGATGACATTTATCGTTGGACTTCAATTAACTTACAAAATCAATGGACTTACAATGGAACAACATGGACTTGGCAGAATGGTTCATGCCAAAGGTAGTAATCACATTGAGGCTCGTATCCACACGAGTGACTATGAGACTAGTTATCCTTATCAAATGAGCAAGAGTAACATGTACTAGTCTCACCGGATATTTAATGTCCTTCTCAAATATCTCCTGACTAGGATCTGTGGAGTTACTAATGAAAGTTTGTGCAAGAAGTTTGAAAAGTTGATGCAAGTAGAGTTTAAGATGAGCATGATGGGAGAGTTTAGCTATTGAATTTCCCACAAGCTTAACAACAATCGCAGAAAGTCAAAGATTCTAGAGGAAAAAAGAAACCTTGTATCCATCAATTCCTACTTGATAAATTAGGTAAATAGATAGAATCATCAATTCTCAAGTAGTAATCCAACACTCTATTTAAAATTTAAGGCCATGCTTTATTTTACAGTCAAGTTGTGACGAGTCAGCTAAAGAACTATGCATCAAAGGACAATAGGAGATAATAAAACTCAGCATAGAAAGCTCCATAAGGATGATTGCCTTTCTCCAATTGTCATGCTATAATGATAGCCAAGACAAAGTGCACAAAATACAAGCAATTAAATCACCATTAGAAAACTGTGACACTTTCAAGACAAACCTATGATTTGAATCAAGTAGAAATGATGCTACCATAACCAAAAACCCCCATCGTGAGGTATAAAGTATCTTATACAGGGTAGTGACAAATCTTTGATATCAAAAATTATGCAGAATTATCTCATGACAACATACATATTTACACGTAGGAAACGATAGAATAGGACAAGCAACGAGAAAAGCACTGCAATGTGGAACTCTTGCTCCATTTCACAAGCTAATGAACTCTACATCTAAAAGCTAGTAAACACCCCCCCCCCCCCCCAAAAATTCTTCCCCGACTCTATCTCTCTTTAGATTTCAAGCCCTAACCTACTCTCGCTTCCACCCCCATGTTTGGTGACAGCAACTACGTCATCTCTAGTAGTGGTGAGAGCAATCTCCCCCAACTCCAACTCTGGCAGCAGCAAGGACAATCTCCCCCGACACTGGCGAAGGCAATGACAACCTTCCTCTATCCGTCAGTCTTTTAGCACGTGACTTAGGTAGGTCGCAACCACTCTATGTGCCCCCCTCCATCGTCCCTTTCTCTCTCAACTTCTCTTAGTCTCTCCCTCTCTATCTCTTTATGCTATCTCTTTCAATATATTCCCTCCCTACCATTCTTTCTCTCTTATCTCTTATTGTACTATCTACCACTCTCCCTCTATCCTTCTCTTCACTATCTCATGCTCTCTCTTTATGCTACGCCCTACCCCCCTTGTCTCTATCCCTACCCTCTCCACTGTAACTCCTCATTGCAGCTATGCTCTCTCCCTTCCTAACTCCCGATATGTCCCCATCCTCTCTCCCTCTTTATCCCTATGTCACCTTGCCCTTTGGAAAACAAGATCAAGGTGTGGACCACTGAATGGAGGAAAGGATGCAACAACTTAAGCAGCTAGAAGAGAGTAGGATCCTAACTCAGCAAGAACAGCAGGAGAAGATTGCCCTTAAATCTCCACTAACACTAACTCAAGTAGTAGCGAGGACAATCTCCCTAACTCCAGCAAGGGCAGGGATAACCTTCCTCTATCCAACAATCCTTTACCCCCGATGACACAACTAGGCTCCAACTAGTCTACGTGCCCTCCCTCTCTCTCAACCTCCATTTTTCTCTCAGCTTCTCTCAGGCAGTGGTGAGGACAATCTCCCTGACTCCAGCAAGGGCAGTGGCAACCGTCCTCTATCCAACAATCTAACCCCGATGACATAGCTAGGCTCCAACTAGTCTATATGCCCTCCCTCTCTCTCAACCTCCGTTTCTCTCAGCTTCTCTCTTGGACTCTCCCTCTCTCTGTTCTCTCTCCATATAAACAATTTATTGCCAATGTATTCGTCATATTTAATATTATATTAATATATGTGCATTTTTATATCTTTTAATCAATTATTGCCTCAAATGCCAAGGCCATCACCTAGGCTAAGGTGACCCTTTAGTCGTCTCACACCTCTGACTATGTAGCAGAAGGCAGTTGCACAAAAGAGTTACAACACAATAGGACCTACAGACTGTAAGGCTACCTAAAGGATGAGATGAGATTTAGTAATGGTTGCAGGGTGGCACTGGTGATAACATCTAAGGGATCAATTTTGACTCATACAGGCCATAAGCTTAGATGACATGTCAGTAAAATTCAACTAGGTACATGAAATGGAAAGGTAAATAAATACATAGCCACAGCAACATATGCCCATATATCCACAAAGCATGAAGTTGTCAAATAACAATCCATGCATATGAATCAAGCAGAATAAAATCATTATTAACAAATATTAGGTAAATAAAAAATGCATACAGCCTCCTTGGGCAAGAAGGCTAGTGCTACCGCGAGGTTTTCGAGCAAGTTTCCTTCGGGCATGAGATGACCCAAAAGTGCTACACGTAATTACGCAAGTGTATGAAAAGATCAAAAGCAACTGTGTGCTAAAGAAAAGATCAAACATTTTACATTAATCTGTACAGACCTGACACACACACAACGCAGTCACCAGTTTTGTAACTCAGTGGTCCGTGGACCTACATTGGACTAGTTGCGAACACCATTCTTCCAAACGGCTTTGGGAGGGAGAATCCCTTGTCTAAACATTGATTATTCAGGCCAAAGTTTGCAGGTCAGCTAAAAAACATGGCTTGGGGGTCAAGAATCTTGTGGCAATGAATCTAACCCTATTAGGAAAGTGGCTTTGGGAGCTACTGTCTTATGATTTACAACTCTGAAAACCTATGGTTCAGGCTAAGAACTATGATAAGAGTTGGAAATACTACTTACACAGTGGGAGTACGACTTCTATGTCACCCATACGGAGAGCAATTTTGAAATCTACAATCTAGGTTGCCCAGGAATGTAAAATCAAGGTTGGAGATTTTCAAGATACATTCTTCGGGTATGATAAATGCATAGAGAATTGACTTATGAGGGACATATTTTAAATCTTTATTTATGTTAACTCCCAATAGAATAGCCATTGGTCAGTGATGTCTACTCCAACTTCGAAGGAAGGGAGGGTCCACACATTGGACAGTTAGGTCTCAGGAGAGCACTTAAAAACACAGAATTAGAGAAGTATTTGTCTCTAATAAATTTATATTAAAGGAACAGGTTAGGAGGTCAAAGAGACACTTTTGTTTGGGGGAGTCATGATGCAAACTTTTTGTAAAGGCTCTTCAAAGTAATCAACATGTTGAACATGGAGATCCTAACTCCATTCAAATCATAAAACACTCACGTCGGAAGCAAAAATCAGCTGATTTTGAACTATTCACTATGTGAATATCTGATTTGAACTTGTGTTCAGGGGTGTGATACATGCGAACAAAACAATGGGAACAATCTAAAGGAAAAAAAATGTTGCCTAACAATATAAATAGTTGGATAAAAAATTACTAGAGAATGAAGAATGATAAAACTTGTCATTTCTATATTGAAACGAGCATTCCTAATACTCAACATCATTCTCTAAAAGGAACATTTCTCTGCAAAAAAAAAAAAAAACACTCGATACACATCCATAATGCCATAATGATAAGCTCGAAAAGAACTTGCACAAAATTGAAATGCAAGAAGGGAAAAAGGGGCAGAAGAGGTGTTTACGGGGTAAATCTAGTGCATGCTAAAAAACGAATGCATAGAGCTTACCCTAGTAGAGCGCTAGTGTTGGTATAAGGTTTTCATGTCAAATCAATGTGTTGCACAAAAAAAAAACAAAAAAAAAACAACAAGATAAATGACTCACGCCCTATCACCATGTTCGTGCCTAAAACGAGGGAGGTCATATCAAGGTTTTCTTTCATTCAAAACCGAAGTGTTGCATGCAATTAATCAAGTGTATAAAGAGACTAAAAATAAGTGTTGAATGCATAGAGCTTACCCTAGTAGAGCGCTAGTGTTGGTATAAGGTTTTCATGTCAAACCAATGCATTGCACAAAAAAAAAAAAAAACAAGATACATGACTCACGCCCTATCACCATGTTCCTACCTAAAACCAAGGAGGTCATATGAAGGTTTCCTTTCATTAAGAACTGAAGTGTTGCATGCAGTTAAGCAAGTGCATAAACAGACTAAAAATAAGTGCTCGTATGACCAAGAAAAGATCAAAAGCATTTTAATTAACTCACCTGACACCCGCACTATACAATCACCACTTTTGTAACTCAAGAGTTGATCCTCTATGACGATGCATTGGATGAGTGGCAACCCAATTTAGAACTGTCTCATAGAAATATGTCAGCAACCGGAGGACTCGGGGGAAAAAAGAAGAAGTAAAGTTTCAAGATTCGAATTCATACCACTTGGTAATACAAGGAATACAGCAATATAACAGCTTTCTCAACTTTTATGTTTTACTTCCTTCTCATATTCCAGAATAGTTCGATCATCAACCTAACTATATAGGAGAAGTATCTGTCCAGCAATTGTAGACCTACGAGTGTCTACCAAAAGTGTGTGCATATATAACGAAGACAGAAGAAAAATGAAAAGATCACTTATGCCTATGAGAGGAACAATAAGAAACATATCTAGACACTCTCGATATAAACATACGAACTAGGGATGCCCATCTCATAGCGCAGAGAAATGGGCTATCTTTTAGTGAAAGCTAAAAAAACAATTCACAGCAAAAATACAACTAAGAAATAAAAGAATTATTTGAATTCGAGAATAGAATAGATACTATTGTCGAATATTCCACATCCACGATAGAGAAAACATTCTCTCCCAAGCATCTATCTAAAAAAAATGTCACTTTCTAATGCCGACAAAGCAAAACAATTTATTAGGATGGAGAACATAAAGCAGCACTATGATAGGAAATTTTGAAGAACACCTCCGACTACGTCCTCCTTGGCCAGCTCACTAACAAGCATGCACCCAGAAAAAAAAAAATATGCACACAAAAATGACCTCTACCATCTATCTTTAAATTCTTTGCTTAATGAATTCAACCGACCAATCCATATAAGATCTATGAAGATAAAACAGACAAATATAACAAACTTATACCTAGACCATTGAAACAATGCCAATCTAGATATAATCAAAGGAACAATATCTAGTCGCAATATAAATGTAACAATGAACGGAGTCGTAGATAAAATTTAGAGTCCCAACCATATTAAAAATATCATTGTGTTTTGGCCTTCTATATTCCTACCTGAAAAGGATAATGCGGATCTTATAGTCATTTCATTTAATTAAAAAGATGAAATTATGAGACAACCAACCTTAAAACACAAACATAAGCAGCACAATGAGCTGGTTAATGTAAATATTTCACAGCTTGTCATTTCTAATGCAAAAAGTAAAAATCGGGAAAAAGAAATTAAGAAATTTACCAACCCAACCATGTGGAAAAGCACTTACACACAAGTCTAACGGTCAAAAAGCAACCAACATGTGGAACATGGAGATCCTAACTCCATGCAAATCATAAAACACTCACATAGGAAGCAAAATGAGCTGATTTTGAACTATTCATTATGTGAATATCTGCTTCTGGTTCCATAGTAGACTCGTGATTTGAACTTATGTTCATGGGTGTGAGACATGTGAACAAAACAATGGGAACAATCTAAAGGAAAAAAATGTTGTCTAACAATATAAATAGTTGGATAAAAAATTACTAGAGAATGAAGAATTATAAAACTTGCCATTTCTACATTGAAATGAGCATTCCTAATACTCAACGTTATTCTCTAAAAGGAACATTTCTCTGCCAAAAAAAAAAAACATTAGATACACAGCCACAATGCCATAATGATAAGCTGGAAAAGAACTTGCACAAAATTGAAATGCAAGAAGGGAAAAAGGGGCAGAAGAGGTAGACAATTTACGGGGTAAATCTACTGCATGCTAAAAGACGAATGCATACAGCTTACCCTAGTAAAGCGCTAGTGTTGGTATAAGGTTTTCATGCCAAATCAATGCATTGCACCCAAAAAAAAAAAAAAGGATAGATGACTCACACCCTATCACCATGTTCCTGACTAAAACCATGGAAGTCATAAGAAAGTTTCCTTTCATTAAGAACCGAAGTGTTGCATGCAATTAAGCAAGTGTATAAAGAGACTAATAATAAGTGTTCGTATGACCAAAAAAGGATCAAAAGCATTTTAATTTACCCACCTCAATATAATCACCACTTTTGTAACTCAAGAGTTGATCCTCGATGACGCTGCTTTGGACGAGTGGCAAGCCACTTTAAAACAGAATCATAGAAATATGTCAGTGACCGGGGGACTCCGGGGAAAAAGTAGAAGTTTCAAGATTCTCTAGAATTCATACGACTTGGTAATGTAAGGAATAGAGCAACATACCAGCTTTCTCAACTGTTATGTCCCTATCCACTCTTCCTCTTCTTCTCTATGTCGCTTTGCCCTTTGGAAAACAAGACCAAGGTGTGGATCAATGAATGGAGGGAATGATGCAGCAACTAGAAGAGAGTAAGATCCTAACTCAATAGAAACAACAGAAGAAGATTGCTCCTAAATCTCTGTCGACTATAACACTGGTAGTGCTAAGGATGATCTCCGCAACTCTAACAAAGGCAATGTTTGGAACCTATCCTAGTTATCTCTCCTATCGGATTATTTAAAAAAAATCCTTGTCGTTTTGGGTCTTTGTCGTTTTTATCTGGAGAAATATAGGTCGGTTTTATTTATTTTATTTATTGGACTATGAGAGCTTAGGATTAGCCCTCAGGGAGTCCGGGACTTCGGATCAGGAGAAGATCCAAGTATATGACCTCTCTCCACTGACCTCAGTCAGTGCTAATTACGTCAAGCAACCGCTCGACAACTCTTGATTAACCGTCCGTTGATGTCCTTATAACATGCAACACTACTACTACAGGCAGCACATGCATATGAAGATATATTTTAGGTTAAGCTCTTGGCCTCACCCAAGTTTAGGATGGGTTTATAATTGACTTTTTAAGAGATTTTGGATTGACTCCGAGTTATCTGGATTGATTCCAAGTATTTTAGACCCATAAGGATATTTTTGTAATTATGCCAAGTTGGAGGATATAGTGGTATTATGGTCACTTTAGTGTGTGAAATGAGTTTTAATGATTTAAGACGGTTTCAAAACCTTTGGAGGTATTTTAGAGTTATTTCAAGTGTGTTTGGATTGTAAGGGTATTTTGGTAATTTTATCCGAATTGGATTTCTAGACTTAAAAGTCTATTTTTATATTTTTTCTGAGATTTTTATTTATTTTTATCATACTGAGGGTATTTGGTAATTTTATCTATCTTATTAAGGTTTGGAGGGTATTTTGGGCACAGGAGAGGTTTTGATATTTTTTAAGAATTTTCTGTGATTTTTACAGATTTTTATTATGGATGAGGGTATTTTTGTAATTTCATTAAGTTTTACGGGCATTTTGGTCATTTCAATAATTTTATATGTTTTCAGACTTGGTTCAGAAAGCCATTTGAGAAGATTCAGAAGCTTGAGAAGGTTCCCTCCTTCACCTAATTTTCTCCTTGGGGTTCAATCTATTTAGTACTTTGGGATTTACTTAACAGCTTTGATGCCCTTTTTTTTTTCTTTCTTTCTTTCTCTGTTTTCGCTACTTTGACTTTTGGCTCTCATTTTAACTTTTAAACTATTTCTCCTTTGAACTTTTGAACTTTTCTTTTGAGCTTTTCTTTTTTCTTTTGATGGACCTAACATATTTTCCCCTTATGGAGATTCGCCCTACTAAGGCAGTTGGTGAATTCAATAGTCATACCCAAGACATATGTCCCTCACCTTCGGCTGAAACAGAAAAGAAATGGATCGCCTCTCACTTCTTAGCTTAGTTCCAATGTGTCTCCGACTTCAAACCTCCTGTAACTTGGTGGCAGATGTGAGTGTGTGTTTACTGCCCCTAGAGTCATTCCTTGAAGCATGAAGAGGGAATTTGGACTCCAAATGAGTGTCATTAAAGGGTCGTGGCACCATGCTGGCCAACTCCTACCTAACACCTGCTATGGATGACATGACTTTACCCCATTAACATCCACTAGACATTGTCGAGACAATACTTCTCAATTTGATTACAATTTATCTTTTAAGCCTAATGATCTTCCAAGTTTTCTTTTTCACTGTATTGCCCACCTTAAATTTACTCTCAATCACTTATTTCTCACAATGTATTAAAATTCTTCTATGAACATGGTCAAAAGGTTTCAATGACTACACATTCCCGCTTATCTAAAAGTTGTAAGAATGGCAAGCTTTCTTGAGGAATTGGTGAGAGTTTTATTTGTGACTTCAACTTGAGCTTCTACATGTGGATAACATGCAAGTGAATAATGAAATTCAGTACGAAATTTCTTAGATAGGTCTTGAAGGTCACCAATGACAAACCAAGTCCCAATGTTGTTGACAATCACTTTGAGAAAAGTGACGTAGGTAATGATATTCGTATGCTTATGGTATGGTAATGATGATGCTAAAGAAAATCTTAAAAATAATTATTACCTAATGACAAGGAAACATCCAATGAAATGCTCCCTAAATGAAATGGCTCGTGATGGGGTAGAATCCGATTCGGCCCATTAAAACAAGCCCAACACTGAGATTAGTCCGACAGCAACAGTAAAAGGCCCACTGGCAGCCTACGGCCCATTAGCGGCCCAGCAGCCCTCGGCCCAGTAAGCAGTCCAGTGGTCCTCGGCCCATCAGCGGCCCAATAGCCTTCGGCCCATTAGCGGCTCAGAAGCCCTCGGCCCAGTAGGCTCCAGCCCACTAAGCGGCATCTAGCCCATCAGCGGCCCAACCCCCTTCGGCCCAGTAGTCGGATTCGGCCCACTCCGGTGGGAGGGTTAGGCACTATGACGGTTTACCAGTAAACCGAGAACATAGTCCTATATCGGCTGTCACCATTAAGCAACATCTATCATCCGCTATAAATACACGGCTATTTATTACCAAAAGTATGTCTTCGAGACCCCAAGGACTACAGTTCAAAAAGTATTAAAGCTGCTTCTTCTTCCTTCTCTTCTGAATCGAATCATCTTCAGAAGCTAACTTAGCCGTCGGAGGGGGTTCCTTAGAGCCGAAGCCCGGGACTCCTACTGACTGGTTTTTCTTCTTCTTTCCCTCCTTCTGCAGGGGCTTCGGTTTGAATCTTCGCCGACCTCTCCGAGTCGGTCTCGGCCGCCGACTTCGGATCTTCTCCCTCTGGTCTCGACGCCTTTCGACGGCTGGTTTGCCTCCGCCTCGCCCGAAGGAGCCTCAGTTACGCCCTGCGCCGGCCGGTCCGCTTCGTCCGAGGGAGTCTCGGCTTCGCTCTTGGCGAGCTCTCGCCCGGGTACCTCTCGGCCTCGGATCCTCGGCCCCGTCTCCGCCCTCGCCTCATTCCGAATTCCCGTCGATCCTCTTCACCGATCCGATCCAGCTTCGGGTCCAATCTTCGGATTCTAGCCCCGGTACCCGTCCGTGATAGCTTCGGCTACATCACAAAAAGGCGTCGTCTGTGGGAAAGGCTAACAAGAAGTCATGTCTTATCGTCCAGTTACCAGACGATCCGGACAAGACGAGGCAAAGAGACGGGCGACTTCAGCACCGCCGCTTCATTCCGAAGGTGCCCCGTCTGTTCCACCGCAAAGTGCTGCCCTTCCTGTCATACCGGAGTCCCTCACTCCCGGAGACAATCGGATGGAGGAACTTCAACAACAGGTGGCAACACTAACCGCCACCGTTACTTCTTTGGCGCCCTTGCGAGACATGGTATCTGTCATCACCCAACGCATGGGGTTGCTGGGCCAGCTCCCCCAACAAGTACCGCCTCCTCCATTCTGCCCTACCCAAGAGGCAAGGCTTCGGCCAACGCCCTCGTAGGTCTTCCCTGACGAGGTCGCAACAGCACGCAGCGAGCCCTTGGCACCGCCTGCCCGAATCCCTCGCGCCGGCCACATCATAACGGAGCAAGGCTATGCTTCGTCCGAGTTTCATCCAGCCATGATCGAAGGACGATCGGTCACTACTTCAACTACCCCGGACCTGGACAGGCGGCTGACGGCAATGAGGAAAGAGATGCAGCAGATGGTATATCGACCGTACGGAGCGCCTCTCGCCAGTACCATTCTGGAGCAAGCTTCGTTCTCGCCAGAGCTTCTAACCACCGAAGTACCTCCCAACTTTAAACTGCCGAAAGGCCCTCTCTATGATGGAATGACAGATCCGGTCTGCCACTTCCAAAGGTTTGAGACATTGGCCCCCAATTCTATCCACTCTTTAGTCTGCTAGCCATTCGGCAAGGACCAACCGAAACCTTCCAAGAATATTTTATCAAATTCCAAACCGAAGCTGCCTAAATCCCGAACCTAGGCAGTTCGATTGCGGTCTCGGCCATAATCAGTGGGTGCCTGGACGAAGGGCTTCTCGGCTCTATTGGGAAGCGCCATCCCTCCACCTTCCAGGATCTCGTAGCTCGGGCCCACAAATACATCAATCGAGAAGCCCTGATGATGTCCAAGAGCAAGAGTACTGCCGAGGCAGCATCGGCACCTATCCCACCCGTGATTCGTCCTCGACCTGAAGACCAGGAACCCTCTCGCAAGCGATATCGGAGGGAGGAGTGGGACCGAGACAAGCGACGGGATCCGCAGCCGCGGTACCTGCCGCTACCGGCTCCCCCTTCCCAAATACTTATGGAGGTAAAAGGCATGCTCCGGCAGTCGGAGCGCATCAAGACAGATCTTCGCCGAAGGGACCCCCGCAAATATTGTGAATACCATCGGAAGATCGGCCATTCGACTGACGAATGCCGGCACCTTCGGGAGGAAATTAATCGCCTCATCAGAGAGGGCCGATTGCCACAATACCGGCGAGAGCAGCCTCAACAGCAACAAAATCAGGACATCCCTGAAGCAGCTAGGCCACAACAACCCCCGAGCAAAGATGTCGCTCCTCAGCCGAAGGTCACCTCGGCCCTGGTAGAAACATCGCACCAACGACCCAGTGCTGGGTCAATTATGATGATATCCGGTGGACCGGGAGAAGGATCGAGGCGTCGTCAGCTCGGCTATACAACAGTAGCAGCGGTCGATGTCGAGCCGAAGCGGTCTCGTCACGAAGACATTACTTTCGGTCAAGAGGATCTGACCGATATTCAGATTCCTCACGACGACGCCCTCGTTGTAAATGTTGTAATAAATAGCTGCGATGTTCATCGTATTTTTGTTGATAATGGAAATGCCCCAAAAGTATTATTTTACGATTGTTTTGTAAAAATGGGCTTGAATGAGGCTAATATGAAGCCTCACCGGAGGCCTCTATTCGGTTTTAACGGTTCGCCCTGCCGAGTAGAAGGCATCGTCCGGCTCCCAATAACTATAGGTTCGGCTCCTCGGCAACTGACCGTCGAAACGGATTTTGCCGTTGTCAAGGTCGATTCAGCCTACAATGCCATCTTTGGCCGAAGGTTAATCGGCGGAATCGGAGTTGTACCCTCGTCCTTCCAGCAGAAGCTGAAGTTCCATACCAGTCATGGAATCGGTGAAACTAAGGGGAATCAAGAAACAGCTCGGCAGTGTTATATGATCTCGGTTAAAGGGAAGGCTGCGGCCGAATCCCTGTTAATCGAAGCTTCGGCCGAAGCATCCCCAGGAGAGGAACTTATCGCCATCCCGGTTCCGGGAGGAGAAGGCCAGACTCTTATGATAGGCTCCGGCTTAGAGAAGGTTGAGGCCGAAAGACTTGCCGAGTTCCTAAAAGGGAACCTCGACGTCTTCGCCTGGTCCCCTGCTGACATGTCCAGAGTCGACCCAAAGGTAGCAGAGCATCGGCTGTATGTCGATCCCAATCTACCTCCGGTCAAGCAGAAGCGGCGTACCTTCAATCAGGAAAGGAGGACGGCCATCCAGACCGAAGTACAAAAAGGGATGGATGTTGGACATCTCCGAGAGGTACACCATCCAGACTGGATTGCCAATGTGGTGATGGTACCCAAGAAAGATGGCAAGTGGCGGATGTGCGTGGACTTCACCAACCTCAACAAAACTTGTCCGATGGATAGTTTCTCGCTGCCTCGGATAGATCAGGTGGTGGACGCAACCTCCGGCCACGAGCTATTAAACTTCCTCGACGCCTACTCAGGCTACCAACAAATCTGAATGCATCCGGAGGATGAAAGCAAGACCAACTTCACAACTGATCTCGGTCTATACTGTTATACCCAGATGTCCTTCGGCCTGAAGAATGCCGGAACAACATATCAACGCCTCCTCAACAGAATATTTGCTCCACAGTTCGGCCGCAACATGGAAGTCTACATCGACGACATGCTGGTGAAAAACCACGTCGCTGCAGACCATCTGATTGACTTGGCCGAGACATTCTCTATTCTGCGCAAATATAAAATGAAGCTAAATCCAGCCAAGTGCGCCTTCGGCGTGGCTTCCGGAAAGTTTCTCGGCTATATGGTCACTCGCTGAGGGGTCGAAGCTAATCCCGCGAAGGTCTCGGCTATCATTCAAATGCGCCCTCCGGTCAACATCCGAGAGGTCCAAAAGCTAAACGGAAGGATTGCCGCCTTAAGCCACTTCATGTCGAGGGCAGCAGATTATTGCTTTCCCTTCTTCGAACTACTGAAGAAGACAATAGCTTCTCCTGGAGTGATGAGTGTCAATCGGCCTTCGAGCAGCTGAAAGTCTATCTCTCCAATATTCCGGTCCTGTCTAGACCGGTTCACGGAGAGCAGTTGTCCGTTTATCTAGCAGCATCCGAAGCAGCTGTCAACACCGTCCTCATTCGGGAACAAGACGGCGTTCAGAAGCCAGTCTATTATATAAGCCGAGCCCTCCAAGGAACAGAACTTCATATCCTGCTCTTGAGAAGCTAGCCTTAGCACTCGTCTCCTCCGCGAGAAGGCTCCGACCTTACTTCCTTACTCATTCAATAAAAGTCTTCATCGATCAGCCTTTGAGGCAAATCCTCTACCGGCCAGAGGTATCCGGTAGGCGGGCGAAATGGACAATCGAACTGGGGAAGTTCGATATCTCTTACGGGCCACGGACGGCAATAAAAGCTCAAGCTTTGGCTGATTTCATCGCCGAGCTCACACCCGAAGCTTCCTCGGCTACTCGGCCGGAAGTCATGACAACACCCGAGGCCGAAGGCGCTTCGGTTTCTCCACCTTTAGCGACGAATGGCGACTCTATGTCGATGGGTCCGCATGTTCCATGGGTAGCGACGCCGGATGGATCCTGGCGTCTCCGGAAGGGTCATCACGGAATATGCGCTGCGCTTCTCTTTCCCCGCTACCAACAACGCCGCCGAATACGAAGCCCTCATCTCCAGCCTTCGGACAGCTAGAAAGCTCGGCGCGCAGAACATAAAGGCATTCAGCGACTCTCAGCTAATCGCCAGTCACATTTTTGGGGAATACGAGGCACGGGACGCGATAATGGCGTCTTATCTCCAGGTAACCCGCAAGATTCTTGCTCAATTCAATTCTTACAAGATTATGCGAATCCCTCGGGCCGAAAACGTTAGAGCCGATGCCCTTTCCCGGCTAGCGTCGACTCAAGACGGGGGAGGAGGCCGAATGATTCTCGTAGAAGAACTAGCCGAGCTAAGCCTTGAAGAATCCGAGGTCACGCAAGTGACTGAATCCCAAGCAGAGACCTGGATGACTCCCCTAGTCACTTTCCTCCTTCAAGGAGAAGTCCCGTCCGATCCAAAAGAAGCAAGACATGTTCGGAGGCGCTCTTCCCACTTCCTCATTCTGGACGGACTATTATATAAAAAATTCTTCGGCCGACCCCTCTTGTGGTGCCTCGGCCCGACCGAAGCTGATTATGCACTTCGGGAGGTACACGAAAGGATATGCGGAGCACAAGCAGGAGGAAGGGCCCTAACTCACAAGCTTTTAAGACAAGGATACTGGTGGCCGACGCTCCGAGAGGACGCAACTGCCTTCGTCCGCCGCTACGATCAATGCCAGAAGTTCAGTTCCCTCATTCACCAATCGGCAACCCTTCTAACTCCTCTATCAGACCCCTGGCCTTTCGCCCAATGGGGAATTGACCTCCTGGGGCCCTTTCCCGTCACCACCATTTTTGTGACGTAGCCGAAGCTATCACGGTCGGGTTCCGGGGCTGGAATCCGAAGATTGGACCCGAAGCTGGATCGGATCGGTGAAGAGGATCGACGGGGATCCGGAACGAGGCGAGGGCGGAGACGGGGCCGAGGATCCGAGGCTGAGAGGTACCCGGGCAAGAGCTCGCCAAGAGCGAAGCCAAGACTCCCTCGGACGAAGCGGACCGGCCAGCGCAGGGCGTAGCTGAGGCTCCTTCGGGCGAGGCGGAAGCAAACCAGCCGTCGAAAGGCGTCGAGACCGGAGGAAGAAGACCCGAGGTCGGCGGCCGAGACCGACTCGGAGAGGTCGGCGAAGATTCAAACTGAAGCCCCTGCAGAAGGAGGGAAAGAAGAAGAAAAACCAGTCAGTAGGAGTCCCGAACTTCGGCCCTAAGGAACCCCCTCTGACGGCTAAGTTAGCTTCTAAAGATGATTCGATTCAGAAGAGAAGAAAGAAGAAGTAGCTTTAATGCTTTTTGGACTGTAGTCTTTGGAGTCTCGAAGACATACCTTTGGTAATAAATAGCCGTGTATTTATGGCGGAAGATAAAAGTTGCTTAATGGTGGCAGCCGATATAGGACTATGTTCTCGGTTTACTGGTAAACCGCCATAGTGCCTAACCCTCCCACCATAGTGGGCCGGATCCGGCTACTGGGCCGAAGGGGGCTGGGCCGCTGATGGGCCAGATGCCGCTTAGTGGGCTGGAGCCTACTGGGCCAAGGGCTGCTGAGCCGCTAATGGGCCGAAGGCTATTGGGCCGCTAATGGGCCGAGGACCACTGGACTACTTACTGGGTCGTGGGCTACTGGGCCACTAATCGGCCGAAGGCTACCAGTGGGCCTTTCACTGCTGCTGTTGGACTGATCTCAGTGTTGGGCTTGTTTTAATGGGCCGAATCGAATTCGGTTTGAATCTTCGCCGACCTCTCCGAGTCGGTCTCAGCCGCCGACCTCGGATCTTCTCCCTCCGGTCTCGACACGTTTCGACGGCTGGTTTGCCTCTGCCTCGCCCGAAAGAGCCTCAGCTACGCCCTGCGCCGGCCGGTCCGCTTCGTCCGAGGGAGTCTCGGCTTCGCTCTTGACGAGCTCTCGCCCGGGTACCTCTCGGCCTCGGATCCTCGGCCCCGTCTCCGCCCTCGCCTCATTCCGGATCCCCACCGGTCCTCTTCACCGATCCGATCCAACTTCGGGTCCAATCTTCGGATTCCAGCCCCGGAACCCGACCGTGATAGCTTCAGCTACATCAGCTCATAAACATCATTTAACCATCATAAAATACATGTTGTATAAAAAAAATTGCCTACAGAAGGAAGACATGTTTAGATGAATGGCCTAACAAAAGTAGTTCATATAATGTGGGTCAGACCAGCTCAAAGGACAATTAGAACTAAGTAGGAAAAAGTGTAGAAAATATAAAGGTGTCAAAAGAACAAAGAAGAGAAGATGAAGAAGAAAAAAAAAAGTAGAAGTAAAGAATGAGATACAAAGTAAGAGAAATAAGAGGAAAAAAAACGTGAATATAGAGATTTCAAAACAATTGTAAAGGAGTTGGTGAGGTGAACATGTTGTGGTTTTGAAATGGTAGAGAATCAAATGGAGCTCTGTGACAATAAGAGGGATATTGGCCCTTCATTTGAAATGATAAAGATGAAAAATCTTTGAGCTGAATGAGTAAATGACAAAGAACATGATATGGAATCATGACCAATGGTGGATCAAGAGGCTTAAGAGGAGGAAGAGCAAGGATTCTTCTCCTACCTTCAAAGGAAGTGGAAAATGGTAGGCAAGATAAAGCCAAAGAAGAGGTTGATGAAAAGTTGATTTAATTGGCTAGAGATCAAGTGAGTTGGTCAGTTTCCATAAGCCGTCCAGCATCAATGGAATCATGAATATAGGCGGTCCGTCACAAAATTTTCAAGATAGCTGGATCTACATATCTTAGGCAGCCAAAAGGAAGGAATGAGACATAGTGGTGGTATAGGCGCAATGGTGATGACTAAAGAGAGCGAGTAAAAGTAAAGTTCTTCACTTGCACGAGTTACAAGCTTTTACCAGGTCAGGTGAACACATGCAAGAAAGCTCTTCTTGATGGTTTACATGATGCATTCACAAAGCCATGAGAATCTTAAGTTAATGATCTAATGTCGTTGACTCATCTAGTGGTCAAGGAAAAGGGAAGTACGAATAGAACGATAATATTGAATCTACAGTCTAAAGGCCCTATTCTGGTTGGATTGCGGGGATACCTAATTCCCCCAATTCCCCAAACTCTACCTGGAATACCTAATTCCCCCATCTCCCAATTTTATCTTTTATTTCACTTCTTATTCCACTTATCTTACCAAATCACTTGGAATAGCGCAGTGTAATTCTCCTCATTCTCGGTGGAATACCAACAACTTACCAAATCAAAATACCTCTTATTCTAATTTAAGAAATCCCCAAAACCTTATTCTGATTTAAGTTACTCTGCAAACAAAGTGAACCTAAAGGAAATATTGAACCTAAAAAATTATAATGTACACAGAAACACTATTATAATGATAAGTTAAAGAAACATGCACACAATTGGATTGAAAAAAGGGAGAAAAACAGTAGAAGTGGTAGACAATTTGCAGAGTAAATTTAGCGCACGTGCAGAAATTAATGCACAGACCTCACTCTGGCTTGAGTGCTAGTGTTCCTCTAAGGTTTTCATGTCAGATTGATGCATTGCAAAAAGCAAATGGTAGCTGACCCAAACCATGTCACCATGTTCCTGGCTAAAACCATGTGGGACATATGGAAGTTTCCTTTGGTTACAAATCGACCACAAGTTCTACATGCAATTAAGCAAGCGAACAAAACAGATTAAAAGCAAGTATGTGCAAGAAGGTTCTTGCAAATGGGCTACATCATATGTACACAAACACATGAGAATATTTCATCTATGTCCTCGACTTGTTTAGAGATCAAGGTAAAAAGAAGTATGAATAGAAGGATAATATTAAATACACAAAACAAAAATACAAAATTTAGTAAATTTATAGGTTAATTTAGCACATGCTCAAAAACTAATCCACAGAGCTCACCCTAGTAGAGTGCTAGTCTTGGTCCAAGGTTTTCATGTCAGATCAATGAATTGCAAAAAAAACAAACAACAATCACTGACCACACCATCTCACCATGTTCCTGCCTAAAATTATGTACGTCATATGAAAGTTTCCCTTGGTTCCAAATGGACCTAGAAGTGATGCATGCAATTCAGCGAGTGTATAAAGAGAGACTAAAACCAAATGTGTGTAGGACCAAGAAAAGATCAAAAGCATTTTTCATTAACCGTACCCACCTAACACCCACAAAATACACTCCCCACTTTTGTAACTTGAGTCGATCCTTTATGACAATGCATTGGACTAATGGCAAGCCACATTCTTTAATCTTTAGAACTGTAACACAGAAATACATTAGTGATCGACTGACTCTAGAATTCATACCACCGGGTAATATGAGGAATAGAACAATATGCCAACTTTCTCAACTTTTATGTTTTACACCAGCTATCTCAACTTTTATGTTTTATTTCCCTCCCATATTCCTAAATAGTTCAATCATCAACCTAACTATATAGAGGTATTTGTCCAGCAATTGTAGACCTACAACCATATACCAAAACTGTGTACATATTTAAGGAAGACAAAAGGAGAATGAAACAATTACTTATGATTATGAGGGGAAGAATAAGAAACATATCTGGATACTCTTCATATAAATGGACTAAGGCTGCATATCTCACCCTGCCAAGAAATAGACTACATTTTAGTAAAAGCGGAAAAACAATTCACAGAAAAAACATTTCCTACACTCCTGAGTAACAAAACAATAAGTACACATACACTCGTGAATAAAATACTTACAATGCGTTGTTCCATATTCCACATTTAGGATAGAAAAAAGAAGTCTAGTGAAAATTCTTTCACTAGCAGCCATCTGCACAATACCAGAACTTTCTAATTCCCAATAGAGCAACAAAAACTTTGTTACAAATGAACAAAACAGCAAACAGTAGGAAGATAGAAAATTTTAAGACCAAAAAGGAGCCAACCAAACCAACACCAATGGTAAAAACTCAAGGAATCAAACCCACTCTCCCTTTCTAAGGTGAGCTCCCAAAATGAAATCCCCTATGAGAACTATCAATTAGATTGAAAGAACATATCATTGACACATTTTTATAGGTTTGGCCGATGGCATTTATTGTTGGACTTCGATTAACTTACAAAATCAATGGACTTAGAACCGAACAACATGGACTAGGCAGAATGGTTCATGCCAAAGGTAGTAATCACATTGAGGCTCCTATCCACACGAGTGACTATAAGACCAGTTACCCTTATCAAATGAGCAAGAGTAACCTGTACTAGTCTCACCGGATATTTGATGCCCTTCTCAAATATCCTCTGACTAGGATTTGTAGAGCTACTAATGAAAGTTTGTGCAAGAAGTTTGAAACGTTGATGCAAGTAGGACAAGCAACGAGAAAAGAACTGCAATGTGGAACTCTTGCTCCATTACACTAGCTAATGAACTCTACATCTAAAAGCTAGTAAACACCTCCCCCCCAATTCTTCCCCGACTCTATCTCTCTTTAGATTTCAAGTCCTAGCCCATTCTCGCTCCACCCCCATGTTTGGTGACAGCAAGCACGTCATCTCTAGTAGTGGTGAGAGCAATCTCCCCCGGCTCCAACTCTGGTAGCAGCAAGGACAATCTCCCCCGACACTGACAAAGGCAATGACAACCTTCCTCTATCCGTCAGTCTTTTAACATGGTGACTTAGGTAGGTCACAACCACTCTATGTGCCCCCCTCCAACCACCCTTTCTCTCTCAACTTCTCTTAGTCTCTCCCTCTCTATCTCTATATGCTATATGTTTTGATGCATTCCCTCCCTACCTTTCTTCCTCTCTTATCTCTCATTGTACTATCCTTCTCTTCACCATCTCATGGTCTCTCTTTATACTACCCCCTCCCCACCTTGTCTCTATCCCAACCCTCTCCTCTATAACTCCTCATTACAGCTACGCTCTCTCCCACCCTGACTCCCTATCTGTCCCCATCCTCTCTCCCTCTTTATCCCTATGTCACTTTGTCCTTTGGAAAACAAGATCAAGGTGTGGGCCACTGAATGGAGGAATGGATGCAGCAACTTAAGCAGCTAAAAGAGAGCAGGATCCTAACTCAGCAGGAACAGCATGAGAAGATTGCCCTTAAATCTCCGCTAACATTAACTCAAGTAGTGGCGAGGACAATCTCCCTAATTCCAGTAAGGGCAGGGATAACCTTCCTCTATCCAACAATCCTTTACCCCCGATGACACAACTAGGCTCCAACTAGTCTACGTGCCCTCCCTCTCTCTCAACCTCCCTTTTTCTCTCAGCTTCTCTCAAGCAGTGGCGAGGACAATCTCCCTGACTCCAGCAAGGGCAGTGGCAACCTTCCTCTATCCACAGTCTTTACCCCCGATGACATAGCTAGGCTCCAACTAGTCTATATGCCCTCCCTCTCTCTCAACCTCCCTTTCTCTCAGCTTCTCTCTCCCTATAAACAATTTCTTGCCAATGTATTTAACATATTTAATATTATATTTATATATTTGCATTTTTATATCTTTTAATCAATTATTGCCTCAAATGCCTAGGCCATCACCTAGACTAAGGTGACCCCTTAGTTGCCTCACACCTCTGACTATGTAGCACAAGGTAGTTGCATAAAAGAGTTACAACTTGCAACACAATAAGACCTACAGACCGTAAGGCTACCTAAAGCATGAGATGATTTAGTAATGGTTGCAGGGTGGCACTGGTGATAACGACTAAAGAGATCAATTTTGATTCATACAGGCCATAAGCTTGTATGACATGTCAGCAAAATTCAACTAGGTATATGAAATGGAAAGGTAAATAAATACATAGCTGTAGCAACATATGCCCATATATTCACAAAGCATGAAGTTGACAAATAACAATCCATGCATATGAATCAAGCAGAATAAAGTAATTATCAACAAATCTTAGGTAAATAAAAAATGCATAGAGCATCCTTGGGCAAGAAGGATAGTGTTACCGCGAGGTTTTCGAGCCAGTTTCTTTTGGTTATGAGATGACCCAAAAGTGCTACATGTAATTACATTAATCTGTACCGACCTAACACACACACACACAATGCAGTCACCAGTTTTGTAACTCAGTGGTCAGTGGACCTACATTGGACTAGTTACGAACACCATTCTTCCAAATGGCAGTCTGTATCATAGAAGCATGTTCTGCTGGGTTACTCAGACGAGAAAACATAAAAATAGTATTTCATGGTTTTCTGGAATATAAATCACATATTAATATGAGGAATATACTGCTCTACCAGCTTTCTTAACTTTCATCTTTTGCAACCTTCTATTGTTTTTAATAATTCGACCACCAACCAAACCATACAAGATAAGTATCTATCCAGAAATTATAGACTTACAAGCATCCACAAAAAGTGTTAACATATTACAAAGATAAGAAAGAAAATATATCTTATGCTTAACAAAGGAAGAATAAGAAACAACCCTTTATGTAAACAGAAGGACTGGGGGCATGTACTTCCCTTCTCCCCCCCCCCCTTTTTTTGGTTTTTTCTTTTTGTTAACCTCCGGCTTTCAGCTTTGGCTCCCTCAAATCTACTTAATTTATGGAAAACTCCCTATAATCAAACCAATCTAACTTCTAAAAGACCCTTTGTCAAAGAGTTTTTCCAAATATTTATGGCATTTTTCAAATTTTCATGGGTGTTCTTAACATAAAAGTGAAATTACACAGCTTTTACTAAACTGAGAGATTATGGGGAGTGTTCCCTTACATTAAGTAAATTGGCAGGACCAAAAATTGAAAATCCCTTTTCATTTTGTGCTGAACGGGAGCATATAGTGAAGTTTAAATCGGCTGGGCACCGGCAATGCATAGATAAGTATAAAGTTTGTCTTCTTTTAGCACCCCATCCCGTCTGTACCCTAAAACCAGAAAGGTGATAATAACGGCACAAACCATTAAAATGCTTGACTTGCATAGGCCATTAGTTTTTACCTAGCCATGTTCACATCCACAAGATCATTTCTTGCTGATAGTTTAAATGGTATCATTGACTTGGTATTGAGGATGACCAAATCTGGCATAGCGGTTAACATGTGAACCACGATCCACACATCGCCATTATGGCTGGAGACAATCTCCAGTCTCCAAGGTGGGTGTCATTAATAGAAGTGGTCAGCCACAAAACTTTCTACATGTTTGTATCTATAGATCGTAGGGTGCCCAAATAATGGAAAAGGTACTATAGAAGTGATTGTCAACACTAAAGGGAGCCTTCAAAATTGAAGTTCTTGACTTGCACAAGCTATAAGCTTTCACCAGGTTAGGTTAACACTTGCAAAAAAGCCATTGCTAATGGCCTAAATGAAATGGTACTCTAACCCACGAGAATCTGAATCAGTCATCTAATGTCCTAGACTTGCCTAGTGATCAAGGGAAAAGGGAGCATAAACAGAAGGATAATATCCAATATTGTCTTTTGTCTCCTAACTTGAACAACTGGCCTTCCCAACTCATGTGAACAAAACAATGGGAGTAGTTTGAAGGAACAATTGTCTAACAAAACCAATAGTTGGACAAAAATTGAATTTTCTATCTTGAAGTGAGCATTCTTACTATTGAACATTATTCCCAAAAAAGAACTTTGATCTGAAAAAAAAGGCTGCAAAAAAAAAACATATATGGAAATCTAGAAACCTCACTTTGGGAGGGAGAATCCCTGGTCTAAACGTTGATTATTTAGGCCAAAGTTTGCAGGTCAGCTAAAAACATGGCTAAGGGGTCAAGAATCTTGTGACAATGAATCTAACCCTATTAGGAAAGTGGCTTTGGGAGCGATTGTCTCATGATATACAACTCTGAAAACCTATGGTTCAGACTAAGAACTATGATAAGAGTTGGAAATACTACTTACACAGTGGGAGTATGACTTCTATGTCACCCATACGGAGAGGGATTTTGAAATCTACAATCTAGGTTGCCCAAGAATGTAAAATCAAAGTTGGAGATTTTCAAGATACATATTTACTTCTGAAGGACATATTTTAAATCTTTATTTATGTTAACTTCCAATAGAAATAGCCATTGGTCAGTGATGTCTAATCCAACTTCGAAGGAAGGGAGGGTCCACACAATGGACACTTAGCTCTCAAGAGAGCACTTAAAAACACAGACTTGGAGAAGTATTTGTCTCTGATAAACTTATATTAGAGGAATAGGTTAGAGGAGGTCAAAGAGACTTTTGTTTGGGGGAGTCATGATGCAAACTTTTTGTAAAGGCTCTTCAAAGTAATCAACATATTGAACATGGAGATCCTACCTTCAAGCAAATCATAAAACACTCAAATAGGAAGCAAAAATCAGCTCATTTTGAACTATTCATTATGTGAATATCTGCTTCTGCTTCCATAGTAGGCTCATGATTTGAACTCGTGACATATAAAAAGATAGATGACTCACGCCCTATCACCATGCTCCTGCCTAAAACCATGCAGGTCATATCAAGGTTTCCTTTCATTAAGAATCGAAGTGTTGCATGCAATTAAGCAAGTGTATAAAGAGACTAAAAAATAAGTGTTCGTATGACAAAGAAAATATCAAAAGCATTTTAATTAACCCACCTGACACCTGCACTATACAATCACCACTTCTATAACTCAAGAGTTGATCCTCTATCACGATGCATTGGACGAGTGGCAAGCCAATTTAGAACTTTATCATAGAAATATGTTAGTGACCGGAGGACTCGGGGAAAAAAGAAGAAGTAAAGTTTCAAGATTCTCTAGAATTCATACCACTTGGTAATACAAGGAATAGAGCAATATACCAGCTTTCTCAAATTTTATGATTTTACTTCCTTCTCATATTTCAGAATAGTTCGATCATCAATCTAACTATATAGAAGTATCTACGAGTGTCTACCAAAAGTGTGTGCATATATAATGAAGACAAAAGAAAAATGAAAAGATCACTTATGCTTACGAGAGGAACAATAAGAAACAAATCTAGACACTCTCGATATAAACATACGGACTAGGGCTGCCCATCTCATGCCTCCGAGAAATGGGCTACCTTTTAGTGAAAGCTAAAGAACAATTCACAGCAAAAATACAACTAAGAAATAAAAAAATTATATGAATTCAAGAATAGAATAGATACTATTGTCGAATATTCCACATCCACGACAGAGAAAATATTCTCTCCAATGCATCTGTCTAAAAAAAATGTCACTTTCTAATGCCGAACAAAGCAAAACAATTTATTAGGATGGAAAACATAAAGCAGCACTATGATAGGAAATTTTGAAGAACACCTCCGACTACGTCCTCCTTTGCAAGCTGACTAACAAGCATGCACCCAAAAAAAAATATGCACACCAAAATGACCTCTACCATGTATCTTTAAACTTATTGCTTGATGAATTCAACAGACCGATCCATATAAGATCTATAATGATAAAATAGATAAATATAACAAACTTGTAGCCAGACCATTGAAACAATACCAATCTAGATATAATCAAAGGAACAAATATCCAATCGCAATATAAATGTAACAATGAACGGCGTCGTAGAGAAAATTTAGTGTCCCAATCTTTTAAAAAATGTCATTGTGTTTTGGCCTTCTATATTCCTACTTGAAAATGATAATATGGATCTTATAGTCATTTCATTTAATTAAAGATGAAACTATCACACAACTAACCTTAAAACACAAACATAGGAAGCAAAATGAACTGGTTAATGTAAATATTTCACAGCTTGTCATTTCTAATGCAAAAAGTATGAACAGGGAAAAAGAAATTTACCAACCCAGCCATGCGGAAAAGCACTTACACACATGTTTAGTGGTCACAAAGCAACCAACATGTTGAACATGGAGATTCTAACTCCATGCAAATCATAAAACACTCACATAGGAAGCAAAATGAGTTGATTTTGAACTATTCATTATGTGAATATCTGCTTCTGGTTCCATAGTAGGCTCATGATTTGAACTGGTGTTCATGGGTGTGAGACATGTGAACAAAACAATGGGAACAATCTAAAGGAAAAAAATGTTGTATAACAATATAAATAGTTGCATAAAAAATTACTAGAGAATGAAGAATTATAAAACTTGTCATTTCTACATTGAAATTAGCATTCCTAATACTCATTGTTATTCTCTGAAAGGAACATTTATCTGCCAACAAAAAAAAGAACATTAGACACAGCCACAATGCCATAATGATAAGCTGGAAGAGAACTTGCACAAAATTGAAATGCCAGAAGGGAAAAAGGGGTAGAAGAGGCAGACAATTTACGGGGTAAATCTAGTGCATGCTAAAAAACAAATGTATAGAGCTTATAAGGTTTTCATGTCAAACCAATGCGTTGCACAAAAACAAAAACAAAAAGATACATGACTCACGCCCTATCACCATGTTCCTACCTAAAACCAGGGAGGTCATATGAAGGTTTCCTTTCATTAAGAACTGAAGTGTTGCATGCAGTTAAGCAAGTGCATAAACAGACTAAAAATAAGTGTTCGTATGACCAAGAAAAGATCAAAAGCATTTTAATTAACTCACCTGACACCCGCACTATACAATCACCACTTTTGTAACTCAAGAGTTGATCCTCTATGACGATGCATTGGACGAGTGGCAACCCAATTTAGAACTGTCTCATAGAAATATGTCAGCAACCGGAGGACTCGGGAAAAAAGAAGAAGTAAAGTTTCAAGATTCGAATTCATACCACTTGGTAATACAAGGAATACAGCAATATAACAGCTTTCTCAACTTTTATGTTTTACTTCCTTCTCATATTCCAGAATAGTTCGATCATCAACCTAACTATATAGGAGAAGTATCTGTCCAGCAATTGTAGACCTACGAGTGTCTACCAAAAGTGTGTGCATATATAACGAAGACAGAAGAAAAATGAAAAGATCACTTATACTTATGAGAGGAACAATAAGAAACATATCTAGACACTCTCAATATAAACATACGGACTAGGGCTGCCCATCTCATAGCGCAGAGAAATGGGCTATCTTTTAGTGAAAGCTAAAAAAACAATTCACAGCAAAAATACAACTAAGAAATAAAAGAATTATTTGAATTCGAGAATAGAATAGATACTATTGTCGAATATTCCACATCCACGATAGAGAAAACATTCTCTCCCAAGCATCTATCTAAAAAAAATGTCACTTTCTAATGCCGACAAAGCAAAACAATTTATTAGGATGGAGAACATAAAGCAGCACTATGATAGGAAATTTTGAAGAACACCTCCGACTACGTCCTCCTTGGCCAGCTCACTAACAAGCATGCACCCAGAAAAAAAAAAATATGCACACAAAAATGACCTCTACCATCTATCTTTAAATTCTTTGCTTAATGAATTCAACCGACCAATCCATATAAGATCTATGAAGATAAAACAGATAAATATAACAAACTTATACCTAGACCATTGAAACAATGCCAATCTAGATATAATCAAAGGAACAACATCTAGTCGCAATATAAATGTAACAATGAACGGAGTCGTAGATAAAATTTAGAGTCCCAACCATATAAAAAATATCATTGTGTTTTGGCCTTCTATATTCCTACCTGAAAAGGATAATGCGGATCTTATAGTCATTTCATTTAATTAAAAAGATGAAATTATGAGACAACCAACCTTAAAACACAAACATAAGCAGCACAATGAGCTGGTTAATGTAAATATTTCACAGCTTGTCATTTCTAATGCAAAAAGTAAAAATCGGGAAAAAGAAATTAAGAAATTTACCAACCCAACCATGCGGAAAAGCACTTACATGTCTAACGGTCAAAAAGCAACCAACATGTGGAACATGGAGATCCTAACTCCATGCAAATCATAAAACACTCACATAGGAAGCAAAATGAGCTGATTTTGAACTATTCATTATGTGAATATCTGCTTCTGGTTCCATAGTAGACTCGTGATTTGAACTTATGTTCATGGGTGTGAGACATGTGAACAAAACAATGGGAACAATCTAAAGGAAAAAAATGTTGTCTAACAATATAAATAGTTGGATAAAAAATTACTAGAGAACGAAGAATTATAACACTTGCCATTTCTACATTGAAATGAGCATTCCTAATACTCAACGTTATTCTCTAAAAGGAACATTTCTCTGCCAAAAAAAAAAAAAAAATATTAGATACACAGCCACAATGCCATAATGATAAGCTGGAAAAGAACTTGCACAAAATTGAAATGCAAGAAGGGAAAAAGGGGCAGAAGAGGTAGACAATTTACGGGGTAAATCTACTGCATGCTAAAAGACGAATGCATACAGCTTACCCTAGTAAAGCGCTAGTGTTGGTATAAGGTTTTCATGCCAAATCAATGCATTGCACCAAAAAAAAATAAAAAAGGATAGATGACTCACACCCTATCACCATGTTCCTGACTAAAACCATACAGGTCATATGAATGTTTCCTTTCATTAAGAACCGAAGTGTTGCATGCAATTAAGCAAGTGTATAAAGAGACTAATAATAAGTGTTCGTTTGACCAAGAAAGGATCAAAAGCATTTTAATTAACCCACCACACACCCGCACTATACAATCACCACTTTTGTAACTCAAGAGTTGATCCTCAATGATGCTGCATTGGAAGAGTGCCAAGCCACTTTAGAACTGTGTCATGGAAATATGTCAGTGACCAGGGAACTCAGGGGGAAAAAAGTAGAAGTAAAGTTTCAAGATTCTCTAGAATTCATACCACTTGGTAATGTAAGGAATAGAGCAATATACCAGCTTTCTCAACTTTTATGTCTCTATCCACTCTTCCTCTTCTTTTTGTTGCTTTGCCCTTTGGAAAACAATACCAAGGTGTGGGCCAATGAATGGAGGGAATGATGCAGCAACTAGAAGAAAATAAAAGGAAGAGTGTGAGAACAATAAGGTGGTAAAGAATGAATGCCCCTAGCTGTCTTTAAAATTTTGTGATATTCTCTTCAAACCTTGATGATTATTGAAACTCAAAACATTGTCTAACACTATGCATGACATTTTTTTATTTTTTCTTACTTTTCATAAATTTTTAAGCTTTTGACCATTTTGATTTTTTGAGTTTTTGAACGTTTTATTTATTTTCTCCTTTTTCAGGTTTTTAGGTTTCTAATTTATTTATTTCACCGAGACCTCTTTTCCTCGCATCCCAAACGATATATGATGGATTGCCTTAGAACCCTAATGGCCAATTGCAGGACACTAACCCAAAATTAGCGGCATCATACCAGTTGAAATTGCAAGCATTGACAAGTCCAAAGCTGACAGAGAGAAGCAGAATCCCCTAAGATGTTATGGCTCTACGCGGGGGTGAAGGCTTTGGGCGGCAGAGGAGGTCTTCTCCTCCGGCTGCTCCTGATAGCCATGTGAATACCGCAAATGATCTTCCCATCCATGGGGAAGGATCTTCACAAGGTATTCCCCCCAAGCAACCATCTCGAGGTAGGCCTTTAACCCGTCATTCCTGATCAACTTCTAGAGTTTCTGCAACTCCTAGAGCATGGACATCCATATTTTCCAACCCTCAAGTGCAACCCAACAACAAGTTGGATTTCATTGAGCCTGAGGTGCATGGAGATCACAAGCTTGTTGTTTTCATGGAAGAAGGCTAGTGTTACCACGAGTTTTTCGAGCAAGTTTCCTTTGGTTATGAGATGACCCAAAAGTGCTACATGTAATTACGCAAGTGTATGAAAAGATCAAAAGCAATTGTGTGCTAAAGAAAAGATCAAACATTTTACATTAATCTGCACCGACCTGACACACACACAATGCAGTCACCAGTTTTGTAACTCAGTGGTCGGTGGACCTACATTGGACTAGTTGCGAACACCATTCTTCCAAACAGCAGTCTGTATCATAGAAGCATGTTGTGCTGGGGTTACTCAGAGGAGAAAAGATAAAAATAGTATTTCATGATTTTCTGGAATACAAATCACATATTAATATGAGGAATATAGTACTATACCGGCTTTCTTAACTTTCATTTTTTGCAACCTTCTATTGTTTTTTAATAATTCGACCACCAACCAAACCATGCAGGATAAGTATCTATCCAGAAATTATAGACTTACAAGCATCCACAAAAAGTGTTAACATATTACAAATATAAGAAAGAAAAATATATCTTATGCTTAACAAAAGAAGAAAAAGAAACAACCATTCATGTAAACACAAGGACTAGGGCATATACGTCCCTCCCCCCCCCCCCATTTTTGTTTTTTTTTTTTTAACCTCGGCTTTCAGCTTTGGCTCCCTCTAATCTACTTAATTTATGGAAAACTCCCTATAATCACACTAATCTAACTTCTAAAAGACCCTTTGTCAAAGAGTTTTTCCAAATATTCAGGGCATTTTTCAAATTTTCATGGGTGTTCTTAACATAAAAGTGAAATTACACAGTTTTTACTAAATTGATGGATTATGGGGAGTGTTCCCTCACATTAAGTAAATTGGCAGGACCAAAAATTGAAAATCCCTCTTCATTTTTGCTGAACGGGAGCAAATAGTGAAGTTTAAATCGGCTGGGCATCGGCAATGCATAGATAAGTATAAAGTTTCTCTTCTTTTAGCACCCCTTCCCGTCTGTACCCTAAAACCAGAAAGGTGATAATAACGGCACAAACCATTAAAATGATTGACTTGCACAGGCCATTAGTTTTTACCCAGCCATGTTCACATCCACAAGATCATTTCTTGCTGACAGTTTAAATGGTACCATTGACTTGGTATTGAGGATGACCAAATCTGGCATAGCGGTGAACAAGTGACCAAATCTGGCATAGCGATGAACATGTGACCAAATCTGGTATCATTGTCCCTTAAAAAAAGCTATAAAACTAAGGTTCACAAAAATTCTAGGATGTTACAGATGCATAAAATGAATAAGATAGTAAGAACTTAAGGAAATATAAAAGACATAATTGTATTTTGTCAACTAGCTCAAGGACCTGCAAGTCAGCACTAAACTCGTAACAAAGGGCAGTAGATTCACTGCACGAACAAAGCCGTCAATTGGGAAAAAACAACAGAAACAACAAGAACAAAGTTCTAATGCAATTAACCAAGAAGAACTATTACCATGCATATATCCATGAATCTTAGTATAAACTACAGTTCTCATACATCACGCACATAGCACGAAAATAGAAGCACACACATTACAGTCAAGGTGGGTGTTTATTGCCTATGAAATGCAAGTAAATATGGCCATTCAAATGTTACATTTAAGGTTAATTGTGTTGCTAGAAAAGAAGAAAACCAAAAGAAAAAAAATATAGAAGGAAAAATAACATCTTAAGAAATATCTAGACAAGGTAAAGATAGTGGAGTTTATGAAAACCAGTAGTGAATGTTGTCTAGCACTATCAAAAGCGACAATGTCTCTTCCAAAAGTTATAAAACTGGTGGACACTAGATTTTCAAGAGACGTAGAAGGCACATAAAAATGAACAATAGACGCTAATAAGACACTGGAAGGAAGAACGAGGCAAGTACTCATTGTCAAGTAGCTCCGAGATCTACAACTGGGCACACATGAGCAACATTCACGAGATTGACTTGCATGTATAGGACTCGGTAAAAAAAATTTAAAAATAAAAAATGCTAGCATATATAAACGTTAATCCCTAAAAGCATAATATTCCCAAATAATGTATCTCCAGTCTACAACCACCTAAAAAAGAAGCATAATATTCCCAAATAATGTATCTCCAGTCTACAACCACCTAAAAAGACGGAAAGGTGCTGCTGAAGTGGAGCAAATACCTGGTAGAAAGGTTCCCCATCCAACGAGCCCCTTGCCGACCACTACCTCTCATCTTCTAGGCAGGGCGAATGGCAGAACGCTCCACCGTCACGCCCACTGGTTTGCATTTACATAGGTAAAACAGTTAGGGTTTCACATAAGGGAAGAGGCGAAATAGGGTTATGAATAGGGTTTCAAAGAAGGGAAGAGGTGAAACGGGGTTAGGGTATTACACAAGATTGGGGTTGTAGAGGTGAAACAGGGTTAGGGTAAGGGTTTCAAAGAGGGGAAGAGAAGAAACAGGGTTAAGATTAGGGTTTCGAAGAAGGGAAGATGTGAGAGTTACGGTTTCAAAGAAGGGAAGAGGTGAAATAGGGTTAAGGTTTCAAAAAACGAAACAGAAGTGAGGCTCGAAGTTGCAGCCGCTTTCTCCTTCTTCACCACCTCTCCCTGCCCAGCGCCTGGTCCCTCCGCTTCTCCCGCTGTTGAAGACCATTCCATGGTGGGCAGTGGAGAAAAAGGAAGGAGAGAAAAAAGGAGGAGAAAGGCACACGAACCACAAAGGTCTGACAACGGTCACTTCAGTACGCTCGGCATAAAAGGTTTTCTGTGTGCATTTGAAATGAAACCCCCAGACGCACGTGATGGTTTGGGTTCGATATGTTGGGCTCTAAATGGAGTGGATTAATGTGATGATGTCCGGACCGGTTAAACTCCGTTAACGTTTAGACGGAAGTCTAGAATATGGATGGAGGCTTTTTGAGTGGCATTTACTTTTACGCCAAAGGATCGTTTGGTGCATGGCAAAATGTCTGAACACATTACAAACAGCATGCTTTTCTCGTACTTGGAACTGCTGTAAATCCTTTTAAGTTAACTATTTCGTATGTTTTGGTGTGACTTAAATTGTCGTATTTCAAAAATGATCCACCTCTAAAATCTTCTGTTATGCAGATTTCGATTTTTAATCTAAAATTCCAATAAATGTAAACCAAAATGGATGACTTTAAAGTCTAAGATTTAATTTTCATTGATTCTAGAACTGATAATTTTACGACATACCGAATGGGCCTTTAAAGAGTTGTTTGTTTAAATGCAAGACTTTGTAATTCATCGATTTTAAAATCACTAATATTTGAGACCAGTGAAATTTAATGGTTTTGAAATCGAAAAGTATTTGTTTGGTTACTTTGTTAAATAAGACAACAGAACGTCGAAACCTTCTTGTTTTAGTTTACAATAGACCTTTCTTAAAAACTAAAACAAAGAAATAGACCTACCAACTGGGCACACAAGGCCTACACAAGCCACAAGGTTTTGACCTACACTGTTTTACATCATACAAAACATCCAAATATACTGATGTGGCAGAATTCGATTCGGCCCATTAAAACAAGTCCAACACAGATCAGTCCAACAGCAACAGTAAGAAGCCCCCTGGCAGTCTTCGGCCCGTTAGCGGCCCAGAGCCCTTCGGCCCGGTAAGCAGCCCAGTGGTCTTCGGCCCGTCTGCGGCCCAGCAATATTTGGCCCATCAGCGGCCCGATAGCCTTCGGCCCGCTAGCGGCTCGGCAGCCCCTCGGCCCAATAGGCGCCAGCCCATTAAACGGCATCTGACCCTTCAGCGACTCAACCCCCTTCGGCCCAATAGCTGTGTCCAGCCCACTCCGGTGGAGGGACTAGGCACTATGGCGGTTTACCAGTAAGCCCAGAACATAGTGCTATATCGGCTACCACCGTTAAGCATCCTCTATCATCCGCTATAAATACACCGCTATTTATTGCCAAAAGGATGTCTTCGTGACCCTCAAGGACTATAGTCCGAAAAGCATTAAAGCTAGCTCTTCCACCTCTTTGACTTTTGAATCGAATCATCTTCAGAAGCTAACTTGACCGTCGGAGGGGGTTCCTAAGGACCAAAAACCCGGGACTCCTACTGACCGGTTCTTCTTCTTCTTTCCCTCCCGCAGGGTTCGGTTCGAATCATCGCCGACCTCTCCGAGTCGGTCTCGGTCGCCGACCTCGGACTTCTTCCTCCGGTCTCGACGCCGTTCTCCGGCTGATCTTCTTCGCCCGAAGGTGCCTCGGCTCCGCTTCGGCCGCCCTTCGACCGGAGGAACTTCGGACGCGCCTTCCGAAGGCTAGCCCTCATCCGGCCGGGCGACCCTCGGCTTCGGATCTTCGACCGTGTCTCCGCTTTCATCGCCTTCCGGATCCCCGTCGGGCCTCTTCACCGATCCGACCCAGCTCCGGATCCCAAACTTCGGATTCCAGCCTCGGAATCCGATCGTGATAGCTTCGGCTACATCACGTGGCGCCATCGCGGCCGAAGAAGAATCGCCCCTCGGCGCTTCAGGAGGCGACGAGAGCGGGGCCCTGCGTACAGCAGTTGGCCTCTTGGCTGCCGGAGGAGGCTCTGTCTCGCCGGCCTCGTCCGCCCGGCCTCGCTTCGATGATCGGCCGCCCCTCCGGACGACCGACTTTCCTTTTCTCTCCCTTTCAAGAGCAGCAGCAGCAGCGCGGCCCTCGACGGAGGCCGCTGTCGTGATCGCGGCCCGAACGCTTAGGGCCACGCCCCGTCCGGCCCCTCCCGCCTCCTCCGGTCGGGACGATTGAGGTCGGCCGGTCTGCTGAGTCATCCGGCTGAGGAGGCCTCGAATTCCAGACATTGCTGCAAAACAAAAGAAAGAAGGGTTAATGATCCACAATGCACAAACTCTACAACTCAAGACCGACTTACTCTTGGCCGAAGCCTCAGCACCCTCTGCGGCCGGAGGAGCTTCGGCCGGAGGCGCGACCTTGGCAATTCCTTCAGTCTCCTCCGGAACCTCCTCGGGAGGAAGATAAGGAGAGACCCGCGGAGGATCCTTCGTCTGATCCGGCCACGCCCCAGCCTGCACGAGCTGCTCCGTCTCATTGAAGAGCTCCGCGATATCATACGGAGCCGAGGCGTCTATAAGGCTCACTATATGAAGCTGATCAGGATTGAGAGTAGGCGGATCAGAGAGGCCATCGGCCAAGGCTGCCCACTTAGTGGGAAAGGGCCACACACCCTTCTCATTCTCCGGGAGAGAGACCAAGATGAAGTTCCTCTTCCAATTATGAATGGACGAGGGCTTCCCAGAAAAGATACTCCGGCTGAGACGAGGGACAAAACTATACCACTCGGATCTCTCCTGCCGTTGTATCTTGAAGAGATAGCGGAAGATGTTTACCGAAGGAATAACATCAATGAGGGCGAACACAGCCAAAAAGGCATAGACTGTGCGCCAAGAGTTGGGAAAAAACTGAGACGGGGCCAGCCCGTAGAAGCATAGAAGGTTGATGACGAAGGTAGAAAGAGGAAGGCGAAAACCCGCCCGGAAGCTCTCCTCATAAATGGAAAAGCTACCCGGACGAGGAGAATTGGCCCTGGTGTTCGAACCGGGCCGATAAGGGGTCATCCACGAAGGAAATTGATAATAAGAGGCAAGGTATCTGACCCCATCATTAGTGAGAGAGCAGACTGCTTCCGAAGCAGTCTCGGGACGACGACGACCAGAGGAGGAAGCCTGGCCCGGGGCGAGAACTTCTTTGGCCCCCTTGGCGCTAGACGATTCGGCCTCGTCCGCCATGGCAGAAACAAGGGAGTTCGAAGAAAGGGGAGATGATAAGGAAGACTCAGGAGACTGGGACGGAGTATAATCTTCGGCTGGAGAACTGCTATCAGCCGAGGAAGAACTGTGGGACATGAATCGTGCGGATGGAGAAAGGAAATTGAGGCTTACCCTCAAAGAAAGATCTCATCGATCAAACACCGCCTCTCAAGCAATAGGAACTCTCCCGGCAACGACTCCGGGCGATGGAGAGCTCCCGGCGACAAGCAACGCACTCGGAAGCACCTTCAAATGGCTAGCCCTTCGCCGGAGAAGCAAGAAAGCTCGGATGCTCGCAGGGAAGTGCAGGCGCAGGAAGGAGGAAGCGGAACAGTGCCCTGCGGAGGGTTCCTATTTATAGGCTAAGTTCAAAGACACCCCCCGCCGAAATCAACGGCCAGGATCATCTCCCTCATCAACATCGCCTCTCAGATGCACGCCACGTGCACCGTCCTTCGGTAATGATGACGGCCCGACTCCGAGAATCGAGGCAAGATAATTAATGGCCGAAAGCGGTCCGACCATTCGGCTGATCACTCGGATGCCCGCCACATGTTCCGATCCATGGACTAAGGAGAGAAGAGGCGGCAATCCGAGTAGAGCCTCGGACAGAGAGCCGGGTGACCCGCGATCCGCGTACGGCCAGGATCCCTTTGTGTTTCTAACGGAGCGGCCGGATGCGCGACGTGTGTCCTGTGTTTCTTCGCGACGCGACCATTCTGACGGAAAAGTCGACGTCCGTCCTGTCCATTTAATGAGCCTGACATGCCCAGCGGCCTCGTCTCTTCGCGTTCAAGAGCGAGGACATTCCGTCACTACATCTCGAACAAAGGCGATTAATGGCTACTGACCCTCGGCCGACCGATGGCATTATTTCTTCTTAACAAGACAGAAAGCCTCAGATAGCACCTATCGCGTGATTCCTCAAAGGAGGCTTTGGATTATACTCTCGCCATCTCAAATATGAGGAAGACAAGAGTGGGGGGCTATGTGATGTGGCAGAATCCGATTCGGCCCATTAAAATAAGCCCAACACAGATCAGTCCAACAGCAGCAGTAAGAAGCCCCCTGGCAGTCTTCGGCCCGTTAGCGGCCCAGAGCCCTTCGGCCCGGTAAGCAGCCCAGTGGTCTTCGGCCCGTCCGCGGCCCAGCAACATTCGGCCCATCAGCGGCCCGATAGACTTCGGCCCGCTAGCGGCTGGGCAGCCCCTCGGCCCAATAGGCGCCAGCCCATTAAGCGGCATCTGGCCCTTCAGCGGCCCAACCCCCTTCGGCCCAATAGCCGTGTCCAGCCCACTCCGGTGGAGGGACTAGGCACTATGGCGGTTTACCAGTAAGCCCAGAACATAGTCCTATATCGGTTACCACCGTTAAGCATCATCTATCCTCCGCTATAAATACACCGCTATTTATTGCCAAAAGGATGTCTTCGTGACCCTCAAGGACTATAGTCCGAAAAGTATTAAAGCTAGCTCTTCCACCTCTTTGACTTCTGAATCGAATCATCTTCAGAAGCTAACTTGATCGTCGGAGGGGGTTCCTAAGGGCCAAAAACCCGGGACTATTACTGACCGGTTCTTCTTCTTCTTTCCCTCCCGCAGGGTTCGGTTCGAATCATCGCCGACCTCTCCGAGTCGGTCTCGGCCGCTGACCTCGGACTTCTTCCTCCGGTCTCGACGCCGTTCGCCGGCTGATCTTCCTCGCCCGAAAGTGCCTCGGCTCCGCTTCGGCCGCCCTTCGACCAGAGGAACTTCGGACGCGCCTTCCGAAGGCTAGCCCTCATCCGGCCGGGTGACCCTCAGCTTCGGATCTTCGACCGTGTCTCCGCTTTCATCGTCTTTCGGATCCCCGTCGGGCCTCTTCACCGATCCGACCCAGCTCCGAATCCCAAACTTCGGATTCCAGCCTCGGAATCCGATCGTGATAGCTTCGGCTACATCATATACCATAAAATGTACCAACTTGTTTACATTACCCTATTTTGCACCCAAAGAAACAATCCCTGAAGGGAGGATTTCAAGATTTCAGAAGGTAAAAGGGGGATACAACTAAAACAAATGAGTGCATGTCCTGTCAAACTTTAAGATTCTCCCCAAAATTTAAAACGTAAATTTGAGACACTTGAAAATCTTAATAAAAGAAGTAAGAGTGAGTGAATCACTCCCCGCCATAATTAGGCTCAATAGCCAATACACTATAATAGTGCAAACAAATGCACCCTTATATCATTATCAAATCAAGTCTTAGGGCACATTTGTTAATGTTCATATCCCGTATTTTTTTAAAGAGACCTATTACAATTCTCCTACAATCTTAAAATATTTAGATTCCCCCTCAAATCTAAATAAGTGTAATACCTTGAAATTTAATAATAAAAGATTTAGAGGAATCATACATCCAACACAATTTTGTGTAAACAATCAAAACTTTTAGACTATAGTTTCTCGAAGAAGTCTCATGTTAATTCAATCTTTGAAGCTTTTGATTGAAGTCAAAAAGTATTCAAGAACGTACAACAGGTTCCTACCTTTCATTCTTCTCTTCTTATCTTATAGGAGACTAGTCTAGTTTTAAAATCTCATATTGATTCAATTTTGTTTCACTTTCAAGCATTTGAAATCTTTGTGACGTTCGTCTTTGTCATTTCCATGATTTGGATGTTTTATTATTTGAAATATGTCTAGATGTCAAAGTGTATTGAAGTTATACATAATCAAATTGTCCTTACAAGCAAAGTATAGCATAGAAATCTAGGAGGATAAATTTACAATTTTGAAATGTCATGGTAAAGGACAATTTACGTAAGAATATAACTAACCTTAAAAACATAAATATAAAAATTACAATAAATTTAATTATGGGAAAGCATAAAAATATCTCTTGAAAAATGAACTCATAAGCTTTTTAAATCCTCAGTTATTGGTTCATTAGCTTCCGTCTGTTTTGATAAGCTTTAGGGTCAGTTTGTTTGGGGAAAAAGGAGTCGAATAGGATGACTTATGACGTTTATTCCGCGAATCCGAGTTTGAGAGCGCGGATGCGTTATTTTTGACACGGATGCCTTATTTTCTAAATAAGTGGAATAACTCAACTCACCTAAAACACTCGAATTGCTTATTCCTAGAATAATAAAAAAATGCTCTAAAAAGAATTCTTGTTGTTCTAGATATAAGAGATCTGGTTATAGGAAATCCGAAATACGTATCCATGAAACAAACCGGCCCTTAGAGAATTAACAGGACTTTGTACCCTCCTCCCTTAAACCAGCAATGAAGGCATGTAAAGGATAAAGCTTGAGTGCACTATGGGTTAAAATATTTCATATATTTTTCATCTTTTTTCTTCTAATTAAACCAAAGAAGCGCATTACCGTACCATATAACCAACTAGCCCTTTTTTGGTTCTCTTGGTCTACAAGTTGAAATGAAAGGAGGATGTGTAGAGGAAGATCGCATCAACTTCAAGTCTAGCACGAGGACTAAGTAGGTTTTCCATCAAAAGTGGTAGGCAAATGATGAGGTGATCCCTGGTTTTTTGTTGGTAAATCCATATTTTAAACAAATTTATTTTACTATGTGATGAGGGGAAATTGAGGTCAGCCCAATTTGGCCCATTAAGTGCGCAAGCCCAGAGGCCCGCAGCCGTCCAGGGATGGCGCAAGGGTCCACGGGGCACTCAAAGACTCGGCCCGCATGGTAAAGGGTGGATCCTGGGCCCATCAGCCCCGAGATTCAGGATCTTCCAGCACAGTCCCATCACTTACCCTCAGGATCTCGGAAAGGCCTCCACTCCGATTATGATGAGATCATACTAATGAGACTGATCACTTAAACACACATATTTTTAACAGTTCCTAGTCGGAGGATATCCGAGAAAGACATCGGATATCCGGTTAGACTAGTACATATTCCTCCTGCTTATATGATGAGGGTGATTGATCTCATAGTCACTTGTGTGGAGACACTAAGGCGAATCTGTAGGTGCTCATTAGAGAATGAGTTCACTGAACTGATCCGACTGAATCGTTGGATGGTATAGTACCTCACTATCAACCAGCTTGATTCTATTGTCACAGTTGCGTAGATGGTCTCCAAACCTGAGACACTAAGGACACCTTATTGATGGGTTTTTGCACTTTGACCTTGGTTTACGGATCTCTATTCATGAGATTCTAAAGAGCTAAGGATCGAGTACAGCGGAATACCGTCAAAGAGAATTGAGTGTCAATTGTAACGACCCCCTGTCGGCCAGTTCAGTCATACCAGCTTACTACGAACCGAAGGGACCCGTTAACAGCAGGAACAACCCGAACATGACTTGTACAGTTAAAGTTGAGCACTTTGTATGTAAATAAACAAAACACTTCATATTGATGACATACACAGTGCATTACAGTATATCAAGTCTAGGGATACAACATGTAAGTTATATAGGGACTGGACTTACAAAAATAACCTATGTTCAACTAAACTAAGCATGTAGAGATTCCTCGGTTCCCCCAAGAAGGTCATTTCCTGAAATGGGGTTAAATAGTGTGGGTGAGTTTACCGACTCAGCAAGCACATGATACCACTACATGGCTTATTATATATATAAACGTAAAAAGACAACATGATATTACTACATAATCATCGCATGATAGAATATAACATAACAAACTTCAACTAACATAGAGATCATGGCAAATCATGGCATGCTCAAGAGAGCATGGCGTAGCATGGTATGGCATGGGTATAAACATAAAGATTCATGGCGTGACTTGACTTAAACATGGTGTGGCATGTCCTGAGTATAAGCATAATAGAGGCATGACATAGCATCATGGCATGATGAAAAAATCATGGAATAGTATGAAGTCATAAATAATTATAGCATACAAATAGCATGAATCTTTCCACTTATTTAACGGATATACATCCAAACCACAACATGAGGAGGTTTGCATGATGTGCAGCCAGTGAAGCAAATGTCCACTGGCGATTCCACTGCGCAGCAGGGAGACCCACCCGTCCCACCTGGACCAGAAAAATCATACCCAGGATTTACCCGTTTGCCTCGGGTTGTGTCTTTTAATTATGTCCGCCTCACACAGATGCTTGTATGATTCGGACGCATGGACTCCTAAGGTGGCATTGTCCATAGCATGTTCGATTTTGACATGGGAGACTTGTAGAAATGAAATTTAGGCATTAGTTGGGGATCCATTTAGGCTCTTATATCATTTCGGCCACATAATGGCTTAATAGCATCTTCTTAAATTTGTAGGAAAATATATGTTTGAAAACAGGCCATTCGCAATAGGAAAATAACCATGCAGAAAGAACCATGTACTTGCCTTTTAACCAAGAGCTCTCTTGGACATAGCAGTAACCTCCTCCTACACGTGCGAAGAATCCCGCGAACAGCTCCCACTCTCGCTTTAAATCTCTCTCTCTCCCTCTCTCTCTTGGACGTAGGCAAGGAGGAAGAAGGGGAAGGTGGGAAGGAAGGGAATGGGATGGGGAGAAATGGGAGAACCACCATCCTATTTATAGAAGGAGAAGGGAGGCTTAAAGGAGGGTTACTTGGGGGTTAGATTAACTAGGGTCGGGTTACTTAAGGGTTAAGTTACTTGATGGCCAAGAAACCAGGTTAGATTAACTAGGGTTAAGTTACTTGATGGCCAAGAAACCTTACCAGTATCCTTTTATCCTTTAGTGGTATCTTTTAGTACTTTTACACTTTAGTCTATGTATTTTTTTATAATTGTATTTATACGCTTATTCAGTAGTTTGTCACCGAATTTAACTTCTTTTTGGTGATTTGATGACACTTCTAGATATCTTGAAAATTATACTTAAGACCTTCTAAAAATCATCAATCACATTTTTAACCTCAAACTTTCATAATTACGTTTATATTTTTTCGGTATTTACGAATATATCCTCCTCTTTTTTATTTTTTTATTTTTTATAATTATATATGTGTTGGCATGTAACTGTAATCTTGTAGGTCCTTACATCAATACAGAATCATTCGCTCTCGATACTTAGGGAGGGAATGCTCTAGGAAGGATGCGTGGGAGTCTCTGGCTAGGGTGGATGATAATATCGGGAAATAAGTTCTTCGATATTATACGGCAGCGTCCGATCGAAGTGAGTCGACTGGTTAGTATTTGACGGTACACTATATCCTGAGTTGACTCGAGAGCATTGTACGAATGAAAGATTATATCAACGCAGTAACTGTCGACGGAAAGGTTCCATGAGTGGGTTGTTTAACCCCAATACCTTCCAGATTCACGCGGTGTTGCTTGGCACCAACGTGATCGGAGGCCTGATCGAATTTAGTGTGCGATATTGATTTGGTTGATTAATTAATTAATTTAAGTTCCTAATTAATTAATTAAGTCAGTGAGGAGTCACTGGGCTTATTGGTCATTAACCGGACTGGTAATTGGGCCTAGAGGGTCACATGCAAATGATTCTCAAGGCGATAAGCGATAGATTTAAAGTAGGTTTTATATTAAACCAGGGATTTTTATGAAAAATCACATGGTTAATATAAAATGTAGCGAACAGGACTCTCTCCCTCTCTCTCTGGTGCCCCAGCTCTCTCCCCTCTCAAAAGACAGTTCCGCCCTCTTCTCCAACTCTCGTTCAATGGAAAATCGACCGTGGGTAGCGGCGATCATTGCGGCGAACGACGAAGGGTTTGTGGGCTGTGAGGAACAAGAAATGAGAGGAAATCTACCACGAGGATAATCGCGTGGACTTCGCTAGAGGCCGGTCATTTGCGCGGCTGGCGATGTCACACCGACGGAACCATTCGGAAGTGGGTTCGAATCTGTGCACGATAATTTCCAGTTACCCTAATATTCGGTTTTGTTTATTCGAAACGGACTGGGATCGCAACATATTAATTTTTGTTTTTCCGTTGCGATTGCGATCCTAAGAAACTAGAGAACCCAACAGTAGTATAAGAGCCATGTTCCATTGTTTCTCATCCATTTTGGTCTTCGAAATTAGTTTTTCCATGAATAATTTCATGCTTTAGTTTGATTGTTTGTCATATGTGTATTTATACGATAAGCACATATCAATTGGATCAAAAAAAATATATCTGCAAAAATCAAAATTTAATTTGGGGATTTTCAGAGTTCGTCATACGATGAAGAACGGGGTTCTTGCTGGCGCCATTTGGAAGTTGTTGGTGGTTGGGGAGGTCGAACAACATGCCTAGAGAGTCTTAGGTTCATGTTGATCACCGCCGACACCAAGGCCGCCGCCAGGAGAGGCCGTTGAAGGAGCCCGAGGGGTCTTCTTCTTCATTTTACGTTTGAAGAAACCAAAAACTAGTGAGGAAAGGACACTTAAGTAGCAAGTTTGGGGCATCTCTGGCGAGCCCACCGGCATTGGAGGGGTCTCCGACGGGATTGGGCGACGTCAGTGGGGCCGGGGCATCGGCCACCAACAATACTATCACCCCCCCTCCCACCGCCATGTCCACCTGCAATATGTTGCAGGTTACGGTTTCGGTGGTGGTGGGGGGGGGGGGGGTGTGTTAGGTGCGGGTTGGGTTGGGGCACTAGGAGCCAGGTCAGGTTGGGACATTTTGGGGGGGGGGGGGGGGGGACCTCTGGCCGGTCTGGCTCGGGCTGGCCCTGAACCTGGTTCGAGCCAAGCACCCAAGTGGCTCAACCTACACCCTATTTACCTTTTCCTTTTAAACCATTTCTCCAATTAAACCCCAATTATCCCATTAAATTAAAATTAAATTTTAACTTTAAAATTTAAAACTATTTTGAAATTTAAATTTATTATTCAATTTTATTTAACTGGGCATTAATGATTTTAGGATCATTATTATTAACAAATTGTTCTTAATTAATTAGAGTTAGTTATTAATTTAAGTGTTAAATTAATAATTAATTTTAATTGACTAATTTAAGTGTTAAATTAGTAATGATTAGTTAATTATGGTTAATTGTTAATGTAAGTGTTAAGTTAATGATTAATTTTAATTAACTAATCTAAGAGTTAGATTATTAGTTAATAAATAATTAGAGTTGATGATTAATTTAATTATTAAATTAGTAATTAACTTTAATTTACTAATCTAAGAGTTAGATTTGTAATTGATTATTAATAGTCTAATTGTTAGATTATTAATTTTAATTGACTAATTTAAGTGTTAAATTAGTAATTATTAGTTAATTAGAGTTAATTGTTAATTTAAGTGTTAAGTTAATGATTAATTTTAATTAATTAATCTAAGAGTTTGATTAAGAGTTATTAATTTATTAGTGTTAATTATTAGTTTAAGAGTTAAATTAATAATTAACATTAATTAACTAATATAAGAGTTAGATTAGTAGTTAATAAATAATTAGAGTTGATTATTAATTTAATTATTAAATTAGTAATTAACTTTAATTGACTAATATAAGAGTTAGATTAGTAATTAATTATTAATAGACTAATTGTTAGATTATTAATATTGATTAATCGAAATGTTAGATTATTTTTAATTATTAGAATTGTTCTAATGACAAGGAATATTATGGAATTATTAATTTTGGAGTGTGTGCACATGTGATGTGTATTTTATATGTTTTTAAATTTGACGAAGATAATAAATGTGTTTTTAAAATTCAAATTCAAATTTTGATTGGAACCTAGTTTTTTGATAGTCAAAATTATTTAATTTTGAAACTCTTTTATTTAGCCATGTGATATGTTTCTCATGTGTTGATTCGTTAAAACACACCGTGGTTATGTATATACACCTCTTACATTATTCATGTGATGAATGATATGTGTGGATCGTAGATGAATGATGGAAAGTTTATTAATTGTTAATAAATAGAGGTTTGCATACCTCTTCTTCTCTTATACTCCGATGTACATCTACCTCCCTCTCTTTTGTATTCGTTATAAGGCCTTCTTCAATTTATACGTAAATTTAGAATTTAATGTAATATGATCGAGGCAACTGAGGAATGAGCGAGGATGATCCATAGCTGCAACCAGGAAGACGATTCAATAGAGATCATTTGCCTATGAGTTTGCAGGATTGTCCAATGTAATAATTATGTTAGATAATGTGTGCGTTTGACTGTTGGCGCCAGTCAAACCCACTGTGCTATCCATGACCACGCTAGACTTGTATGTGATACAATGTTTTTATTTTGATTATGAATCAAAGCATATATCATATCTAGTAAATATATACTATATATTTATATTATCACCTAAGTGAGACCAAGATAAAAGTTATCTAAAAACCCTCACTAAATTATAAGCCGTAACGTGAGTAGTGAAGAACTTATCGCGTGGTCCTCTATCGTTATAGTCATAGGATTTGAATTACTTTAGGAAGGTTTGTTGTGCTATCCAGAAAGCATGTTTAATTGTAAGCAGAGACTACGGCTATGGCATAAGATGCTCATAGATTGGGGTAGAGGAACCAAATAGCCTTATTGTGTTATCCACAAGGGCTACATGCAAATCTATGCCCGTCACATGATGATGGTAATGCTTAGACCATAATTAATGATTTGTTGTGCTATCCACAAGGCCATTAAATCTCTGGGGACTGAAGTTATGATCGGATATTGCAAGGAGTTATAAGTCCCATGAGATAGGTGTTCTTTGATTGCATTACAGCTTGTTGTGCTATCCACCAGGCTGTATTACAAGTCATTGAGATTATGATCCCCACTAGGAGATTATTGACATCTCTCGTTCTGTATAAATGAGGTTTATACAGTCCGTCGAAAATTAGTGGGAGCTAAAACTTGATTAAAAGTCTATATCATGTTTTATATTTAATAATTGAACATCTGTTAAAATTAATGTTATTTTAGATAATATTGAGAAATTAATGTCATCGAATAACCCACTCCGAGGTATACTTGATGACAATCTTTTAATAGGTCCGAACTACTTAGATTGACTCATAAACCTGAAGAATGTCTTCAGATCTGAGCTAAGTGCCTATGTCCTTGGATTTGATCCTCCTGTTGAACCGACATTAGATGACGCTGAGGCATAGATGATTATATGGAAGAGTAAGAGGTTAGAAGCTATTAGGATTCTTTTACCCAATGAGATGCAAACTGACCTCACCCTTGCCTCACTCCCTGTATCATCTGCACCGTTCACTGTTGATTTCAACACGAACAAGATACAAACCACGTTGCTTGAGCTTCATAATATGCTCACAACTGCAGGGGGAAACCTCGCGAAGGAAAAGCCTAATGCCCTCTTAATTGGTGAGATCAATAAGATGAGGAAAATTGTTGTTGCCTTTGAGAAAGGTAAAAGCAAGAAGCTGAATAAGCTAATGTCGTTGGCCAGCCTCGGCGCCATCAAGCAGAAGCGCGACGAATCCTTGCGGGACTACATCACCCGTTTTCACCACGAGGCCCTCTGGGTTCCAAAGTTGGAGGTGTCCTCTGCTACGACTGCTCTAACTCAGGGGACCCGAGATGAGTCGCTCCGAAGAGCCATTATCCTCGGGGGCCCCTATTAGTCTTAGGTGGCCTACAAGACAATCTGACTATATAAATCTCGTTCGTTTATTAATAAAAATGACATTATTTCATTATGTGTAAATTCGTATTGTTATCGTTTCATAATGAAGTCCGTGAATATGTGCGATAGTAATCAGATTATGATGAGATCATACTAATGAGACTGATCACTTAAACACACATATTCTTAATAGTTCATAGTCGGAGAATATCCACACATACTAATGAGACTGCCAGGTGCGCAAATGCCCGGCCTCTAGCGAAGTCCACGCGATCCACCTCGCGGTGGATTTCTTCTCGATCCTTGTTCCTCGCAGCCTATGAGCGGTTCGTCGTTCGTTGCAACGACCGCCGCAATGCACGGTTGAATTTCCGTTGAACGAGAGTCGGAGAAGACGGTGGAGCAAACCCACAGCAGAGGGCCAGCTTGGGGCACCAAAGAGAGAGGGAGAGAGGAGGGGGTGGCCAGCGTTGAGCAGTAGTCTGGCCTGCTCAGCCCGTACGTTACATTTTATATTAACTGTGTGATTTTTCATAAAAACCCCCGGTTAGATATAAAACCCACTTTTTAATCTGTCGCCTTGGGAATCATTTGCGTGTGACCTTCTAGACCCAATTACCAGTCCGGTTAATGGTCCAATAAGTCCAGTGACTCCGTACTGACTTAATTAATTATTTAATAACTTATATTAATTAATTAATCAACCGAATCAATGCCGCACATTAAATTTACTCGGGCCTCCGATCACGTTGGATGCCAAGCAACACTGCGTGAACCCAGAAAGTATTAAGGTTAAGCAACCTGCTTTTGGAACCTTCCCGTCGACAGTTACCGCGTGGATATAATCCTTCATTCGCACAATGCTATCGAGTTAACTCAGGGTATGGTGTACCGTCAAACCCTAATCGGTCAATCTCGGATGCTGCCGTATAATATTGAAAAACTCCTTTCCCGATATTATCGTCCGCCTTGGCCAGCGACTCCCGCGCATCATTTCTAGAGTATTCTCTCTCTAAGTACCGAGAGCGAATGATTCCTTATTGACACTCAATTCTCTTCTACAGTGTTCCGCTGCACCCGATCCTTGGCTATTTAGAATCCCGTGAATAAAGATCCGTAAACCAAGATCAAAGTGCAGAAGTCCACCGACAAGGTGTCCTTGGTGTCTCAGGTTTGGAGACCATCCACGCAACTGCGACAATAGAATCAAGCTGGTTGACAGTGAGGTACTATACCATCTCGCGATTCAGTTGGATCTGTTCAATGAACTCATTATCTAATGAGCACCTATAGATTCGCCTTAGTGTCTCCACACAAGTGACTATGAGATCAGTTACCCTCATCATATGAGCATGAGTAATATGTACTAGTCTAATCGGATACCCGATGTCTTTCTCGAATATCCTCTGACTAAAAACTGTTAAGAATATATGTGTTTAAGTGATCAGTCTCATTAGTATGATCTCCTCATAATTTGATCACTATTGCACATATTCACGGACTTCATTATCAGACGATAATTATATGAATTTACACATAATGAAATAAAGGCATTTTATTAATAAATGAATAATATTTACATAGTCAGATTGACTTGTAGGCCACCCAAGACTAACGACCTCCTACTTGGACTAAAGCCAATCACCTTTATGCAATAAACCTATAGACTCTAGGTGACGCTCAAATACATTTTGAGCCAATGGCTTTGTCAGTGGATCTGTTACATTGTTGACTGCTGGAACTCTTTCCACCACTACATCTCCTCTGGAAATGATCTTTTTGATAAGATGAAAGCGCCTCAGAATATGCTTCGACTTCTGATGAGACCGTGACTCTTTCGCTTGTGCAATGGCTCAATTGTTGTCCCACAACAGTGGAACATGATTAAAGATGCTGGGACGAATTTTATTTAAGGGGGAGAGGATGTAAAGACCTACAAAATTATACCTACATGAAAAGTTTACTTACAATTTTAGGAAATTTATGAGACCATTGAATGATAATAAGTTTTACCAATCGATAAACAATTATGAAAAAGAGTATATACGTAAATACGAAAAAAGTATAAACGTAATTTTGAAAAGTTAATGTCCTGTAATGCAATAGGTAATTTTCATAACGTCTTAAGTGTAATTTGTAAGGCTTTTAGTAGTGTACTCAAATCACCGAAAATAAATTAAATTCGATGAAGAAAGTGCTGAATGAGGGTATGAAGCCAATTACGAAGGATATAGGGACTTAAAAGTAAAAGTGCTAAAGGATACTGCTAAGGTTAAGGATACTGGTAAAAGATATTGGTAGGATAGCTTGGCCCCCAAGAAACCCATGCCACCTCACCCTGACACTTGTCGCAACCTTGTTAATCCCTTTCCTAAAGGGACACATGTTCCACATCTAAAGGATCTTAAAAGAGACACTTGTATCCATCCAAAGCCATGCCACCCCTATAAATAGGGGGGGTTGAATCTCTTCTCCTCCCTTCTTGTCCACCTTCTATAGAGAGAGAGAGTGGAGAGAAAGAGAGAGAGAGAGAGAGGTAGAAAGGAAGAGAGGAAGGAAGAAAGAGAGGGAGAAAGGAAGAGAGAAAGCTTTAGAGTGGGAACAAGAGCTATTTGGGGTTCTTCGCACGTGTAGGAGGAGAAGGTTCTTGCTGTGTCCAAAAGAGCTTCTGACTTAAAGGTAAGTACATAGTTCTTTCTGCATGGGCCTAAATCCCATTTCTATAAGTCTCCCTTGTTAAAATCGAATATGATACGGACAATGTCACCTTAGGAGTCTATGCGTCCGAATCATACAAGCATTCGTGTGAAGCAGACATAATTAAAATATGCAACCCGAGGGAAATGGGTAAATCTTGGGTACGGTTCTCCCGGTCCAGGTAGGACAGGTAGGTCCCCCTACTGCATAGTGGAAGCGCCAATGGGCATTTGCCTTACCACTGGCTGCACGTCATGCCAACCTCTTCATGTTATGGTTTGGATGCATGTCCATTAAATAAGTGAAAAGATTCATGTTGTTCGTATGTTATATATGTTTATGACTTCATGCTATATCATGATCTTTTAACTATGCCCTTTATGCTATGCCATGTCCGTATTATGCTCGTATTTATGCCATGCTGCTATGTTAAGATCAAGTCATGCCATGTTATGAACTTTATGTTTATACTTACGCCATGCCATGCTATACCATGATCTTGTGATCATGCCATAATTCGCCATGACCCCTATGTTAGCTGAAGCTTGTTATGTTATATTCTATCATGACATGAGTATATGATATTATCATGTTGTCTTTCTACGTTTATATATATGATAAGCCATGTAGTGGTATCATGTGCTTGCTGAGTCAGTAAACTCAGCCACACTATTTAACGCCTTTTAGGAGAGGACCTTCCTGGGGAAAACGAAGAATCTCTACGATCTTAGTCTAGTTGAGTAGAGCTTATTTTTGTAAGTCTAGTCCTTATGTAAACTTACAAGTTGTACCTTAGATTGATGTACTACAATGTATTGTATATAACATCAACATGAAAGTGTTTTGTTTAATTACATGCACAGTGCTCAACCTTAACTGTACAAGTCATGTTCGGGTTGTTCACGCTATTAACGGGTCCCTTTGGTCGAAGTACGTTGGTACGACCGAACCGGCCGATAGGGGGTCGTTACAACAAACCATGGACCCCTCGCTAGAGTTCATTGCACCTTCAACGAAAGGAGATATTACTGTTGCTGTCATGGAGAAAGAGGATGCTCGTGATTTGGAAGATTCTTGGAGGTTTCCTGTCATGGGAGCATAGGTATGAAGCTTTCCTTTAAGCCTTTGTACTCATTTATTCAGATTGCTTGGAAGTCGGAAGGATCTTTTGATCTTCTCATGAGGGATCAAGGGTTCTTCTTTTGTGTTTTCAACCTTGAGGAGGATTTGTTAAAGGCTCTTAATGGATTTTGGAGTATCCGAGGCCACCCTATTTTTCTAAGAAAATGGCAATCTGATATTGAAATGAAGGAGAGTTTGACCTCCATTCCCATTTGGGTGACCTTTCCAAGCCTTCCTCTTCATTGGTGGACTGCTAAGGGCCTGAGTAAACTGGCTAGCCTCCTTGGTACTTCCTTGTACATGGATGAGCTCACTGCTAAGAGGAAAAGGCTTCAGTTTGCAAGAGTGTGTGTCCTCTTTGATGTAGAAGCTGAGATGCCCTCATTTGTTAATACTATAAATTTGAGGAGAGATGAACAAATTATTAAAGTCCAATATGCTTGTAAGCCGTCCAAATGCCCTGCATGTAATTCCTTCAGTCACAACGCATTTGAATGTAAACTAGCTAAATCCGATGTAAAGCTTGCTTCCAAAGATGGGACTGGATTTGAAAGGCCTAGGAGAAGAATTTGGAGATGGAAATTAACTAATACTCCAGTAGGCATTGTAGAAGATATTCATAATAATTCAAGTTCTATAAAAATGAAGAATGCTTTTGACGTTCTTTAATAGCTTGATGATAGAGGTGCAACACAGGAGGTTCTTGTTCTTGCTACAGGTGGCCGGTCCTTGACTTAGCTACTTAGGCTGAGTGTGTGCATTGGATCCCAATCTGAAGGCCTTGGGAACAAAGCCGGCTAACTCAAGTGTTGGCAACCCTAATCCTAGGGTTAGCAAGCTTGCTTTAGCAAGGGAGGCGGCTGGTGCACTTTCCAAGAGGGCGACTTCATCTAATCCGAAATTTTCGAATCCTTTAAATCAACAAGATCCTATGCATATTACTGGGAAACCATTTAAGGGAAGGGTGGCTATCATGCATTCTAAAGAAAGGGAGGCCATGCGTGCACAAGAGGTGGCTTCTTTAGATCCGAAATATTCGCATCCTATTAATCAACATGATTCTCTACTAAATATTAAGAAAGGGCAGGCCACTTACTCTAGGGTTTTGCAGTAGAGAAAGGGAGGAGGGGATAGAACCCATGCACAAGAGGCTAGCTCCTAGCGACACGAAAATTTCGTCCCCTAGAAATCAGCAAGATTCCTTGCTGAATTTAGATAAATATCAGGCCACTAATTATGGTGATTTTCCTACTTTTAAGGTTAATAAATCTAATTCTATGGTGACTTCTAAATCTCAACAAAGGCAAAGTGGAGCTCAGCACGTTTCTGCAAGGGAGAAGCACCTGTCGCACCTAAATCCAGCTATATCTGCTAGATTTGATGCTAATGCGTGTGGGGAAGGGGCAGCTGGCTAAGCATAACCGCATATGAATTCTCACACTCAAATTAAAAGCATTGAGCCATGTAACCCTATTAATAAGGATAATGTTGTCTTAAATGATTCAGATAATTTATAGGACAAATGGAGAGGATACAATCTCGCGTTTCTTTGTTACCCAAGTCTTTGCAATGAAAATACTTTCTTGGAGTGTTAGAGGCCTGAATAAGTGCAGTAAAAGGGTAGTCATCTGTCACTCTATTTCTAAGTTAAATGTAGATATTATTATTTTGTTGGAAACCAAAGTTAAAGAATGTGACAAGGATAGAAGGAGACTCTTCATTGCATCTTCTATGGAATTTTCTCATAATTATACATCCCATACTGGTGGAAGAATATGGAATTCTGCTTCTGTGGTTATTTCTATGATTGAGGAGCATGCATAGTTTATTCACTTGTTATGTAAAGATCTGAAAACACAGGAATCTTTCTCGCTGACTAGTATTTATGTTTCAAACTTGGCTATAGAGAGGAAGGATTTGTAGAATAATATTGTGAGAATTTCCCATAATGCTAATTTGCCATGGCTTCCAACGGGTGACTTAAACTTTGTTCGATCACCATATGAGAAAATTGGAGTTCAAAACTCACTGATGCAATGTTAGCTGATTTCAATTATTATCTTGATGCTAGTGTGCTCTATGATTTAAAGAGTGTGGGAAATTATACACATTCTTGGTGCAATCAGTCCTTCGGAAGCAGAAGAATTGTTGTTAGATTGGATCGAGCCCTGCTTAATGATTTATGGCTGAACTCATTTATGGGAAATTGAATGCATTATGGAAATTCAGGAATTTCACATAATGCTCAGTTATGTACTCACGCAGAAGATGCTAGGAATGCAGGTCCAAAACCTTTCAGATTCTGTAGTATGTGGATTTCTCACCCTCAATTTATGAAATTAGTTAAAGATGTTTGGAGGTAAGATATCAAAGGGACTCCAATTTTCTCTCTATACCAAAAATTGATGTCTCTTAAGCAGGTTTTGAAGAAATAATAAGCAAGTTTTGAAGAAATAAAATCGAACTCAGTTTGAGAATATTTTTCAAAATGTCCATTATGCAAGAAAAACTCCTCATAAAGTGCAAACTATTCTACAAAAGCACCCACTTGATGAGGAAGTCATTTTTGTTGAGAATGAAGCAAGATCTTTATAATTCCATGCTCTAAAAGATGAGGCATGCTTCCTTCAGCAAAAAGAAAAGCAACACTGACTTGCACAAGGAGATGATTGTACAAAATTCTTCCATTCCTCTATTAAGGGCAAGCTTATAATCAACACAATAAGAAGATTCAAATTGGATGATGGTACTAATGTAGAGGATATTGATACTGTCAAAATGCATACTCTTCAATTATACAACAATATCGTCAACCAAGACAAAACCTTTTTGGAGCCTATATTCAGTCAAGGTATACTTTGAACTCATAAGATTGCACATTTCTTAATGTATCATTTTCTTCTGAAGAGATAACTATGGTCATCATGGCATCCCCCAAGAATAAGAGCCCTGGGCCAGATAGTTTTCCTGCTGAATTTTATCAATACTGCTGGAATATTGTGGGAGAATCTTTAATTCAAGCTGCCCTTTTCTTCCTAATGGTGGAAAGCAAGCTAGTTGCACATTTATCTCCCAGATTCCAAAAAATGAATGTGCAAATTCTTTTGATCAGTTTAGGCCTATTTCTTTATGTATTTCTTCTACAAGATTGTGGCTAAGATTCTTGCTAATAGAGAGGATTATGCCTAAACTCAAAAGACCAAACCAATCAGCTTTTATCAAGGACAGGAGAATACATGATAGCATTCTATTGGCAAATGATTTGCTGAGAGATCCGCATTCAAAACAAAGGGGTTCCTATGGTGGCTATGAAAGTAGATCTGAAAAAGACTTCTGATCCTGTTCATAGGCCCTTTATTCCTTATATGATGGAGAGAATGGGATTCTCGCCTCAGTGGTTAGCCCTGGATTAATGCTTGTATTAATTTACCAACCTTATATGTTCTATTCAATGGCTCTCAAGTTGGATTCTTCAAATCTAAGAATGGTATCAGACGAGGAGATCCCCTTTCCCCGTATATTTTCTGCATTGATTAAGAAGGGCTTTCTTGCATGCCTCATACATGGGTGCAATCAGATGGGATTCAAGCACCAATTCATGGGAACATTTATATGTTAATCTTTGCAGATGATCTGATTTTATTCCTTAAGCTACATTTGAAATCAGCTATGAAAATTGCAAAGCTGTTGGACAAGTTTCACTCCTACTCTAGGGTGCAACTCAACAATACAAAAAGGCAAAGCATATATTGGAGCAGAAGTCAAGTATAAACAAGCCTTTGTGAATGCTTTGGGTGTTTCGGAAGGATCCCTACCAGCTATGTAAGCCTGCCTCTCATTTCTTATGGTATGAAAAAATAGCATGCATTACCTATTCTTGACAAGATAAAGAGGAGAATTGCTTCATGGAAAACTAGGTTCCTTTCTAAGGCTGGTAGATTAGAACTCGTTAAATTAGTCTTAACCTCATACTCACTATACTGGGCTATAGTTTTTTTACTACCTAAGTTCATAGAAGAGGTTGAGAAACTTTTAAGAAACATCTTTTGGCACTACTTTGGTGATTATAAACCCTTTCACTTGATTAGATGTGATCTAATTTACAGACTAAAACAAGAAGGAGGACTTGGATTGAGAAAGCTAAAATACTGGAATGAGACATGCATAACTTTATAGCTCTGGAATATTGTCAATCATGAAGGTAGTCCATGCACAAATTGGTTTCAAGCTAAATACCTACACTCTAGCTCCATTTAGGAGATGACACTCAGACCCTATCGCTCATATCTATTAAAAGGTATTATGAAACAGAGAATGGCTCATTGATAATATCTCATTTGAAGTGAGAGATGGACAGACATTTAGATTATAGCATGATCTATGGCTGGAAAAAAAAAATCACTCCTCTCTTGCTATGGGGATCATATGAGGTATGTACTGGGGATGCATCATAATAGCCCTCTGAGTTCCTTCGTTAGTCGCCATAATTGGAATTTACCTGCTCTAGTATCTCTACAAATGTTTGAAGTTTGGGATAAGATTCAGTAGGTTATAATCCGTCATGACAAGGCAGACATGATTATTTGGTAGTATAACAAGGGAAAGATCAGTGCAAAAAGCATTTGGAACAAAAGGAGAGTTCAGCACTCAAATATTGTTAGTATTAGATGGTCTTCATGCCAATCCGATACTATGTATTAATTCACTTTATTAATAAATGACATTAATTCATTGTGTGTAATTAATTCGATCTATATTTATCGTATCACGATGAAGTCCATGAACATGTGCAACAATCTTCGGATTTTGATGAGATCATAATTACGGGTCCGAAGACTTATAAACACATGTTCTTAATTGTTCCTAGTCATAGGATGTTTGAGAAGGACATCGAACATCCGGATAGACTAGTATAGGATTCTTCAGCTCATATGATGAGGGTGCCTGATCCTATAAGTCACTTGTGTGGAGACACTATGCTGGACCTATAGGTGCTCATTGGCAAATGAGTTCACTGAACTGATCTGACTATGAATCGCTGGATGGTAAACACCTCACTGTTAACCAATTCGATTCTTTTGTCACGGTTGTGTAGATGATCTTTGGACCTGAGAGGCCAAAGATATCTTGTTGGTAGGTTTCTGAACTTTGAGCTTGACTAACGAATCCCTAACTATGGGTTATCAATAAGTCAAATGATCGGGTTCAGGGAAATGCCCTTGAAGGTAATTGTGTGTTCAATACGGGATCATTCGTTCTCGGTAATTTGAGAGAGAATGTTTCGGGAATGATGCGCTTAAGTCCTTGGCCAGGGCGGACTTTGTATCAGATATAGAGTTATCCGATATAGATTAGCGGCATCTGATTCAAGTGAATCGACCGGCTAAGGTTTAACAGTAAACCATACCCTAGGTCGATTCAGGAACATTGCACGGATGAAAGATTATATCCGTGCGGTAACCGTTGACGGAAAGGTTCCTAAGGGTTGCTATAACCCCATGCCGTCCAGGATCACGCGACGTTGCTTGGCATCCAACGTGATTGGAAGCTCGTCTGAATTTACTGTGTGACATTAAATTCGGCTGATTAATTAATATAAAGATATTAATTAATTCAGTGGATCTGTAAAGAGTTACCAGGCTTAATGGGCCATTAACTGGACTGGTATTTGGGTCTAGATGGTCACATGCAAAAGGTTTTCAAGTCGATGGATAATCCGACAGGATTTCGGATAAGTCTGGGTTCTTATGAAAAACCACAAATAGGCTTATTATAAAAGAACAAATGCTAGGTTGGGGGCCAGCAACCCTAACCAAGCTGCCGTCTTCTTTCTCTCTCCTCTCTACTGGGCGCACGACATGAGGCGGTCATCTAGAGGCTCCGCTTCGACTCCCGACTGCTCTGCCTTCCGTTCGACGGGAGATTCCGAATCCACATGTCGTGACAGATTACGCACAGCCAGACGAGATCCATGAACGCCGCATCGATCGAGGAGGCGAGGATGATCCATCGTGAGGAGAATCGCATGGATACTACTAGAGGCCGAGCACCTGCACGGCTTGCGGCATCGCTCTGACGGAACCAGAAAAGGAACGCAGATTCGAATTCGCGCAAGATAAATCTGATTTACGTCGGTTTAGTTTTATTGATCGAAATGGGATGGATCTGATCCCGAATATTTTATTTCCACTACATTTTCGGTCGGATCCTGACACAGCGAACCCAACAAATATTACTTGGTTTGATTGTGTTTGAAAAAGACCAACTTACCAAAAATACTCTTTGTTCTTATGGCAGCTCAATATAGGGAATATTGCCACAATGGATACTCTTATGAAGAAAGAAATTCATGGCCCAAATGTGTGCATGTTTTGCTTTGCAAATGAAGAGAATCTGGATCATCTATTCTTTAGTTGTTCATGCACTGGTTGTTCATGCATTGACTTGATATGTTTGGCATTCATAGGTGCCCAAGATCTTCATGGTCACTGGAGATGAGTGACTTCCTCTATAGCTTCACTATAAAGGACCAGCCAAAAATCTTGCATTTAGTGCAATCATGTGTTTAGTATGGTGGATTTGGAAGGAAAGATGTAATAAGACATTCTAAGGAGTAAAAGCAATCAAGAGTGCATCTGCTGCTTGCAATTCTTGATGATATCAAATCCATAGTGGAAAGTTGCACTTGGGAAGGAAAAGTGAGTAGAAGAGCTAAATTTGTCTTCAATAATTCAATATTCCTATTTCATAGACTAAGCATAGCTATCAACTTGTGGTAGCATGTTTCCAAATGGGAGAGTAGTTTGTGCTTTTTACCTCACAACCTATATTGGGTTCATCGCTATCATCTTGTGGTAGCATGAATTCTAATTTGTAAATTTATTTCTTTGTGAATATATTCTTGATATTACTTAAAAAAAAAAACACTGATTTTAATTTTGTATTAATGCTATTGATGGCCAACATTTAAATTAAGGATCTGTGATTAAAAATGCAGGGGGTTTAGTTTTGCCTTTTCAAAAGAAGCTGTTCATTTCAAAATATATCATGGTTCATTGAGTAATAACCAAATTAATTAGAAGTTTGATAAAAATTGTGACATTTGGTTTGAAGACTGGGAATGTCAAGTAGAGGACTAAAATAATCATGTTGGGTCGATTAGCCCATTAGGCCCATTAGCCCAGCCAACCCGCATTGACTCATTAACTCTAGCCTCGGTCAACTCATAGTAGATGCCTTGTAAACTCGTCCACCTGATAACCTTAAGAAAGGCTAAATGGACATCCTTCCCTTTCATTAATCATCAAAGCAAGCCACATTTGAATATTAGTTTCTATCACGCTTGAAGATCGGCTACGTAGACAGTTAGATAGATAAGAACACTTATGATAAGGATAAACACAATATTAATCTTCATTCTCACTTTTTGGTGATAGTTGTGACCAACAGCTATCAGTAATCAACTGGAAGGTAAGGAGAGAGAGCTTCAAGCCCTATTTCTAGCTGCATAGCCACAAAAATAGGCAGCCCCAACAATTGAACCAATCAATAGAATGGGGTGTTGGGAGATCCAAGCTTTCAGGTCTAGATGATCCCATTCCCAACAAGAGGACTCACCGATAGGCGATAATATCTTCATGTCTGCACCCAGCAAGAGGACTCACTGATAGACATCAATATCTTCTTGTTGCTCGTTCGTCAGGGTAGTTTAGACTAACGGACAATTTTTTCTCGTGGTCTTTTTCACTACTCTTGTACTTTTTTTTTGAGAAGGACCACTCTTGTACTTGTTGTCCATCTTCCTCACCTTTAGGTGTGACAAGCTGTGCATTTGTTCTACTTTGGCTTTGCTTTCCCATTCCCCACGCTTTGCTCACGTACCTTACCTTGTCCGTTGGATTGCACTCTCCTACATAGGCAGACTAGGAATCAATGTGTCTGCCAAAACAAGGAATGTTCGGGGGAGTCCATCCTCAACCAATGCTTCCCTTAAACTAGTGTTTTGGTGAAACTAAAATTAAAAGGATTGATTTACTTCCTTAGATGGCCTTCGATTGAGTGTGTGAAGGGAGGGATGTGTTGGGTTCTGTACCCAGTGTATTGTTCCACTTGTGTTTGTAGGCTGCACGCACTTAACACACTGTTAGGTCCAGTAAGTGAAATACGTTTATTCGGCTCAGCCCATTAGGTGCCCATTAGGATCTTCTTATGGTTTGGATCCTGTTGAAGGTTAGATCGGGGCTGGTCCCTCTCTATGTAAGCAAATTTGACTCCTCATTGTGTTACATACATTAAGGATGGTAGAGAGAGGAAACTAGAGGAGACGATGCTCAAGTACCGTATATCTTCGCCCTAGCATTCGTGTTGCTTATGCACGTGGAGATCGTTGTCCTCCACCTCCGTGCATAGGATGGCTCCCGCTTCAGGTATGTTGATCATCCCCAACGTGTGGTATTAGAAACTGTGTGCCTCTAATCTCTGCCGTTCTTCTTGTCTCATGCAGTTACGGACGAAGGAGTTCTTTGCATTCTTCTTGTATTTATTATTGCTTCTGGTTTGCCAGACAACACAATGACGTGAAAGGAACTATAGACGAACAGCGGCATCGCATGAAGAACCAACGGCGGCAATAGTGAATCAGCACAACAAAAGGTACCCCGTCTTGGTGCGGTTCGAACACATGCAAGCATATGCCACATGCAGGCTGCGTAGGCGGGTGCCACACGGGTGCTACGCAGGCATTGTGTGCGTGGTACGAGGGCAGCGCACGCGGGCACTGCACACAAGCACTATGCACAGGTGCTTCGTATGAGGGCCCCGCACAGGGCTACGCCCAGGAGCCCTATGCGAGGGCCGTACGCGGGGCACCTCGTATAGGCACCCTGGTAGGTGCCCAGCAAGAAGAGGCTTTGTGCTGGTGCCACATTGGCATCGCGTGGGTCCCGCACACGTGATGCATGGCTCTGGCGCCTCGTGCGGACCGTCATGGCTGCAGGGTGTCAGTGCCCTTTGGAGATCTAGTTTAGAAAAAAAGGGGGTTTTAGGGAGGTTGTCAGTCACCCCTCCGTACCATATCTCTCCATGATGGCTAGGGTTTGGAGAGAGGTGGGACGCAGAAGAAGATGAGGGCACTTTGAGCCTTTTGCCCCTAAAGCAATTTTGAATTCATTTACTTTAAGTTAGGATAACTTTAAGTTAGGATACAATAAGGTTTGTGGATCTGATTTATTCGGTCTCTCTTAAGTTTTGAGTTTTAGTTTGGGTTTGGATTAGGATCCGTAATGATCATTGTTAATGGGTTGTGGATTCTACTATTGGGTATTAGATCTATTTTGGATCTTATTAAGGACCTGGATATAAATCCATTTATGATAACCAAATTGAATCAAATCCTAGTACATAATATCCGTATCCGTTTATATATGTTATTGCTTAGTAATATCGTTTAGGTTTAAATCTTTTTGCTTTAAGTTCTTTATTTGTATGCTTATCCTTTAATGTCCATTAATGAGCTGCCTGTAGGTCCATTAAGCTCTGAATCTTGGGCGCATTAGTTCTCAGTCAACTTTAGGCCCATTAGTGGTCTTTAAAGGGTACATGGTCATTTTCGTAAACAATTTGGATATAGAAACAATTCTGAGGAATGAAAGAAAAGGAAGTATTGAGAAGATAGTGAACAGAATAGCTGAGGAGAGAGAAGATCTGGGGATCAGCCAGGAGGCGTCCTCCTCCAGTTGCCTCCACAGACCATGTGGGTATCGCGAGGGGATCCTCTCATCTAGAGAAGGAACCCTCACAGGATGCTCCCCCTAAGAGTTGTTCTTCTCGTAGTCTATCCAGATCTGGAAGAAAAGAAGGGTTTCGATCTTCTTCTTCAAGGGTTTCAGCTGAGTTGAAACCTTGGTCTGCTCTTTTCTCTGGTTCTTCTTCGCAACAATCCAACTTCTCTCTTCAGTTTATAGCACCATCGATTTGTGAAAGAAGAAAGGTTGTTGTGGTGCATCGAGAAGATGTCAATGATCTTGAAGAAGAATGGCGGTTCTCTAATATGGGATATATATTATTGGTCTTTGTCATGCTTTCAAGCCTTCATTTTCCTTTATACAACATCGATGGAAATCCAAAGGGGTGGTTACATTACATCTTCATGATGGTGTGTTGTTTTTATGTGTTTTCTCCCTTGAAGTCTGAGGCTTCTTAATGGATTCTGGATGATCCGATGACACCCTATGATTTTAAGAAGATGGACACCAGATCTGTTGATGGAGAAGGAAAGTTTTTCTTCGGTTCCAGTATGGATTAGGTTTTCAAACCTTCCATTGCATTGGTGGTCTTCTCGTGGTTTGAGCAAACTCTGTAGCATTCTTGGGAGGTCTCTATATGTGGATCATCTAATAGCCACTAGGAAATGACTACAGTATGCACGAGTTTGTGTGCTTATGGGAGTTGATGCTGAATTCCTAAACATCTTGCAAGCAGTTAATTTTCATGGTGAGTTGGAAGATATTGCCATTACGTATGAATGGAGGCCGATTATTTGTTGGGCCTGTTTATCTTGTGGACATCAGGATAGAGAGTGCATGGCATCTGAAGGTAGACCAGTTCAGTTGAATAAGGTCCGTTCTTCAGATAAAGGAACTGGGTTTGAGCAACCTAGAAGAAGGTTTTGGAGGTTGAAGTTGAAATCTAATGATGCTCCAGAAGGCCGTATAGAAGAGATTCCTATCAAGCAAATTATTACGACTTCAACTTTTGTCAAAATGAACAACTCTTTTGAAGTTCTTCAACAACTCTTTTGAATATGAGGAACATGCTTTAACTCAAGTGCTCAGGGAGTATAATGGCCCATTTGCCTTGCCTTACGAGGATATGCCTGGGCTAGACTCGAACCTGGTGGAGTATAGAAGCTAAGAATTGCATAGGGCCAAATTCATTAAAGTTGTTTTTTACCTACAATGGGTCGCCAACATAGTTCCTGCCATGAATAAGGATGGGAGAGAGTGGTTTGCATAGACTTCAGGGACCTCAATAGACCCTACCCTACAGATGATTTCCCTCTCCCACATATTGACTTGCTAATTGATAACACGACAAGATATATGAGCTGTTGTCATTCATGGAAGGAATTTTAGGGTACAATCAAATCAAATTGGCTGAGGAAGACCAAGAGAAGACCTCATTTACTATGCCATGGGAAACCTATTGCTATGTAATCATGCCACTTGGACTCCAGAATGCCAGAGCCATGTACCAAAGGGCCATGATGGCTATTTTTCATGATATGATGCATGTCTACATTAAGGTCTATGTAGACAACATTTTGGTCAAGTAAATAATAAGAGAAGAACACTAAGGGATTCTAGCCAAGGTCTTACAAAGGTCCCATGAATACAAAGCTTGTGGTGTCATCAAGGAAACTGTTACGGTTTATTGTCAATAAAAGGGGCATTGAGATTGATCCAAATAAGGCCAGAGCCATAGCTAAAATGCCATTGTCAAAGAATGTGTCCGAGCTCCAAGGGCTGATGAGGAGGCTGCAATTCATTAGGAGATTCATATCCCAACACTCCCATAGGTGTGGCCCATTTTATGAGTTGCTAAAAGGTGGGGTGAAGTTCGAATGGAATAACAGATGTCAGGAGGCATTCAAAGATTTGAAAAGATATTTGTCTAGTCCTCCTATCCTTAGTCCACCCAAATAGGATAGACCCCTAATCATGTATATTTTGGTTCTTGAGGACTCACCAGGGGCCATCCTTGCATAACAAGATGATTAGGATAAGGAAAGGTCAGCATACTACGTCTCTAAGTTGTTCAACCCCGCAGAGAAGAAGTATACGACGATAAAGAAGACCTGTGCTGCATTGGTTTGGGTCACACAAAAGTTGAAGCACTATTTTTTGATTCATAACGTAAGGTTAGTTGCAAGAATGGACCCAATCAAATACCCCTTGCAAAAATCAGTATTAGCAGACAAATTGGCACGGTGGCAGAGTTTTCTCTCCCAATTTGACATTACCTATGTTATTCAGAAGGCTATAAAAGGGTATGCAATAGCTGAGCATCTTGCTCACCATACAACATAGCTGAATATGAAGCCCTCCTCACTGGTCTCAAACAAGTACATCTCCTAGGTGTCACCCAATTGAGGATCATAGGGGACAGCTAACTCATCCTCTATTAGGTTTTGTCCAAGCATCCTATTCGCGATCCTAAACTCAAACCCAACTAAGATTTTATGGTCCACCTTGTTGAGCAATTTGTGCCGACATGTTGAGATTATTGAGCAATCTCTATCTATATGTTGTTTCTATATTTTAGTGATAATAAATAATGAAAATGTTCAAATAAATACTATTTACATTTCCCTCGATAGCTAAATTAAAATATGCTGTCAATTTCCTAGATAGTTGATCACTTCTGGACTTAGCTGATTAGCAGTCTGAGTTCTATGATATTGTGATTTTAGACCTTAACTGATTAATTGATTAAGTCTCCATTATCAACCGATTAGCAATTTGAGTCCTTTGATCCTGTGATTTTAGACTTAACTAAGAAATCAATTAAGTTTATATTGCTAATCGATTGGTTTTAAGTATCGTCTTAGATTAATCTATTTTGTTTAATTGATTTCATATCGTTAAATCAATTATGTGTGACGTCTTGATCAGTCTGCGACTTTACTTGTTGGATTATGTGTCTAGTAGCAACTTCGATCAACCGAACTACTCATAATCAATTAAGTGATTAAGCTTCTATTCTATGATATATTAAACTTATAATCGACTGCGAGTTCACTTCGATTATCGATATACTTATAATCGATTATGAGAACTAGTTTCAACTTCGATGGTAGTTAGAACTCTAATCGATTAAGTGAATTCTCACTTTGATTATTCATAACTATCTAATCAATTAGTTCTAGCAGCTGCATAATCGATTAATGTGCTTTACACTTCGATCAATTATGTGACTGAAGTTTTGATTGAGTTATGTTAGAACTATAATCGATTATTGAATGTTCATTTCGATTATTGACATGCTTCAAATCGATTACTTGACTATAATCGATTATTAGATTTTATTCGATTATCAATATGCTCGATTATTTGATTGAGCTTCAACTTCAACTGCAGTTAGAACCCTAATCGATTAAATGAGTCCTCACTTCAATTATTGAAAAATTAACTAATCGGTTAGCTCTAACAACTGCACAATAGTTATCGCACTTACACTTTGATTATTGTCATCAATAAATCAATTAGTCTATTTTGAGTAACACTGCGCTTACTGATTAAATCGATTAATGTTTTAACTCTTTACTCCGATTATTGTTATACCCACATATTCAGAACATCAATTATTATGTTAGATTAATTGATTGATGTGTTTAGTTTAATCGATTTTGAGACTCGAACTGAATTTTGATTTACTTTATGATCTTAAATCAATTAACCATTACACATATAGCTTCGATTAAGCGACTTCAAGCAAGCACCTGTAACTTAACTATGCTCTAATCGATTTGCTTAAAGTATTACTATTCAAATTGAAAAGGCTCTCTATGTACTTTTTTATCCAACAAATCTCGTGATCTATTTGAATAGATCTTTGACAATACTTTTTGTTGAGCATTGTGCAAGTGATTCATTTCATTATGTATTGTCAATATGAGAGGATGTCTGTATTTAATTCTTGACATCTTTGTAGAGTTGTTTTTCATCCTAGAATCTTTTTTAGTGGATTTCATGCTATACAACAGACTAGGCAGAAAAAGCCTAGTTGCCTTTTTGGTGTGACCTTCTTTTTCAGGTTCTTGACAGGAAGTTTACCAACCCGTCTAAGGTTGTACCTAAGTGTGCTAGACTACAGGAATCTAGTCAATGAGAAGCTTGTGGACAATATAAATATTCTTGTTTATTTGAAAATTTTCAAATGTTAGACTCAGCAGAAATTCTTCATCCAAAAAATCCGAACTTGCTGTCTAACGGATCTAGTTATGTTATCTAACGGGAAAATTATGAAGACAATATACTACATGTCTTATGTTTTTGAAGCTTCAAAAATATAAGAAGAACACAAGGAAGTTTACAGGAGGTAGAACACAGAGAGATTCAAAGAAAGAGAGAGAGCTTCATTGAAAAAGAGGGACTCTATTGCTACATCAAAAGATCCACCTTCACAATCAAGAGATAGCTTGAGAGAGAACTTTAAGTTTATCCACACATCACCAGTTTTCGGGGCTTCATCCAGATCAAGCATTGCATCTTTTATTTGTAGCGTTTTAGTATTGATATGTGCTTATGTGTTACATTGTATATCAGCCTATCAAGAGGCATTTCTATACTCATTTTGCATTATACGTGTTGTAATTCCTCTTCGTTGATGTGGAAGAGAAGACATGCCTGGTGTGCAGGGTGTGCTGTTCCTTTTTATTCAAAGGAAAGACCTGCCTGGTGTGCAGGATATGTTGTTCCCCTTTGTTGAAAGGGAAGACCTGCTTGGCGTGCAGGGTGATATGTTGTTCCGACCTGCTTGGCGTGTAGGGTGATATGTTGTTCCCCTTTGTTGAAAGGGAAGACCTGCCTGGTGTGCAAGGTGTTGTTGATAATCGGCAAGGGGTTTGTACCTTATGATAGAATTGGGTGGTCTCAAAGCCAATCATTGTACATTCTAGTTCATAATATTAATAAAGGCTATATTATTTCTTCATTTATAATTCTTGCAAATTAACTATCGTAATGAAGGTCTGTAGACAAGTGTGTAGGATATTTAATCATGATGAGATCATGATAGTGATATCAATATTTTTAGTCACTTATCTTAAACAATTCTCAATCATAGGATATTTGAATGGGATGATCATGGACTTAGATTACTCATGTGATGGTTATTATGCGTGAATGCAATGCATGTTTTATTTAATGTTTTTAAATAGGACTTGCATGTCCTCCTCTCTCTTAATCATAATGTAGATTCTATTTCTCTCAAAGTTTGTACTCCCCTTGATAAGATCAAGGTTTCAAACTATTATTTAAATGTACATTAATGGACCTACGAGTCCTATGTTCATATTTACATGTAATTTTTGCGGATTAAGCTATTGAGGTCGAGATCTTCTGAAGACACTTTTGAAGAACGAACTAGCATCAGATGGAATCTGAATTGCTGGATTCACCATAAGATCTCATTATGGATCATCGATTGGCTCCGATGATTCCATAATAGAATTAGTAGTCCATGGTGATCCTATTTTAAATTTTCTACATTTATATGATATCTGTGGATTATGCTATTACATATATTCTATTAAGTATTATGATACTTTAAATTGAAATATTATTAATAGCACGATTTTTAAAATTAAACTTAATAACCCTCTTTTAAAATTTTAAGTTGTATACGTGAGATATTTAGAATAATCCACGTTACCCACCATCATTATAGATTTAAGGATAATTCTTATTTCAAATGGATTTGTTGTGCTACCACATGGTCTATTTGATTTAGAAATTAATCTAGGTCTACGACATGTGATGTCAATAAGATAGATAGACAAACAGTGTAGTTTTGTTGTTCTACCACAATGATTGTACTACGAATTCATGTTATCTAAGTAATGATGGATTAACTTAACTGAATCATTTGATTTGTTGTGTTACCACAAGATCAAACTGATTTAGGAGTTAAAGTTCAGTGTTATATGCTTGGTTCAATGAACAATGAACTATAACGACAACATGATAACATGGAAGCTAAGGCCATTCTGAATCATCTACAAGAGTTGTTTGGTGAACAGTCCTGAACAGAGAGATATGATATCTCAAAGAAATTGTTCAGGATTAGAATGACTTATGGCACATCTGTGCAAACACATGTGCTTAAAATGATAGAGTGGATAGAAAGGCTCGCGGTGCTTGGCTTTGTTATGAGCAATGACTTAAGCATTGATTTAATCCTTCAATCTTTACCTGATTCTTTTTCACAATTTATCATTAACTTCAATATGAATAAAATTGAGGTTACATTGGTTGACCTTCTCAATATGTTGAAGACAACTGAAGGCACTATTCAAAATGATAAGCTACATGTTATGCATGTTGGTAAGACCAATAAGAAAAGAAAAACTGGACAATCTTTTAAGAAAGGTAAGTCAAAGAAGTCAGTGAAAAGCAAACCAACGGTTCAAAAGGATAAAGCTAAAGTCAATGATAAAGGTCAGTGTTTCCACTGCCATAAAGAAGGTCACTGGAAGAGAAACTGCAAGATTTATTTAGCAGAATAAGCAAAGGAGAAGTTTGGTGAAGCTTCAGGTATACTCATGATTGATCTTAACTTGTCTTATAGAGAATCTACATCTTGGGTATTAGATACTGGATGTGTTTCTCATATCTGCAATAACTTGTAGGTACTAACAAGTAAAAGAAGACTGAATTGTGGAGACGTAGATCTGAGGCTTGTAAATGGAGCAAAAGTTGCTGCGTTAGTTGTGGGGACAACAAGACTTTTGATGCCGTCAGGAGACTCATTGGAACTAATAGATTGTTATTATGTTCTAACTATCATTAGGAATATCATTTCAATTTCTTGTTTGGACAAAGAAGGATATTCAATGAAATTAGAGAATAATGGCTATTCCATTCATCTAAGAGACAAATTGTTTGTATTTGGATATTTATTAAATAGTTTGTATTTACTTGATATTGCATATGATGTATGTCTAGTAAATAAGTCTCATGAACAAGTAGATAAAAATATGAATAAAGCATACTTATGACACTGTAGGCTCGATCATATAAACGAGAACAGAATCATAAAGTTGCAAAAGAATGGATACTTTGATCTATTTGATTATAAATCATTTGCAACTTGTAAAGCTTGTCTCATGGGAAAAATGACTAAATCTCTATTTTCTAGATATGGAGAAAGAACTAAGGAAATATTGGAACTAATACATAGTGATGTATGTGGTCCAATGCATACTTCATTTCATTTACAGATGATTTCTCAAGATATGGCTACATATATTTAATGAAATATAAGTCAGAGATTTTTGAGAAATTTCAGGAATATAAAAATGAAGTTGAAAATCAAACTGGAAAAAGTATTAAGACTTTTTGATCTGATCGAGGGAGAGAATACTTAAGTACATAATTCATAAAATATCTAAAGAATAATGGTATTATGTCTCAATGGACTCCTCCCTATACACCACAGTTAAATGGTGTATCGAAAGGGAGAAATCGTACTCTATTAGATATGGTACGATCAATGATGAGCTATGCTACACTTTCAATTTCTTTATGGGGATATGCATTATTTTCTGCTGCATATATGTTGAACAAAGTTCCAAGTAAGTCATTATCTTCCACTCCATATGAGATATGGAAAGGTAAGAAACTAGATTTTAAACATGTTAGAATCTGGGGATGTTCTGCACATGTCAAAAGACATGATCCAGACAAACTGGATTCTAAGATAGAAAAATACAGGTTTGTGGGATATCTAAACGAGACTTTTGGATATTATTTCTATCAGCCTACCGATCAAAGGGTGTTTGTCGCAAAAATAGCTGTCTTCTTAGAGAAAGAATATATTTTAAAAGAAGATAGTGGGAGCAAGATAGAACTGTTTCACAAGAACGGAACCATCGTCCCGATCAAATAACAATCTAACGGCCTATTCGTACGATTAAGAATTCTCTGGAATTATTACTGTTTTTGTTAAAGGGGAACTCAAACTCCAGTTTCATCAAAATCACAAGGTCCTTGATATAATCTAATAAATATCTATCATATAGTAATGATAATGCAAATCAATTACATAAAAGAAATACAAAGGTAGAGATAACCGTCTTTTTGGTCACGGTTAGGACTTATGAACTCCCACAGTGGGATGTTAGTGAAATTCTCAGCTTTATTTTCACTTCTTTGATATTTCATGTACCCGAATTTCATTAGTAACTTCAAGCAAATAGATAATCAACATTAAATATCATGCAATTACGGATTTTTGGGAAAATAACAGAAATTTAGAAAACTCATAGAATGGCGTTGCTGTTCACAGACGTCATTTAAATGACGTCGCCCCGTCCAGACGCCGTTTAAGTTACAGAAACTGTTATCTGTTCTGACTCCAATCTAAACTCAACTTTCCTTCAATGCACATCCCTCTTCAAATTCAGAAAGGGTTTCCCAATTTTGCAAATCATTCTATAAAACCTTCCTCTGTTCATATCTAAGCATTATAATAAGTAATCAAGAGGGAAAGCTAAGGGATTTTCTCCAAAACTCAAGAAAAAGAGGGGAAGAATAAGAAGAAATCAAGGAGGAAAATCGATTCAAACAAGAAGGAATGATGAATTCTTCTTAAGATTCTTTACACAAGAGGATGAGAAAGGCGATTGTAAAGCTTTATGAAGTGAAAGATCATCTAATTGGGTGAGATCCTAACTTGCAAGTAAGTTAATCTCTTTTCTAATCACTCCTTCTTCTATGTTTTTAAACTTTCTCTACATGTTTTCCATATTCCAATTCTTCATGGACTTGATAGAACTATTCCAATTTCTTTCTTGATCTAAGGATATTCCTTCTTCCTCGGTCTAAGAAGATTTTCTTCACTTCCATGGGTCCAAAAACTAGTTAATAGGATCAATCTCTCCATGTAATCTTATATATCCAAGTGCCATATCCAAGGATTGGTTATTCATGCCAAACATTATAAGAGCACATGCATGGATTGAGTTGTAATGGGCACTTTGATCGAGCTATGGCATCCACAAACTCATACCTTCCTTTTTGCCACGTTCGAAGCCACTATCCTCTTAGAAGAAGTCGAACTCTTATTGGGTCTTCCTAAGCTTAAAGTCAACAATGATGAACCTGATTTGAGTGAGATGATGTTTATGAGGGAAAGAATTATGGGTCAACAATTGTTAGAAAAGATTATGAAAAATTCAAAGAAAATTCAAGGCTGTCTTACAAAGAAAGGAATTAATCTTGCTAAATTAGCTGAATGGGCTCTGAAGAAGATAGAATATCTCAAGGATGAAGATACAAAGAACGTGATGAAGGTGTTCACCATATGCTTAGCTGGAGCACTACTATTCCCTGCCCAAGATAATGTCCTAGAAGATGATCAAATCAGTGCAATTAATGGGATTTTTGAAGGAAGGCAGTACAACGGTTCTAGCCTACCTCTACAGTGGGCTCTCTACAGCTTCTACATATCAACCTTCTTATGGTAGCATGCTTCTCTTAGCTCTGTGGGTAGAATTCTACTTCAAATTCAACCATAATGAAGAAGAAGTTCCAAGGATATCTCAGACATACCAGCGTAGTCCTATATTCCATATTCCATTGTGAAGTTCAACGACAACATGACCAATCGAGTGCCTAACCTTAAGACTCGGACTAATTGGCGTGCTTACTTCAAGACTATGCCCAGAATTGGATTTGGATCTACGCCACTTACTCTGATGGAAAAAGTGGTTCGAGTACGCCGTAGTGCTGGCACAGAACTCCGACTGATCGGGACGACTGAGTTCATTCTCTATAATCCACATCGCTGTCATCCTCAGCTTGGTATGCCTCGCTATGAATTTCTAGAAATATCTTCCCTTTCTCAATCAAGAAGCGGGCATTAGGAACTGATGAAGATTTCGAGACGACAATACTTATTGCAACTCTTTGAAACATCGGATTCACCGTTGTCTAAAAACTCCTCATGAAGCCAATAAAGAACTGTGGAAATCATATGTAAAAGAGCTCAAGAAAATTCGTCCTTGAAATATCTTTGTCCTTATCTTCCAATTTGATGTATTTTGATTTTCTTTCAATGAAGAATCCTTCTTTTATACAATAGAAATCCTCCTTTAATGCTTTGCAATTTATCTGTAATTTTTCCTTGAATGAAACTGTGATTTTTTCTCAAAATATGAACTTTTGGGTTCAGTTAATTCAAATCGCGTCGACTCGGAGAGACGCTTTTCAGTATTAATCAATTTCCAAATATAAGAATCTATCCTTAAAAGAACCTTAAATCGCGTTCGGTCAGTAAGACGCCTTTCTATTCTCTTTCCTATTTTCCAGAGATTTCCAACAACTAATCCACTGAATAGCGTCCTCCTTCAAAGATGTGAATCATAATTCTTTCAAATTTCCTGTGGTACGGCCCTGACTAGAAGAGGTGGTAAAATCTGAAAGGCGTCGCCCACAAGGGACGCGTTTCACAAATTTCAAAAATTTTATGTTGCCGCCTCAATTTGTGCACCACTTAATGGCGTCGCTGTCCCAAGACGCGATTTAATGAACTTCAACAGGGGTTCGCGAGCTCGAGCCTCTTCTTTCCTCATTATCCTCTCCATTTTCTCTCTCCTCACTCTCCTTCTCCGGCGACGACGGCTTTCCCCTCTTGCTCTGACGAGTTTCTCTAATGCCGGTGATCACCGTGGACTTCGGCGACCTCTTCTCTCTCCCTTAAACCTTCTCTCATTCTCAAATTCTCTCTCTTTCTCCCTCTGCCTCTCTAACTTTCATTTTCTCTCTTACCTTCTCTCACGACCTCATGGAGTCCGGTGGGCCTAGTGGTGTAGGTGGGAAACACCGGTGGCTTGCCCCATTAGCGGCAAGCGTGGAGGCATCCGAAGAAGCTCCTCCCGAGGCGATGGTTCTAGCGGCGGTGGCGGCGTTTATGAAAGCTGAGGAAGTTCCTCCCACAGTTCAGGAGGGCGAAGAAGTGGCGGCACCGGCCGAAGAGGCAGGCCCATGTTTGGTAAACCTCGAAACACTCTCTCTAATGTGTTAATTTTCAATTTTGGGGGGAAAAGAGAGACTCGGCCACAGGTTCGAGAACCTGTGGCCGAAAGGTGTCAGGAGACAATGAGGACCAGGATCTCTTGGGACCTGTGGTGGCAGCGTACCGTGGTCTTCCGGATTTTCAGAAGGCGAGACTGGTGGAGATGGAGTTTAGAGAGATATTAGAGATAGAGCCATTCTTGATCGACCTGGTATTGCTCTAGGTGCTGAGGGAGCGATGGCATGCTGAGAGCAGGGCATTTCTAATGCCCTGGCGACACATGGTCCCCAGTCTTGAGGATGTGTGCAGGATCACCGGCCTTCGAGTAGAAGGACGAGCAGTGAGCGGGATCACGTATCTCGATTATAGAGAGTTAGCTTAGGAGTTACTGGATTTAGAGTGCACGGGGCCAGAAGGCCGAGAATCTCGAACCCTCGCGAGGGTAGCTGTCGAGAGATCCTTAGATTTGGAGGAGCCTAGACAGCAGATCGATGAGTCCGGGGTTGAGCTAAGATCGAGACTAGCGAGGGCAGCTAGCACAGTATATTGTTAGTATCCTAGTGATAGGGTTAGAGCAGATAGGGATATTAGGAGATTTTTAGTGTTTTTCTTTGGTAGGCTTCTCTTTGGGATGAAAGGGGACTACATCCACTGTCGCTTCCTGAGTCTCCTCGTAGATTTAGATAGGTTAGGCGAGTATGCCTGAGGTGTGGCCCTTTTGGCCCACCTTTTTACTGACCTCTCCGCGGTTACGCCTGACCAGGAGACCATCATCAGCGGCTTCGCGCCGTTTCTTCAGGTACTTAATTTTTTTTTGTTTTGTTTACTTCACTAAATACTTACTATGCAGTGCATGTGATGCATATGATCATGATGATTCTAACCTATATGTTCTTGTATGCAAGTGTGGAACTATTATTATTTTCCTCTGGGCCAAGTGAGGCCATCTACACAGCCGGCGGCAGTTCCACTTGCCCGGCGTTGGCGTCCGGTGGTAGACACGGCGCCACAACACCATCAGTTGACGGCCCTTCGCCGTTAATTCCTTGACTACTCATAGTTGTTGGTAAGTTTTAAAATTATTTTTGGTCACTTATTAATTATTTCATGGCTATTAGAATGTTTAAACATTTAATTAAACACTTTATTAGAGTATGTTTTATCAACATGTCTGTTAAATGTTAAATGATTGAATGATGAATATTGAAATTTATATCTTATTAAATATTTATTGCTTTGAACATGACATAGTTTATTGATTCATTCTATTAATTATTTGATATGTGATATGCAATGCGACTAAACTATATGAATGTAGGTTATTTGGTGTCCGTACCTTGGTATGGACGATGCAGGACAACCCTAGGTAGAGTAGGGGCAGGGCCAATTCGGGCGCCAAGTTTGGGTGCATTGCCTGAACGAGATCGCCCTCTTGCGCCTGAGACTGGTGATGCGGACGCTGGGTCTGCATCAGGAGTGGGTAGAGGAGGAGGTCCCTGAGGGGATCAGGAGGACGATGCGGGGTAAATAGGCCCGTACTGACTGGAGGGCGAAGTTTTCGGACCAGCACAAGGACTGGTTCAGGTATGGAGTCCCGGTAGAGTCACAGGCGGTAAGCAGTGATGCTTACTTGCAGCGCTACCGGGCCCACTACGCGGCCCACCTCCAGCTACTCCGCCCTCTCGATGTAAGTATTATGATATGCATGCTTATGAATGGGTCTTTCATTTTGTTAATTATCTTACTTATATTTGTAAATGTACGACATGTTATGAAAAATACAGGATGCACGGGATGCCACCATCATCTCCCTCTGTGGCCACCTCCAGGATGCCGAGGCTCAGCTAGAGCAAGTGCAGAAGGAGCTGAATGAACTGGTGAGTATGATATGTATGGATAACATGAATTATGAATGCTTTCTTTTTATTATTAAATCGTTTTGACACTTGTACACTGACGGTGATCTCCTCTTGTTACAACGTGCCGCTTATACTCATGCGGCGACCCCCTCATCTTCCACTGCTGCTGGTCCTTCTTCATCTTCTGCTGTCCATGAGGCCGCCATGAGTGACTTGTAGAACCAGTTGGCCCTAGCCATCCGCCGAGCTACCCAGGCTGAGGACGATGCTGCTGTCCGAATAAGTCTTGCTTCTTCCATCTTGGCATGAGTTTGTCTTCTTGCTTGATTAGGTGACTGACAATGTCTTCTGCTGTAGGTCCAAGAGCTTTACATGGCTCTTGGAGAGAGAGATGCTGAGTTGGCACAGGCTCCCGGTTTAGCAGCCCGAGTTGCTGAGCTGGAGAAGCAGTTGGCAAGGCTCTCCACGGGTGATCTTCCTCCCGAGCTTGCATGACTATAGGTTCGATTGGAGATCCTGACTGAGGAGAGGGATCGCAACTGGTCCCGATTGGAGAGTCTCTAGGGCAAACTATCAGTGGGGGAGCACGAGCGCCAGAGCATAGAGGCGCCATACCAGCGTGCGCGGTAGCGAGAGTTGGATCGAGGATAGGTGAGTGCCTTCACCACTAGCATAGCAGTATCTTCCGGTCAGGCTAGGACGAATATCATGGGACCACCATCGCCACCAGCATGAGGACCGGACGTCCAGGACGAGGCGCAGAGCCAGCTAGACGAGGGCGCGGGAGAGAGCTAGCCGTGACGGCTGCCATCATGTATTTTCTTTTCATTTTTGAAGTTCTGCAGATGGAATTACATCATGTACACAAACTCTTTTGATATATGAAAGGACTTTCTTCATACTTGAGTTGTCTTGATACTATTCTCTACTGTCTTTCCTTTTCATACCTGCACATTGCTTGAACAAACAAATTAAATATCTGTTTAGGCTTAGCCTTTTGCCCAGTTAAGTAACTGACTACTTGATCCTATCCTTGGTAGAAGAGTCAAGAGGCGAAGCCTTTATTTAATGAAGGCAAATAAACATAATGAAAGGAAAATAAATGGTAAAATGCAACATATAAGCATGCAAATGCTTATTGAGAATAAAAAAGATGCAACACACGTGATATGACAAGCAAATGCTAATTGAAATACTTTTGTTTTGTAATTACAATTTTAGAAATATCCAATTTTTGTTTGGGGTTTTGCCATATTCAATTTTTTATAGTTTTGCAATGGAGTGTTCAATTTTTTTTTGTAGTTTTGAAACATTCAATTTTTTTGTGGTTTTGAAATATTCAATTTCTTTTATGGTTTTCTTTTGCAATATTTAACTAATATAAGGACCAACATGGTACTTGGATCAAAAGAGTATATTCTTAATTCCCAGATCATTTTTTAATAGCCTAATCCAGATTCATTGTGTTTGAAATATATTCGTAACCATGATCCCATTTGATGGTCCGACCTTAGTCAACCTTGTCCGTTCCTCGAATTTGGAGTATACTTCTTTAGAATGAAGGGAAGAATTGATCTAAAAAGCCCGTAAAAATATTCTGGACACTTAGAAAGATGTCTCTCCTTTATCCTATTATCCGTTGGGGTTCGGTCATTTCCACTTTTACGGGGTATTTAACGACCTTGCGCTCCCTTTTCGTTTGATTTTGTGGTCTTTTGAGGTAACGTTTGCAATGTTGAACGGCCTTTTGATTCTGTTAACTTTTTGCCTTTTGTTTTTTCTTTTGCCTTTTTGTGGGGCGGATCTCCCCCCTTTTTTTTTTATGACGGCCTCCTACTAAGATGGCGGGTATTTTCAGTAGTCCATTCTAAGCCTCATTCCGACATCGCGGACTGATAGTAAAAACAGAAGTTTTGTTTAAAAAGAATGAGTTGTACTTTTTCATTTTTAGTCAAGCTTTCGGTATTCCTTGGGCTTCACATCTTTTATTACTCACGAACCAAGCATGTTTGTGTGAAATAATGCGTTTGAATTAGATTACCAAAGACTAATGGGGGAATTTGAGTTTTCAAATTTTTAGACCCTACTGGTCCTTGCACCATGCTGATCAACATTTTAACCTAAGGATAGTGCTTCTTAAGATACAGACCGTTCCAGGGGTGAATAACTCTTGACCTTCTGCATCAACTAAGCGATAAGTGTTACCAGGAAAGGCATGCGATATGACATATGGTCCTTCCCAATTAGGTTGTAGCTTAGAACGCAGATCACCAGATTTTACACAGATTCTTTTGACGACCATTTCACCAACTTTAAACTTTCGTTCAATGACTTTCTTTTGATAAAAACGTGGTAATCTATTTTTATATACTCGTGCATGGTTAGTAGCTGATCATCTTTTCTCGTCTAAGAATTCTAATTGAGCGAGGAGTGCTGAGCGATGCTCATCAATGGAAAACTCATTATTCAATTATACTCTTAATGACGGGATGAGAATTTCGTATGGAACTACCGCGTCCATTCCAAATGTTAAGGAATATGGAGTCTGCCCAGAGGGTGTATAGATTGAAGCTAGATATGCCCATAGAGCCTCAATCAGTTTCTCTGGCCAGTCTGTGAATTTATTAGATTTTCATGTCTTGTTGATGATTTTTATCAAAGTCTTATTAGTTGCCTTTGCTTGGCTATTGCCTTGCAAATAATTAGGAGACGAACGATGCAATGCAATTTTATACCTATTGCAAAGGTCCTTCAGCTCTTACGATATGAACTGTGGTCCATTGTCGGTGACGATGGTGCTTAGGATTCCGAATCTTGTAATGATGTTCCTCATGATAAACATGCAGACTGTTGACGCTTTGACTTCTGTGTAAGCTTCGGCTTCTGCCCACTTGGTGAAATATTCCGTTGTCGTAAAGATGAAGGCGAAGCTTAAGGCCGGAATTGGGATCACTGAGGGGTCCAATGATGTCGAAAGCCCACATGGAGAAAGACCATGGGGAGGAAACAAGATGGAATGAAGATGCAAGGGAATGGATCTTGTCGGCATGAAGTTGACACTTATCACACCTACGGACATACCTTACACAGTCTTCTTCTGGTTGGCCAATAGAATCCTTGTCTAAGGATCTTCTTTGATAACATCTGTTCATTAACATGGCCACCACAAACTCTAGTGTGAGCTCCTTCTATAACTTTCCAAAATTCATCTTTGTCTAAGTATCTCAAAAGAACACCATCAAAACCTCGTTTGTAAAGTGCTCCTGCAACTAGGGTGTATCTATGAGTAACTCTCCTAATAGCCCTTTTCTCCTCAGTTGTAGCCTCCTCAGTGTAGGAACGATCTTTACAGTATTTGGCAATCTCAAAATACCATGATTTCTCTTCATCTTCCATCTCTTCTTGCCACTCCAATAACATGATTTCTCGCTTCTCCACGATATCTCCATCTCTGACCTTCTTCAACAACTTCTCTTTAGTCCTGAGGAATGAAGGGTCTTTCATGGTAAGTGAGAGTCGCCTATAGATGATGATAGATTTGGATTGTTTGCTGATTGGAAACTTCAGGGATGATGCGAGAGAAGCTAGAGTGTCAGCTAAGATATTCTGATTCCGAAGAACATGGACGAAGATCAGTTTAGTGAAAAGCTTAGCATAGGCAGAAGTGAGTTCTTGGTAAGGCTTGAGTTTATGATCAAGAGTTCGGTACTTGGTAAGCACTTGGCGAAGGATCAGTTGACTATCACCTACAATCCTGAGTTTGGTGGTACCATGTAAATGAGCGGCCTCAAGACCAACTAGAAGAGTCTCATATTCAACAATGTTGTTGGTGACAGGAAAGTCAAGCTGAAAGGCTTGTGGAATGGTGACAACTTCAGGTGTTAGCAGAACAATGCCGATTCCTTTACCATGAGAGTTCAGAGCTCCGTCAAAATGCAGAGTCCACATATCATTTTTGATTCTGTCAATAGACATCAGTTCCTCATCCGAAAACTCCGATCGGACTGGATCAAAACGAAGAAGTGGGTGATGAGCAAGATGTTCTGCAATGGCATAGCCTTTGATTGCTTTCTGCTGAATGTAGATGATATTGAATTGAGATAGAAAGCTTTGCTATCGTGCTAATTGATCGGTGAGAACAGATTTCTCAAGGAGGAATTTGATTGAATTCATCCTAGCGATGAGGTGGACTTTGTGGGCCAGAAAATAATGCTTCAACTTCTGAACTACCCAGATCAATGCAGCACACGTCTTCTCCATCGCTGTGTATCTCTGTTCTGTGGGGTTGAGAAGTTTGGAGAGATAATAGGCTGCCCTTTCCTTTCCTTCTTCATCCTCTTATGCTAAGACAGCCCCCACCACATCATCTATGATAGAAATATAAAGAACTAGAGGTTTGTCCGGAGATGGTGGTCTCAGAACAAGAGGACTTGCTAGATATGTCTTCCATCCATCGAATGCCTCATAACACTTATTGTCCCAATCAAACTTGACTCTCGGTTTAGTAAGTTCGTAAAACAGCTCACACGGTGAATAAACTGCAACCTCCCGATCAATTCTATCAATTCTTTTAAGTTTCGGGGAGGTGGCATCTCTCTGATAGCCTTAGCCTTGTTGGGATCGATCTCAATGCCCCGTTTGCTCACGATGAATTCTAACAACTTCCTTGATGATACACATAGCCCTTTGATAAGTGGCTCTAACATGCTTCAGTCTGAATGGCATAACGACATAACAATAAGTGCCCCAAGGTGTAGTGAATGATGTCTTCTCTTGATCTTCCTCTGCCAAGTGAATCTGATTATACCCTGAGAATCCATCCACGAATGACAGTGTTTTATAACCAGCTGTGTTATCGATGAGTATGTCTATGTGAGGCAGTGGAAAGTAGTCTTTAGGACATACCCGATTCAAATCTCGGAAGTCAATGCAAATCCTGATCTTCCCATCCTTTTTTATGACCGGGACTATATTTGCCACCCATTGCAGATAGAGGACAACTCTAATAAATTTGGCTTTACGCAACTTATCGACCTCTTCCTTCATTTTCAAAGCCATCTGAGGGTGGAATCGCCTCAATTTCTGTTTGACCAGGCTAGCTCTATCTTTCAATGTCAATTGATGTTCCACTAGGGAAGAATCTAATCCCGACATATCTTCATAGCTCCAGGCGAAAGTGTCCTTATAGTCTTTGAGAACTTGGACCACTGCCTCCTCATCTGCTTCAGAAAGACTTTTACTGAAGAGGACAACCTCAGGTTCATCTTCAATGCCTAGATTAATCTCTTTAGTAGGCTCTTCTACAGCGGCTGAGGGTTCATCAAATCTCTTCACTCCACTAGCATATGCCTCAGCCATGTCCTCGTCAACTTCCTCATTTTCAGTAATGGGGTCTTTCTCGTATAGCAATTCATACACCCCATATCCGTTATTGACTAACTCATCAACTTCACATTCTCCTGGCATCTGAATGGGATTTTCGAACAATTGAGGGATCTGAGAACAAGAAAGGCATCTTAAAGCTAGATTCTAAAGGTATCTACCTTGAATTCGCCTACCCTTAGGCTTCCTAGACTTCCTAACCTGAAAAACCTGTCTAGAACTAGACTCCCTACCCTGACCTAATGAGGACGAATAAGGATAAAAATCAAGGGTTACATGAGAGAATACAGGTGAATCCTCCCGAGGGGAGGGGTAGAATTGGTCTAGAAAGGAATCTTGCTGGAGTGACCCGCGCGATGGGGTATAATCGGACAAGTAGTATGAAGTTTCCTCAACGAGGATGTGTGAGGAAGAGGTTGCAAAATTGGTGTTTTTTTTTGTTGATGATTTTGAGTATTAATCATGAAACATGAATGAATATAAAGAGGAGGATGAGAAGATGGAGGTAATGGCACTAAGGCCAAAGGAATAGGGGGATCATACAATAGTATGTCCCAGATCAGATCATAGATCCTTTTGAGGTCGAGTCGAATCTGAGGAATTCGGTCCTCGGGGGACAGAGTAACCATGATGGGCGGGGTTCGAGGAATATCTTCAGTGATGACCCTTGACCAGGTTCGGGTTAAAAGTAGAGTGCGGAACAGTGTATGGAGAGTAAAAACATGACATGGATAAGTTCCTTTCCAGAGAAGATCAGTGGTGAATCCAGGATGATAAGGATCATCTGGCTCCCCTTCGTCTGTCTCTTCACTTAGTAGGATTCTCTTGTCAAAAATAACTCCAGGCCCTTCAAAAAACTCATCAATCAATGGGGGCCACTTTGGTTCCGAGGGATCAAGGAATAGCCTGTTTAGTGTAATGTATAGGTCCCATGTGTCAAACCAGCGGTACCACTCGCACTCCGGGTCTTGGATCTTCCTATTCTTCATCGGCCGTAGAGCCTCCAAGGATCGATATGTCAGTAACTCAAAACAGTGTCTGGCCAGGTCCCTGCCATAAACATCATGCATGCCAAAGTGGGAAGTGATTACCACCATGTTATCATGGTCATGATTGATCACGGGTCCCTTAATGAAATGTGTATATAGGGTCCAAGTTAAAGGATCTCGATTTTCTTTACACGGAGTGGTCATTGTTTTCCAGATTTTCTGACCATCTCTGTCTTCATGCTGCTGAACCATCTGCTGTTTTACTTTCACTGGCCTGTAGCCCAAACCAATACTAGGTATCTTCCTATTGTCTTTGATAGGCTTGGTTCTGCCCTGCAGTTGTGTGCCCAGGCCTTTTCTTGGTTTGTAACCACCTTTCATCATAATGTCCCAGCTAGGGGTACTCATGCACTTTCCCCTTTTTATGGCATCGACTGGACAAGGAACAAGTATAGTGGCTTTCCAAGGATTAGCCAAAGGAGAATGGACCTGCCGACAGAATGGGTTGTCGGCCTAGGGGAGAGTCCAACTTAATGTTCAAGGAATGAGCAGCAGCAAGAATTGGCATGCTCGTCACCTTAATGATCCGTCCTTTGTATGGGAATTTGAGGCATTGATGATTTGTAGATGGAATCGCCTCCAAGGATTTGATGTTAGGACGCCCAAGGATGCCTTTCAAAGAGGGGTCGATCTCCAAGATGTGTAACTCGACTTCGGCATGACAAACGGGGCCTAACTCCACCTTCAAATAGACCATTCCCAGAGGGGAACGAGTAGAGTTGTCGTAAGCGGTAACAAATATGGGAGAAGGCAACCACTTTTCTCTAGGTACACTGCAGAATTCTAAGGTATTTGGTGATAGCACATTGATGGAAGCCCTTGTATCAACCAGACATGCATCCACAACCTTCTTGCAGATGTTGATTGTAATGCTTAGTGCCATGCTTCTGGCTGCTGGTGAAGCCAGCTCAGATGTATGGAATGAAATGGAGGGCTGATCCCCCTGTGGCACTAATAGTGGAGTTATCTTCTCTACCGGCACGTCCTCATTGACCATAACTCTTTTGAGGTATTCCATTAAAGTTTCTTGGTGGGTTTTAGATCTTTTGATCAACTCGAGCACTGAGATGCGTGTCGGTGTTCTATCTAGGTGTTTCAACAGATCATATGGAGTGCCAGGTGCACTCTCCTCGTTCTGTACTTCCTCTGGCGGCTGTGGTGGGCCGTCTCTAACTGTGGATTGAGGAAAAACTTTATTAAAATTCACCCACTCCGGAGCGCATGCTGATCATCATTGGAAGGTGATATTTTGAGTATCGCTGGGTTAATGAGGGGTTTAGAGGGAGTAATGGGTTTACATACAGACGATGGTGGGTTACTTGGTAGAGATGTTGGAACGCGGATGAGTGGTTTAGAGGGTTGTATGGTATGGGGATAGGTGATTGGTGTAGGTGATGTGGGAAAGGGAATTCAGAGCAATGGTTTGGATGGCATGAGGGGTTCGTGGTGGTTGGGTGATGGTGGGGGGTTATTTAGAGTATATATGGTAGTTGAGGGAGTAATGGGTTTAAGGAAGGTCGATGGTGGAATGGGTCTATGATAGGTGGGTGTTGGTATGGGAGTAATGGTTATGGTTTTTGGTTTTGGTATGCGGAGAGTGCATCGAGGTAATTGCTCGGCGGTACTCAGGATATGGCCTGTTGAGTAAACATAGGATGATTCCTCTACCTTCCATTGTTACCCCCTATTAGCTTCAGACTGGCTATCAATAAGAATTGGGGCAATCTAGTTTGATGCTCTGGCAACGGGCTCTGCACAATACCCATATTTGGTGGTGCTGCTGTTTGTGCTGGTGCTCTTTGCATTTGTTGTTGTTGCTGCTGCTGTGGCTGTTGCTGCTGTTGTTACTGTGGTCTTTTCGCCTTCAAGGCTACTTTATATTTTCTCATCTCCTCCTAGTCAATACCCCCTTACTCATTTAGATCATGGACGTAGTCCCTAAATTGGAAACATGCATCTACTGTATGCCCGAGTTGTCTATGGAAGACACATTACCTAGAGGCATCAACATTCTGGGGCCAAACTGTTTTATCTTTTGGCAAAACCAAAGCATTGGCTACCATAAGGGCGTTGAATATGTCTATTAAGGATTATGGGAGTGGAGGATAAGATGCTCTCTTTGGGCCTGACGGTTTTTTCTCTTGGTTGTAGTCACCTGGTGGAGGTACATTGTGATATGCAGGTTGCTAACATAACTGATTGAATGTCTGTTGATACTGCTGTTGAGGCTGATTGTAGGGTGGCTGGTATGGTTGCTAAGGCGGCCTGAAACCCTGCTGATTTGGCGGTCTCTGCCCTATATACTGCAGCTGTTGCTGTTGGTTTCTCATGAACTGCGGTTGATTGTTGTTTACAGTTCTGATTTGTTCATGAGAGAGTGTGCCTTCAGTAGTGGGACCCATGTTAGAAGAATTTGGTATTATAGGCTTCCGTGGTGGAGGTCTGCTGAGTCTATGGGGGTCAAAAACACTGGCAAAAGTGGAATCCTTGAACAGATCTAACGTTGTGGTCAGATTATTTAGTGTTAATACCAATTTATACTGGGGAGTGGCGTTGGCAACCTTCACTAGTTCTTGTTCTGACAAGTAATCTCTGATTTTCTCAGCCATTCCTCACCATCTGTCGGCGAACACAATGAAGTCTTCATCAGGCTTCATCTTTTCATTAAATAGATCAGTAATGGACAGGGTGGGTGCCACCCTGTCTTTGTATCTCTGTAAGAACTTCTTTGATACAATGTCGAAGCTCTCTACCTCACTCAGGTCCAGAGAGTAAAACCATTCCAAAGCTGATCCTTCCAATGACCTCCTGAAGAGGAAGGCTAGGCTTTTTTATCATGCTGCCAGAATGATGATTCGTATAGAAATTCCTTGATATGAAGGAACAGATTGCCTGCGCCGTTGTACTTTCTATAGACTGGCATTTCGGAAGGCAGAAGATAGAAGACTAGCAAATCAGGGTCAAAGAGTTCGGGAGCAGTTTTACTATCCATCTTCTTCTCAAAACTCTTGAACTGCTCATCCTTTTGAGAAATTTTATTAAGTAGAAGTTGAGTAGCAGAATCTGCTGGTGGAGGTGGAGGTTGTTGAAAAGACAACCTCCTGGAATAAGCAGGGATGGGAGGAAAGTAAGGTTGTTGACTTTCAGTATTTTCACCTTGCCCGAAGGCATTTTGATGAATTGGAGTTTGCGGTCTGACAGGATGTTGTGAACTAGATTGTTGATGACCCGTGGGTCAAGGGGTAGAAATATGGAGGCCTTCCATGGCCCGAGTAGGAGCTTGATAAACAGGGGGGTGACCTAAGGGATTTGGTTCAGGTGACTGTAAGGGGGTTTTCTTTTTAAGAATAGATTGGATGACGTCGAACTGACAAGGATCTACATGATTAGATAGAGCTCCCATGAGGATAGCGAGATCAGAAGGATGATTGGACGAGGGTCCGGCTTGGTCTTGGACTCCTTCAAAGACGGGGTTGGAAATGACATGAACATGATAATGATCGTCCATATCCTGATTATATTGATCATTAGTTGAATCCATCTAAAATTGAGGGGCATGAGCTTCTCCCTCGTGTAAAGTTTGGAATTGATTGGAGTTATAAGCATCTCTTTCGTCTTCTGAATAAGACGGATCATAAACCTGAGGGGCATGAGCATCTCTCTCGTACTCCACACATCTTCTTGTTCAAAGGCAACCATGCCGAGAGTTCTACCTGATCATAGCATCATGATATTAAATTTTTTGATAAAGATTTAAACAAGTTGTGTAGAGGATTAGCAAACAAGTGGATGGTTACGTTATCTTAGGATTCCTTGTTGAATTATTTTGGATTGTCAATCACAAATTCACTCAATGGGTAGGATCCTAGTTTCAGTTCAATTTTTCCACCGTTATACTCTATGATTCTCTCACAACGATATGAATGACTAACCAGGACTTCAATTGGTACAACCAGCCTGATGAACAAGGAGGAATACCTTACTTTTGAGGATTTATGGAGGTCTTAACACCAACCACTCTAGTCTGACTGAGGGATCGACCCAGTCAGAGAGAGGTGAAGATGCTAAAAAAGTGTTCCTATAAGGGGGGGGGGGGGGTGAGCCCCAATGCAGATGACCTACGGCCTGGATGGCCTCTAATGTAGTATAAGATAGATATAAGTAACAAAAAGATCAAAGATCCGAGGACTGATGACCAAAAGAAGAAACTCTTTGAATCGCGTCGCTGTTCACCTATGCTATTCAAGATAGAAGCTTCTTTTGTTAACAGAACCTCAGGCAGCAATGCAACAAGAATATGAGGTTGAATGGCGTCTTGGCGCAGTGACGCGGTTTGAATTGCATCTCTCTATCTAGACGTTATTTAGAGCCTAAAGTAGTAAACAGAGAGCAATTTCGAAGACAATTACCTCCCAAATTATCAAGATAAACAGGAATCTAGCTGATCATGCAAATTTAATTTAAATAGGTTTACTATCATGCAAACAATATAAACTCACTCAACCACACATTTCCAATCACACTGACGACTTTCAATCAATCACGGGAGGGCAAGATCTTGCCGCAAAGGGATGTGTACGTGGTGCACATAGGGATAAAAGTAACCAAACTCACTAATTGGTGAAAGGAGTGCCCGAGGGACACAAGTGGTGCACCATGGGTGCTCGATGATAAAAGTAAGAACAAATATTAAAAGGACGGCGAGACCAAGTCCCACCGTGATCGCTAAAAAATTGAGTGCTCAAATTAGGTGTCTGATGTTCATGGATTTCATGTTGCTTATATGAATAGTAAAAACTGTTAAAAATTTAAAGAAAATGTGGTCGCCAGAAACTGTAAAAAGTTTCAAAGAAAGATTGATCGTTTACCTTTTCAAATTTGGGAGATGTTGAGTCCTTGATTCCCTTCTTTTGGTCGGCTAAAGAAAGAGAGCCATTTTTGTAAGATGTTCTTGCTTTTAATTTCTGATAGGTATTCCTTTGAATCTCTTTCTTTCTCCTTCTTTGTACTTTGTAAAAGATTAAACAAGAAAGAAAAATAATCTAATTAAAACTGGAGTAGTGTAGTATCTATTCTAATAAGAAATTTAAATATACAACTAAATTAATCTACTCACTTGATTGATATTCTTTAAACCCCTCTAAGCATGTGGGTATAAAATATGAGTGTGCATGTGTGAACATGAAGTGATGATGAAGATGAACTATGAAAAACAATGATGAATCTATAAAATTAAGGAAAAGCTATAAGGAATTAGAGAAAGAAGATAGTTGGTTGGCTCCTCCATAGTCTTTATCTTCAAAAGCTTCAAAAGGATAAAGAAGAAGAAGCCTTGGATGAAGTTCTTCTTGCTATCCACGTTTTTTCTCCTCTAGAGCTTTCAAACACCTTGTCTTTAACTTCAAAATCACCAATGACCAACTTTTTTTAAAGGTTCAAAGGGTGTTGTATTTATAAGAATAGGTTTAGGGGTGTTTAGGACTTCAAAAGGACTCTCTCCCGCAGTCGGACTTACCTTAGACGAGCATGGAGAAGTTAGCAACCTTCCTAACTTCGGAAATCGGCTTATCTCGGCCAAATCATGCTTATCAAGAAACTCATAAATCGCGTCGCCTAGATAGGACGCCATTTGATTAATTAAAGCGGCCAAAATAGAAACAAAATATGAAAAGGAAACCGAAATACATTAGGAAATCTAAACCGCGTCCCCTCAGGGCGACGTGCTTTAGATAATTTAGGAAATTAATTCAGATTAAAAATCAGAGACTCAGACGGATTAGGACTTAAATGGCGTCTCCTATAGGCGACGCTATTCAGTTAAATCTATATGAATTTAGGAATTTAATTTCGAACTGATTGCGGCTAGGAATCTAAAAGGTGTCGAGTTTGAGCGACGCTAATTAACAAATTCCGAGAAAAATCAATAAAAATTAATTAATGACTAAACATTAGACTATTTTGAGGCATTATAAGTGTGATATGAAATTTACTCAATATGAGGTCAAAATTAGCGCGTCTACAGGGCTCACCCCCCATCATAGGAACACCTTTCTTAGCATTTATAGCTCTCTCTGACTGGGTCGGTCCTTCGGTCAGACTAGAGTGGTTGGTATTAAGATCTCCGTAAGTCTCCAAAAGCAAGGTATCCCTCCTTGTTCATCGGGCTGGTTGTACCAATCAATTGAAGTCCTGGTTAGTCATTCATAACGTTATGAGAGAAACCATATAGTATAACGGTGAAAAAATTGAACTGAAACTAGAATCCTACCCCGTTGAGAGAATTTGTGTTTAACAATTCAAATAATTCAACAAGGAATCTTTAGATAATGTAACCATCCACTTGTTTGCTAATTCTTTGCACAACTTGTTTAAATCTTTATCAAAACTTAACATCATGATGCTCCAATTAGGTAGAACTCTTGGCATGGTTGCCATTGAACAGAAAGATGTATTTGAATATGAGGGAGATGCTAATGTCCTTTGCAATTATGATTACCATTTTGAGAATGGGGGAGATGCTAATGCCCCCGATGACTTCAACTTCTTTCATGTTGAATACGAGGGAGACACTTATGTCCCTCATCAGACTCAGTTTACCCATGACCAGTGTGATCCTAGTACTTATCATCCTCATGTGCATGTAATATCCAATCCTACTTATGAGGAGGCTCAAGATCAAACTGAGCCTTTGTCTAACAACCCTCCTGATCTGGTTACCGTCTTGGGAGCTCTGGCTACCCACGTGAACTCTCAACAACTTGAGGCGATCCAATCCATTCTTAAGGGGAAGACGCCCTTGCGTTCTGACGAACCAAATCTTGCGGTTCCCCGTATTGTTCGTCAAGTTCCTCCCCCTCACCATATTCCCTTTGTTCATCAAGCCATGGAGGGTCTCCGTATTTCTACTCTCCGGCCGTCTGGGCCACAACAATCTTCCTCGAGATACCCGGCTGGACCACATATACTAACTCACCAAAATGCCTTTGGGTATGGCGGAAGCGCTGCTGGACCTCAACCATACTGCCCCCTTTGCCCGAGTTACTCCATGAGGCAATCCTTTCATGCTCCATCACCTCCCCCTCCCCAGGTTGATCCCGTAACTCAGGCTCTACTTACGAAGATGGATCGTATGGATGAGCAGTTCAATAGTTTTAAGAAGATGATGGGTGTCAAGGCTGTACCTGAGATCACCCTCCCCAATCTGCCAATATTTCACCTGTCACCTTCTGAGATGCCAGTGTATAGAAAGTACAATAGTTATGGCAACCCCTTCACCCACTTAAAGGAGTTTATGTATGAGTCTTCCTTCTGGCAGAACGACAAGAGGTCGCTGACATTCTTATTCAGGAAATCATTAGAGGGACCAGCCCTCGAGTGGTTCTTCTCGTTGGATTCATCTGATGTGGAGGACTATGAAATTATGTCAAGAAAATTCATCCAACGATACCAAGACAGAATTGCACCGTCCTTATCAATAACTGAGTTAGTGGCTGAAAAGATGAAGCCCGATGAAGACTTCATAATCTATGCTGATAGATGGAGAGGTATGACAGAGAAGATAAAATATCACATGTCTGAGTCAGAACAAGTAAAAATGATGATTGCCAATGCTACACCCCAGTACAAGCTAGTCCTCATGTTGAACAATTTGACTAGCATGGTGGAATTATATGAGAGGGCACATTATTGCCAGAACGCCTTCAGAGATTCAACCCAATAGACCTCCACCTCGGAAGCCTGTCATGCCAAATTCTCCTAACATAGGTCCCACTACTAAGGGCACACTCTCCCATGAACAGATTAGTACCATGAATAATAACCAAGCATAGTTCATGAGAAACCAACAGCAACAGCCGCAGTATATAGGGCAGAGACCGCCAAATCAGCAGGGCTTCAAGCCGCCTCAGCAACCATATTAGCCAGCCTACAATCAGCCTTAGCAACAGTGTCAGCAGACGTTCAACCAACCACGTAAGCAGCCAGCATACCATAACGTACCCCCTCAGGCGATTACAATCAGCAGAGAAAACCTCTAGACCCAAAAAGGGCATCTTATCCTCCACTCTCGGATTCTCTAGCAGACATATTCAACGTCTTTATGGCAGCTGATGCTTTGGTTTTGCCAAAGGAGAAAACTGTTTGGCCCCATAATAATGTTGATGCCTCCAGGTATTGGGTCTTTCATAGACAACCTGGACATATAGTGGATGCGTGTTTCCAATTCAAGGACTACATCTATGATCTCAATGAACAAGGGGGTATTGACTGGAAGGAGATGAGAAAATACATAGCCGCCCTGAAGTCAAGAAGATCACAACAACAACAGCTGCAACAGCGGATGCAAAGAGCACCAGCACAGCCAGCAACACCACCAAATATGGGTATAGTACAGAACCCACTGCCGGAGCATCAAAACCAGGTTGCCCCAATTTTTACTAGTAGCCAGTCTGAGGCTAATCAGGGGCAACAATGGAAGGAAGATGAATCTTCCTCTGTCTACTCAACAGGCCACATCCCGAGTACCGCCGAGCAACCGCCTCACCGCATTCTCCGCATACCCAAGCCAAAAACCATAACCGTTACTCCTACACCGACACCCACCTACCATAGACCCACTCCACCGCCTACTTTCCTTAAACCCATTACCTCCTCTGCCACTATGCCTCCACCAAATAACTCCCTGCAACCCAACCACGAACCCTTCATGCCTTCTAAACCATTGTTATGCATACCATTTCCCACATCATCTGTATCAACCATTCACCCCAATACCATACAACCCTTCAAGCCACTCATCCGCATTCTAGCACCTCCACCAAACAATCCCCCACCATCACCCATTTAAGAACCCATTACCCCCTCTAAACCCCTTATCAACACGGCGATACTTAGGATCTCACCTGGACCTTCCATTATTAAACAACATACGCTTCGGAGCGAGAGAATCTTCAATAAGGTCTTCCCTCAGTTCATGGTAAGAGACGGCCCATCACAGCCGTCGGAAGAAGTTCAGAATGAAGATGATGCACCAGGCACTCAGTATGACCTACTGAAGCAGCTAGACAGAACATCGACATGCATTTCCATACTAGAACTGATCAAAAAATTTAAGATCCATCAAGAGGCTCTAATAGAATATTTGTAGAGAGTAATGGTCAGTGAAGATGTACTGGTAGAAAAGATTGCAGCACTGCTAGTTCTCCACAGGGGGATCAACCCTCTATCTCATTCCACACATCTGAACTAGCACCACCAGTGGCCAGGAGCATGGCACTAAGCATTACAGTTAACATATACAAGAAGGCTGTGGATGCATATCTGGTTGACACAGGGGCCTCTATTAATGTGTTGTCATCAAAGACCCTGGAATTATGTGGTGTACCTAGAGAGAAGTTGTTCCCTTCACCCATCTCTGTTACCACCTACGACAACTCTACCCGTTTCCCTCTGGGAATGGTTTACATAAAGGTGAGTTAGACCCTGTTTGTCATGCCGAGGTCGAGTTCCACATCTTGGAGATTGACCCCTCTTTAAAAGGCATCCTTGGTCGTCCCTACATCAAATCCTTTGAGGCCATACCCTCTACAAACCATCAATGCCTCAAGTTTCCTCATAAGGGACGGATTATTAAAGTAACAAGTATGCCAATCCTTGATGCTGCTCATTTTTTGAACAACAAATCGACTCCTCTACCTATCCGACAACCCATTCTATCGATATTACAGGTTTGTTCTCCCTCGGCTAATCCTTTAAAAGCCACTATACTTGTTCCTTGTCCAGTTGATGCTGTGAAAAGGGGGAAGTGCGTGAGTACCCCTGGCTGGGATATCATGATGAAGGGTGGTTACCAACCTGGAAAAGGCCTAGGCACACAACTGCAAGGCAGAACTATCAAGGACAACAGAAGGATTCCTTGCAATGGTCTGGGCTATAGGCCGGCAAGGATGAAAAGGCAGATTGTTCAGTAGCATGAAGACAAAGATGGTCAGAAAATTTGGATGATAATGGCCACCCTGTGCAAAGAAAATCGGGATCCCTTAACTTAGACCTTATATACACACTTCATTAAGGGACGCGTGATTAATCATGACTATGATAACACGGTGGTGATCACTTCCCACTTCAACCTACATGATGTATCTGGGAGAGATTTAGCCAGACATTGTTTTGAGTTGCTGATATACCAATCCTTGGAGGCTTTGCGGCCAATGAAGAGGAGAAAGACTCAAGATCTGGAGTGTGAGTGGTACCGTTGGTTCGATACACGGGACTTATATATTGCACTCAATAGACTGTTCCTTGATCCCTCAGAACCAAAGTGGCTGTCGTTGATAGATGAGCTGATGGAAGGGTCTGGGGCTATCTTTGATAAGAGAATTTTGCTGAGTGAGGAGACAGACGAAGGGGAGCTTGATGATCCCTACCAACTTGGATTCACCACTGATTTTCTCTGGAGGGGAACCTATCCGCATCATGTTTTCACCCTCCATACCCTATTCCGCACTCTACTCTTGATCCCGACTTTGTCGAGGGTCATCACTGAAGACATTCCTCGAGCCCCGCCCATCATTATTACTTTGTCCCCCCGGGACCTGATTCATCAGATTCCTCTCGACCCCAAGAGGATCTATGATCTGATCTGGGACATACTATTATATGATCCCCCCTAATCCTTTGGCCTTGGTGCCGTTATCTTCTCATTCTCCTCCTTTACATATTCATTCATGTTTCATGATTAACACTCAAAATCTCCAAAAAAAAATGTCAATTCAGGAACTTCCTCCTCTCAAATCCTCATTGAGAAAACATCATATTACTTGTCCGAATATACCCCATCGTGCGGGTCACTCAGGCAAGATTCTCTTCTAGATCTGCTTTGCCCCTCCTCTCGAGAGGATTCACCTGTGTCACATCTTGTATCCCTTGGTTTTTATCCTTCTTCGTCCTCATTAGGTCAGGATAATGAGTCTAGCGGTAGGCAATTTAATGAAGTTAGGGAGTCTAGTGAAGTTAGTAAGATTCTAGGAAGTCTAAGGGTAGACGAATTCTGAATAGATACCTCTAGGATTTGGCCTTAAGATGCCTTTCTTGCTCTTAGATCCCTCAGCTTTTAGAGAATTCCATTCAGTTGCCAGAAGGATGTGAAGTAGATGAGTTAGTTGACGACAGGTATGGGGTATATGAATTGTTACACGAAAAAGACCCCATTACTGAAGATGAGGAAGATAGTGAGGACGCGGTTGAGGCGTATGCTAGTGGAGAGAAGAGATTTGATGAACCCTCAGTTGCCGTAGAAGAACCTACTAAAGAAATCAATCTAGGAACTGAAGATGAGCCTAAGATTGTCCTCGTTAGTAAAAATCTTTCTGAAATAGATGAGAAGGCAGTGGTTCAAGTTCTCAAAGACTATAAGGACACTTTCACCTGGAGTTACGAGGATATGCCGGGATTAGATTCTTCCTTAGTGGAGCACCGATTAACCTTGAAAGATGGAACTAGCTCGGTTAAATAGAAATTGAGGCATTTCCCCCCTCAAATGGCTTTGAAGATGAAAGAAGAGGGCGATAAGCTGCATAAAGCTAAATTTATTAGAGTTGTCCTCAATCCGCAATGGGTGGCAAATATAGTCCCGATTATAAAGAAGGATGGGAATGTCAGGATTTGCATTGACTTCCGAGATTTGAATCATGCATGTCCTAAAGATAACTTTCCACTGTCTCACATAAACGTACTCATCGACAACACAACTGGCTATGAAACATTGTCATTCATGGATGGATTTTCAGGGTATAATTAGATTCGCTTGGCAGAATAGGACCAAGAGAAAACATCATTCACTACACCTTGGGGCACTTATTGTTATGTTGTCATGCCATTCGGACTGAAGAATGCTGGTGCCACTTATCAAAGGGCTATGATGGCCATATTCCATGACATTATACACATTGATTTAAAAGTGTATGTGGATGATCTGTTAGTGAAATTCAAGACTAAGGTTGAGCATGCCAATGTATTGGCAAGAGTTTTGGAAAGATCAAGAGAATATCAATTGAAGATGAATCCAAAAAAACGGGGCATTAAGATCGATCCCAACAAGGCTAAATCTATTAGAGAAATGCCATCTCCCCGAAATTTGAAAGAATTAAGATGATTGATTGGGAGATTGCAATTTATTTGCCGCATTGTCTCCCAGCACTCACAAAGGTGTAAGCCGTTTTACGAGCTTACTAAGCCAGGGGTCAACTTTGATTGGGACGTTAAGTGTCAGGAAGCGTTTGATGGATTGAAGACATATCTAGCAAGTCCTCCTATTTTGAGACCACCATCTCCGGACAAACCTTTGATTTTATACATTTCTGTCATGGATGATGCGGTGGGGGCTGTCTTAGCACAAGAGGATGAAGAAGGAAAAGATAGGGCAGCCTAGTATCTCTCTAAACTCCTCAACCTTGTGGAACAGAGATACACAGCGATGGAGAAGACCTGTGTTGCATTGGTCTGGGTAGTTCAGAAGCTAAAACATTACTTCCTAGCTCATGAAGTCCATCTCATCGCTAGGATGAACCCCATCAAATTCCTCCTTGAGAAATATGTTCTCACCGATCGATTAGGACGATGGCAAAGCTTTCTATCTCAATTCGATATCATCTATATTCAGCAGAAAGCAATTAAAGGCTATGCCATCGCAGAACATCTTGCTCATCACCCTCTTCCTCATTTTAATCCAGTCCGATCGGAGTTTCCGGATGAGGAACTAATGTCTATAGAAAGAATCAAAGACGATATGTTGATTCTGCATTTTGACGGAGCTCTGAACGCTCATGGTAAGGATATCGGCATTATTCTGCTATCACCCGAAGGTGTCACCATTCTACAAGCCTTTCAGCTTGACTTTTCTGTCACCAATAACATTGTTGAATATGAGGCTCTTCTAGTCGGCCTCGAGGCTGCTCATCTCCATAGTGTCACCAAGCTCAGGATTGTGGGTGATAGTTAGCTAATCCTTTGCCAAGTGCTCACTAAATACCGAGCTCTTGATCCTAAAGTCAAGCCTTATCAAGAACTCACTTCAGCTTATGCCAAGCATTTTACTAGATTAATCTTTGTCCATGTTCCTCGAAATTAGAACATCTTAGCCGATGCTTTAGCTTCTCTCGCATCATCCCTGAATTTCCCGATAAGCAAACAATCTAAATCGATCATCGTCCATAGGCATCTTTCACCCGCCATGAAAGACCCTTCATTCCTTAGGACTAAAGAGAAGTTGCTGAAGAAGGTTAGAGATGGAGATATAGTGGAGAAGCGAGAAATCATGTTATTAGAATGGCAAGAAGAGATGGAAGATGAAGAGAAACCATGGTATTTTGAGATTGCCAAATATTGTGAAGATCAATCGTACCCTGAAAAAGCCACAGTTGTGGAGAAAAGGGCTATCAAGAGAGTTGCTCAAAGATACACTATAGTTGGAGGAGCGCTTTATAAACGAGGTTTTAACGGTGTTCTTCTGAGATGCTTGGACGAAGATGAGCTTTGGAAGGTTATGGAAGGAGCTCATACTGGAGTTTGTGGTAGTCACGTTAATAGATAGATGTTATCAAAGAAGATCCTTAGACAAGGATTCAACTGGCCAACCATGGAATAAGACTATGTAGGGTATGTTCGTTGGTGTAACGACCCGCCACCCTATAATCGGAAACTCGATTACTAAACGAGTATCGGATCATTATCTACGGATTCACACCCGGATCTCATACGACACGTCTGGAGAAGTAGGCGTTAAACAAGGTTAAAAATAACAATCTCACGGACTTCAAGGAAAGTACAGGTGCGCAGGAAGTAAATTAATAATGTTCGTACACAGTCCAACAATAATTACATGGTCCACAGAATTAAATAAGTACAGGCAGAAGCAAAGTACAACAACATCGGGGCATACCCCGGAACTGAGATAGCTGCTGGCCCGCACACCAAGGAGAACACCACACGCCGCCACTCACCAAGAAGTCCACATATGAAATCGCAGGGAGTGAGCCATACCAAAATTGGGCTCAGTAGGGATCATCCGATCCCTGCCTCCCATACACACACACAAGTGCAGTAATACAGAAAAGAAGGCAATTTGATTAAAGCAGTAAACACAGTTCCTAAATACCGATATGAGACATATGCGTTCACAATGTAACAGGTACAGTTCTAAGCAATTCAAGTAACCCAACCCAACACCACAATTCGTAACCAAAGATCTGGTTAAACACTTAAACCACACTGTCGACTGCATACAAACGTCGCCTCACAACACCACCAACACCCACGCTTGTCCATCCCTACGATGTTCCGGGCACCGTAGGGTGAGGCAGTGAGTCAAACTAGGACTAACTGGGACTAGTGAACCACCACCGCCCAGTTACGTGTGCATACAAGTAGTCTAGACCACTGTCCTATCGACCGGACTTCCCTCAACGCCAGGCCTCGGCGCTTCAAGAGGGCCCTAAGGACCGGCAAAACCCCCTCAAGCCGAAGCTATAGGGACTACCCGTAACCCTAACCTCCCGGGTTACATCAGGCCAAAGGGCGAAGGGTACCACTCGTAGCCTCGATATCTCAAGTTACATCAAGCCCAGTGGCGAAAGGGTAAACTCCAACAACACCACACCCGGCTCCACAGTAAGAAACACGCCGAAAACTTCCACGACAAACTAGGAAAACACCGACCCGCTGGGACAAAACAACAACCCCTCGGATAGTGCGCTGGCTACTCCGGCCTGACCGGCTCAAGGTGGTTCTGCTTCCCCCAACCATAAGTGAAACACTAACGTGTACCCCTTCCATACCGGTACGACAACAATGCCACCTAGACACCGTGTCCCTCCCACACCGACACAAGGTGTCAAATGCAAACCACAATCGCATAAACACATGTACACACAATATGATTCCGATTATACATAAATCCTCATCCTCGATATACGATTTCAAGCATGCATTTAATGATGTTTTGTCTTGAATCGCGTCGCCGAAGACCGACGTCATTCAAGACCCTTTATACTGGTTCATGTGAAAACTGGCCTCGGAAGTTGGCCTAAAACACGTCGTGCATGGTAGTCACCTTTTAAAAGGCGTTGCGGTTCCTAGTCGTCTAATCACAACAGAAACAAAATTAGGCCTCAGGGTGGTTTGAACTAAAATGCGTCGTCCTGGGAAGCCGCCGTTTGAAAGGCGTCGCTGTCCCTGGACATCATTCAAAACAGGACTCAATTCTCACAGAAACCGCTTCCGGGACAATTCTGGCATAAATGGCGTCGTCCTATCTCGTCACCATTTTAAATGGCGTTGCCCTACCCCGACGCCATTTAGAGCCCAAAATATGGTTTCATGAAACTTCGCCCGAACCTCAAAACAGGGTTTCCTCTACCCCAAAATCACCCCAAAAATACTTAAAAATAGGAAATGAAGGGGATAATCCAATTTATCACATGAAACACACTAATTTCCATTTCATAAAAATGACCATTTTCATTAAAAATCCCCTTAAACATGCTCATTCTACCCAAATCTCCATACACGTCGCATGCTTCAAAGCGGGAAACATGGATAACACTACCAAATCACGTGCAAGGATCGTCCCCCTACCGGTCACTTGAACTCCTAGCTCCGTGCCATTGAACCGCCACACCACAAACTGCCGTCGGTACCACTGAGGACGCCGTCACTCTGCCGGGACGTCGGCGGCCGTCTGGAGAATGAAGTGCCGTGGAGGAGGAGGTGGTGGTAGTGGTGAGAGGTATTGGAGTGGTGGAAGAGGAAGAAGGGGAAGGAGAAAGGGAAGGGGAAACGGAGGGATCGGAGAGAGGGAAGAGAGAGAGTGAGAAGGAGAAAATGAGAGAAAGGGGGGGAGGCTCGCGGGGTCAAACTGAAACTGGTTAAAACGCGTCGTACTAGATAGACGCCTTTTATCTGACATGACGGGGTCGTACTCTGACAGAATGTCTGAAACGTGTCGTCCATCCAAGTCACCGTTCAGATGACAAGACTGGGGCCGTACTCTCGCGGCTCAAAGCCAACCCACGTGGCACAACAACAACCCAGCTAAATGGCGTCCACACAGCCAGACGCCATTCTAACGGCCTCGTGCACCCTAAACGTCGTTTAGAAGGCACACTCCAGACCCATCAGGACCGAAACCAGGGGGTCTGGCCCGAAACCGACCCGATAGTTGAATCCGAATCCTCAATCCTTACACATTCAGTGTTAAAGACGTCCCTAGATAGAAGCTTGAGGTTAGTTGTCCCCACAGCGATCGCCACAACCGTTGCGCCGCTCTCTATGTAACGACCTGTCACCCTATAATCGGGGATCCGATTACTAAATGGGTACCGAATCATTAAAATTTGGAGCCAAACTAGGATCTCGATAAGTCTGAAAAATAAATGATAAACTAAGCTAAACATTCCACATCACATCAAATTGTAAAGGAAGTGCATGAATTAAAAATTATTACAATTCGACTCGACTAAGCAAATAATTACATATTCTAACTGAAAAGAAATAATTAAGCGTACATGCCTGAAAGGAAAATGACAACTACATTGGGGCATCCTCCATGCTACTGTAGGCGCCCGGAACGTCCCCCCGTTGCCGCTGCGGGCTTCGGATCGAGGGTCCTTCCGTTCGTCTTAGCACTGTGGCGATTCAAAAGGGGGTTAGAATTTGAAGTGTGATCGCCAGGAGCATTACCTTTCGGTCCCTGTGCTCCGCAGGAATGTAGAAGGTGATCGCGCGTTTTGTGGGAGCGGGAGATGCTGGTTCCTCCTTCTCTTCCTCCGGCCGGCCAGAGGAGGAGAACCCGGTACTCTGCACGCGTGAATGTGGTAAGGATTCATGAAGGTAAAAGACAAAACAAATAATAACCCGATTAGAACTACAATGTGCAGAATCTATCCATGAAGATGTAAAGACTAGCTGAAATCAGAGGGGAACGCACCGGATGGGTGATGGGGAGGGTGACCATATGTCATGGCCACCCACCTCCCGTTTTTTTTTGAAAACCTCTGGGGGATAAGAATCACTAGGTCATCTTACGTGCATGCATGCAAATGAGGGGGGTTGTGTGTGTGAAAAGTGAAGTGGTATTGATGACGCAATCGAATGAATAGGAAAAAAGTAAAAAAGAGAAATGTTAGAAAAACAAGCCCGTTTCGGAATGCAGCCTGAGCCTTCCCTCTTGGAGACTCCTTGTCAACCTCCTCGAGCCTCTCACCAGAGAGTCCTTCTCCACCTCAGAGAAAGTCCTTAACCTTCAAAAAAACCTCCTCCTCCTTCACCTTCTTAACCCCTCTTCTGCCTTTTTTCCTCCTTAACCCCCTGCTCGAGAGGATATGGGAGGTTTAAATAGGTGAGGAAAAAAAAGGAGAAAACAGGGGTCTAAATCCCCGTAAATCAACCTTCAACCAATAGGGAGTGGTCAAGGGTCGGAGGTAGTGCGCGCGGCAGTGGCCGGAGTGGGAAGTGGTCGGAGTAGTGGGGGACGAGGGCGGCGAATAGAGGAGATCGTGGGAAAGACGAGGTCAAAGGTGTGGTTAGGGAGTGGACGGCCAAGCAACCTGCCTTCCAATTCCGTGGTGGAAGGCAGCCCGGTTGGCCTTCGAAGGGGTTGGAAGGCAAGGGGTGGCCTTCGAAGGAGGTGGAAGGCAAGGGGTGGCCTTCGAAGGAGGTGGAAGGCAAGTGGGCTGGCCTTCGAAGGAGGTGGAAGGCAAGGGGTGGCCTTCGAAGGAGGTGGAAGGCAAGGGGGCTGGCCTTCGAAGGAGGTGGAAGGCAAGGGGTGGCCTTCCACGAAAAGGTGATCAAAAGTGAAAAAAGGTGGCAAAAAAGGTGGAAGGTAAGGTGGCTGGCCTTCGAAGGAGGTGGAAGGCAAGGGGTGGCCTTCGAAGGAGGTGGAAGGCGAGGGGTTGCCTTCGAAGGTAGTGGAAGGCAAGGGGCTGCCTTCGAAGGTGGTGGAAGGCAAGGGGCTGCCTTCGAAGGTGGTGGAAGGCAAGGGGTTGGCCTTCCACGAAAAAAGGTTGGCTAGAACCAAGATTTGGTTAATGGGCTTAGTTGTTAGTGGGCTGGGATGGCTGAATGGGGGGAATGATGGAGATAAAGGGCTAATGGTGGAGGGGATTTATGACCAAAGGGGTGGTCCAAAATCGGTGTCTACAAATGCCCCTCCGGGACACCTGTTTTGCAGTGGAGTGGAATGGAATGATAAATAGGTGTTCCAGAAATCGAACCAGATTTTGGACAGCCCGGAGAAGGATGAGCTATCCCCAAGGATGACATGCGAATGCGGCAAATGCATGAAGGCTGGCTATTTGAGTTGCAAGAGTGGTTTAAGAAAAGGAACAGAGTTCAGTACTAGAGAATCACAGTCCGTGGGACCCTCGGGTGCTGGAACCGCGAGGCCTTGGCGTACCAGAATATAGCGATCTGGCCCAAGGGGATCTTGAGCATGAAAGGTGTAGAAGTGTGACTTGAAGAACTCTCGACACAACGGGCGCGCGGTGGCCTGGCGCATCATGGGATCGCCAAGTGAGAGAATCTCAAGCACACGTGCTGAAAAAGGAGGAAGGAGTCTTGCAATTCAAAAGGCTAACAAACGTACAATCGCCAGAATCACAGATCAGCGATGGATTAAGCAGAGTGATGAATGATGGTCATTGCCCCTAGGGCGAGGATGAGTGCTTATGCAAATGCATGCTGGTTTAAAATTAAAAACAAATTCCTAATGCGATTTCTAATGCAAGCAGGAGGAGTTTATTGGCCAATCAAATAACTTGGGGAATATAGACTCCTCATTGTTTTGTTTAAAGAGGAACTCAGAGTCTATACGCCCGAAGTTATTAGCCTCCTGTGTCTTTGGTTATATTTGCCTCTGATTCCCTGTAGCTGCAAAAACGCACATTAGTAACATTCACATTTTCGATAATCACAACATTTAAACATCAAACTGCAGGAGGATAAGAAGCAAATGTTTAGTTTCGAGTTGAAGCCGATATGGAAGATATGGTTATTCTATTGGTAGAATGACAATCCAATATGGCATCGACTCGAATTCCAAGGAGAGCCAATAATCCATTGATCAGAGTGGTCTTCTTAATCATGAGGTGAGGTTACCTCCTTGAAGAGAAGGGAGAAAGGCACTTTGTCCTCTCGTGGATGGGCTTTTCTTTCAAAGTGGTCGAAGGCCAGGCGGCTTGCCTTCCACGAAAAAGTGGAAGGCCAGCTAGCCTGCCTTCCACGAAGTGGTGGAAGGCAAAGGGCATGCTGTCCACAAAAGGGGAAGAGAAGAGATATGCACGCCTCTCCGTCTTTTATGGGATGTGGAAAGGGTTGTGATTATCCCGTGACCTTTTAAAAAGGGAGGGTTGTCGCGGGGCCTTCTTCCAGAACTCCACTTTTCTGTGAAAGGATGGCTTCGTCTTCTGCTCGTGCTACTGCCAAAGAGCCTCAAGTTCTGTCTGATGTGGAAGGCCACCTCAGCAACCTGGTGGCCCACGGACAGGTATGCTCGAACCTTTGTTTTGTTTATTTTGACTCTCTCTCTTCTTTGTTGACTTTTGGTTGCCTTGCAGCCTCTCCCAAAGTTTCCTGATGCTAGGCATACCCGCAAGTGTGCATGGCTTGCGGCCCTGCTGGAAGCGATTACTCTGAGCATGAGGGTGTACATGCATCAATGGAACTTGACGCGTTCTATCGTGTTTGCAAAATGGTTTACTGCCATCCACTGGCACTGGGAAGGGCTGGGTGCGCTGTTAGAGCTCTGGCATCTGGAAACACACACCTTTGTGTTTCGAGAGTTCGAGGCAACGATCTTGCTAGAAGAGGTGGAGACCTTCTATGGCTGGGAGGGCCTAGCCGCCGGTGATCCCTCTGGTTTGCCTGCATGGGAGGAGATTTTCGCTGATATTGTGCCGGACAAACGGGAAGTATGCCATATGACCAACAGTCGAGGGATCCTTGTTGACCGCCTTGCATATTGGTTGATTCGGGAGATCAAGCGCAAGGTGGTCGAATCTGAAAGGCTGATGCGAGGCTTGTGCCTGGTTCTTGGGGGAGTCCTATGGTTTCCCACTACAGGCTCGGTGCTAGAGAAAGAATATGTGAGCGTGCTGAGCTTACTGTGGAGAGGCCATTCTCTTGCCCCGGTGATCTTGTCACACCTGTACGGAGGGCTCAGCCATATGAGCATGGGGCGATCTGTGAGGGGAAGTTTGTTCACTTTACAACTGTGGATGGAGATGCATGTATCCTTTGATTTTGATGAAAGTGTAACTTCTGCCTCGAGAATTTTTCAGCACAGTGCGTGGTATCCTGCACGCTCGCTCCTCGGCCCCGATGATCAAGTCAGGTGTCTCACAGCTCATCTCAAGACGTGGGACGACTGGCGTGATTACCTAAACTTCCTGCCTGTGGAGAACTTTATATTTGTCCCAATGATCCTTCGAAACATGGAGTTCACCACAAGGGCTTCTCGCGATCGTGAGTTGTGGCTGATTGGCCCTGACGGGTTAGCCGTGTATCAAGGGCATCGCTGCCATCTTCAGATCAGAATTCCCAGACAAGTACCGCTCCCTGCCTTGCATGACACCCTGATCGTGCCGAGACACACTGGGTACGCGAGAGAGGCTCAAGCCATAGAGCGGCTCCGACGTGCATGGCGGCGTCACTCGAGGTTCACCAAGGCACGTTTTGACGTAGCAGAGACTTCAGATGAAGTCAAAAAATATGTAGGCTATTTAGCCAATGTCCGTCCTGCTGTCTGTGTCTTTTTTATGGGGCGCAGAGCGTTGGAGTAATGTAGCCTTTCAATCTTTAATGAATAATACCAATTTCTTTTGAAATTCCCGTCCAGCAAACTACCCCTGTAGGGCTAACCGCCCATGTGGCGGACGGCCATCATGCTGGCCATCTAGGTTGTGGGCTGACGGCCCGCTCTTGGCCGCCCTCGCGGGCTGACGGCCAGTGCATGGCCGTCCCAGCGGACGACCAGCGCGTGGCTGTCTGTGTCGACGGACGGCCAGGACGTGGCCGTCCGAATCGGTGGACAGCCAGTGTGCGGCCGCCCACACCGGCAGACGGCCAGAGCATGGCCGTCCGCGCAGGGGCAAGTGCGGCTTTTAAGAAGCCCCGGGGGCCCTGCCCTTCTTCTCCTCTGTTTCTGAGATTTTCGAACCTTCCCAACCTTCTAGCCTTCCTTCCATGGCGCGAGTGTGGCTCCCCCGTGCCCTCAGGAGGAGGAGGGCCGGCGGCGACGACGGAGCGGGCTCCAGTGGCGGTGGCGGAGACGAAGACGTCTGCGGAGGCGACGCCGAGGACATCCACGGCGGCGAAGAAGAAGGCCCTAGCGGCGGCAGCCGTGGCGGCGGCGACGCCGGAGAGGAAGGAGAAGAGGAGGAAGAAGAAGAAGGAACGACGGCGGCGACGGAGGAAGATGAAGAAGACGAAGACGGTGGTGATGGAGGGGAAGAGGAAGGAGAAGGTGACGGAGAGGGTGGCGGCAACGGGGAGGTTCCCCCGAAGAAGAAGGTGAGTTTTTTGGTTTTTTTTTGTTTTTTGAAACATAGGGAGGGCGGCAGGTGGAGCCGCCGTTCGTCCGCACGGACGGCGGGCGTTCCCGCCGTCCGCCCGTACGGACGGCGGATGGCCCTGCCGTCCGCGCGTGCGGACGGCAGGAGGCCCTGCCTTCCGCTCCGGTGGGCGGCGGAGGGCTCCGCCGTCCATCGGTACGGACGATGGGCTGCCTGGCCCACCCCAAAATTTTGAATTTGTTGTAAATATGCTCATGTCCTGACTTCTAATTTGGATTTTCAGGGTCCCCAGAGGGTCCGAGGCCGTGTTTCAAGGGATATGGTCTGGGCATGGTACCACGCGCTGCTGGATCGGCTCCTCTGCGAGGTAGACGCGTTCGAGTTCGGGCCGCTATTCCGGGTCCGACCGTTCATGGTGGATGCGCCCTTCCTAGTGGCTCTTCGGGAGCGCTGGGACGACAGATGCAGGGCCTTCGTCATGCCGTGGGGACACATGCTGCCCACGCTGGAGGACGCCTCCTTTTTGACGGGCCTGCCAGTCATCGGAGATCCAGTAGTGGGTCCCGAGCTTAGGGACTTCCGACAGCTGTCCGATCGACTCCTAGGCGAGGTGTACTACAGGGTCCAGGGAGCGCTATCTCATATACCCCTTGGGCACTTCGCCCGATCTGTGGGGTTGAGCCGGGTGCGGCGGATGCCGAGCGAGACCTTGGAGGCTTTCGCAGAGAGAGTGGAGACACTCTTGGATTTGGATGGCCGATCGGATGACGAGAGCCTGCGGATCTTTCTCCTGTTCTTCTTTGGGAGGCTACTGTTTGCCACGGCTTTAGATAGAGTTAATCTGAAGTATCTGCCGCTGTTGGAGGACCTTCAGGCGGCGAAGAAGATGGCGTGGGGAGCTACCATGCTGGGTCATCTTTTCTCCCACCTGGTGGGCTACCGCCAGGGCTCTGGCAACTTGGGTGGGTTCACCCCTTTTCCCCAGGTAATGCTCTTAGCTGTGGTTCTCCATCTTCACTTATGTTGATTGGCACTGACTGTGTTGTCTCTTGCAGATCTGGGGTTACACCCGCTTTCCCATCGGCCGAGGGAATGTTTCTGCGGACCGCGAGGGATGGACCCCTCTGATGGCGCGGTGGGAGGTGATCCGAGACTATCGCCCAGTGATGTACCGTGTGGAGGACATACGCGCTCAGCTTGACACATTCCCTCCTCATATGGTGAGTGACTTGAAGTATGTGCGCACCCAAACAAATGATTTGGTCTAATTCTTTGTTCCATTCAGGTGGTATGGATGCCATATGCGGAGGAGGACCTGACCGACCATCCATGGGTGTCCCAGAGCCTCTCTCAGTTCCGGCGAGAGGTGCCCCTGCTGTGCGTGAACATTTGTGATGGTCTCTTCGTCTGGATGGCCTACCGCACATGGGGATGGCATCAGCCTCTACTCGCCTACCAGATCTATCCTGATATGAACCGAGGTCGTCGCCGTTCTCCTGCTGTTGGTTAGGATTGGCGAGTAGTGAGGCGGGCTGAGATTGCTGTGTGGCACCGCACCGGGGATGTCTTGCAGGAGGACAAATCCTTGCGGAATAGCTTCAAGTACATGGGAGATTATGCCCGGCGGTACTCAAACCGCATGTTTCTGGATACGCGGCGGGTATGTCACTTTAACCCTTCAGTTTCTTGTACTTAAATTCTCCATGGACTAATCTTAGTGATATTCTTGTAACAGATGCCTGAAACTGAAGCCATCCAGATCCTAAAGAGTTAGAATGAGCTTCTGGTTCTGCAGACGAGTGATTTGTTTACCCAGATTAGAGAATTGGTAAGAAGTCTGATTTCTGAGTTAGGGTGTAAGATTGTCCACCTTATCTTTGTGAAAAACCCTTGTGATGCAGAGAGAGGCACTAGTCTGCCACGGGCTGCGAGGGGATCCAGGTGCGGGCTCATCATCCCAGGGGCCAGCTGCCCCAGCTGATTGGGAGGCGAGACTGCAAGATGCTCTCTGCCGGGCGGAGGCTCGAGAGGCGGATTTGGCACAGCAGGTGAGATTTGTTCTGCTCTTGTGTTATGATGATTGAACATGTCTGACCCTGAACTTCTTTGCAGCGCCAGGAGTTGGAGGCCACCTTGGCGAGGGCGCAGGAGCTGGAGAGCCTCAATCAGCAGTTGAGAGACCAGGTTTTGGAGGAGTGGACAGCTCGTGCCAGGGCGAGTGAGGGATCCCACCCGGACGTGTACTGGGAGGGTAAGATGGCCGGCTTACGGGAGGAGTTGACGAGGTCGCAGGCAGAGGTGCGGGATCTTGATTTCAAGTACCGAACCCTGTGGGACCGGGTGATGAAGAAGGGGCGAGAACGGGCTACGAGATCCAGCACGCAGAGTCCAAGAGCCCGTCCCCCCATTCCTGCCCTGTCAGCTGGCCAGGCTCCTGCTGGGAGTTCCGTTTTCAGAGACCTCGACTCCCTTCTAGCTGAGGATGCGTGGAGAGCATTGTGACCTGCTGGCTGATCAGGGTCTATGTGTCCAGCATCAGGGCATCGTCGTGCTCGTGAGGACGACGCCGAGAGCCAGATGAGGTACCCCTCTCGAGATAGGAGAGACGACGAGGCGGAGGGAAAGGGGAAGGATTTATTGGGAGCAGACGCAGGGGTATGCCCCTGTGTCGATGTTATGCTTGCATATTTCACTTATTTATATCAGGGCACTTCTTTGTTCTGCTTTCTGTTCATACCTGTTTTTCCTGCATGCACAACATTGGGGAAACTGTTAGTAGTATCTGTTTTCGACCCCTTGCCCAAAAAAGAGCAACTACCTTTTCCCTAGCCTTTGCATAGGGTCAAGGGGCCGTGTCCTACTAACCAGACAAATGGAAGAATATTAATGCGGTAAGTAAATATGCAAATGTGAATGATATTAACAAATGAGATGTGTGATGAAAAACATGTTTTTGATTCCATCTACCTGGTGACTGCCCAGACTTAGCCTGGTCGAATGATGAAAGGGAAATGCACCCTCAACTTCCCAGGTATCCTAAGCTTGCATCTAGATTGATTTAGGCCTCTAGACTCCTCGAATTAACCTTGACCGGTTAAGACTCATATTGATGACAATACTGTCATGCCATGTTTAGGCTCCCAGCTGCTTCCGACCACCAAGTTTGCCCAAAAAGTTTTCAAGATAAATAATTTGCCCAACTCGGGTCTCTTTCCTCACAATCTAGAAGGTATGTGATGGGACACCTTGGAACCCTAACGGTCAACCGCGCGACGCTGACCCGGAATCAGGCGCCGTCGCACCGACTGGTGACGCGCATGCATTGACCTAAGCCCGAAGTTTTCGAGAGTACACATTGAGATTATGGTTAAGAAATTAGTTCACCAGAAACATCGACGTTACTCTTCACCCATTTTAGACTCCTGTGATCATGTGAGCATGTGACGATTTTTGAAAAACGAGCCATTTAAAATGATGTTTGTTCTTTAGACAGCTATCTCGCGCTAACCTTGAGGGGGAAGAGTGAAGAAATTTTGGGGATAAACCTCAAAGGAGGATTGACAAAATCGTTAAAAGGACGAGCTGTGACAAAACGGACTCCTTTTGACCTCCTAGATGCCCCTATTTTGACTTTTCATGCCTTTATTGGATTTCATGGCCAGGCACGGTCATGACTAGGCTTTTTTCATGATTGCTTGAACCCCTTTTTTCTTTGTATTTGTATTTCTTTTCTGCTCTTGACATTTTTGGGGTTATTTGATATTCCGCCTGCGGGGACACTGCCCTCTTCACGTGCTCTGGTCCTTTACATTTCATTTTTTGGCCCCCCTTTTTTTTTGAGGGGTTACATCTATCGGGTTGTTGAGGAACCGCAATTTGCTGAGCTCGACTGTTTAAGGGCGTCAACTGTCTTGATTGGTCGAGGGACGAAAAGCAAAAGTTGCATTTCGATAGTGCACTAAAGACTTAGAACTCATTTTAAAGCGGTTCTCTTTTGAAAAAACGTATAAGTGTGTGCATCTCTAGGGATCCGTATGAAAATAAAGTAGACACGTCCAAGGTTCTGGTGGACCAAAATCTTAGCCGAATCCTAATGTTAACCCAATCTATCATGCAACTAGACCTAGACAGGGGGTTACATGGCAGTCACCAGGCAGTTGGATTTTGTGTTTTTTTTGATTTTTTGTCATTTTCATAGGAGTTTGTACATATTTATAAATATTTTGATGGTTTTTTTGAATATTTGATTTTTTTGAGATTTTTGGTTTTTGATTTTTTTGTGTTTTCACAGATAAAACTTCTTCAGATATACTCCATTCCATGGGTGGGGCAATTCCTCTCCTTTCTCATTGATTAAGCAGTAAGCGTTACCTGAGTATGCCTCCTTGATTACGAATGGACGTTCCCAATTCTCTTGCAATTTGCTCCTGGGACCAGGAATTTTGATTATTTTTCTTTTAAGTACCATTTCTCCAATTTCAAACTTTCTTTCAAGAACCTTTTTTGCATAGAACCTTGCAATCCTATTTCTGTAAACCTGGGCGTGGTTTGCCGCCATCATCCTTTTTTCGTTTAATAATTCCAGTTGGGTTAACATGGCCTTACGACGCTCGGCGTCACTAATTCCATTGTCCAACTGCACTCTTAGAGAAGGGAAGAGAATCTCATACGGAAGTACCGCGTCTGTTCCGAATGTGAGTGCATAAGGTGTTTGTCCGGTGGGGGTTCGGACAGAAGTACGGTACGCCCAAAGAGCTTCTACTAGGCGGTCCGGCCAATCTGAATAATTATGTGATATGCAAGTTCTTTTAATGATTCGAATGAGGGTTTTGTTGGTGGCTTCAGCCTGACCATTTCCTTGTGGGTAGTAAGGCGAAGAATGATGCAAATTGATGCCATACTTACTGCACATGTCCTAGAGCTCTTGGGAGATAAATTGGGGTCCATTGTCGGTGATGAGGTTGCGTGGTGTCCCGAACTTGGCAAGGATGCTGCGCTTGATGAACTTCACCACCGTGGATGCTTTGATTTCTGCAAATGCTTCCGTTTCAGCCCATTTAGTGAAATATTCAGTGGCGGTTAGGATGAATGATTTCCTTTTTGTTTCACCTGATCGATCCTCTAGAGGTCCTATAACGTCGAATGCCCACATGGCGAAGGGCCACGGGGAAATGACGGATTTGAGAGATGAAGAGGGTGCATGAACCTTGTTAGTATGTAACTGGCATTTCAAGCACCTCTGGACAAATATGGAACAATCGGCCTCCATTGAAGTCCAATAATAGGACATGAGGAGTTTCTGGGCTAAGGTACGACCATAGACATGACCGCCACAATCACTGGCATGGGCTGCCTCTATGACATGGTGAATTTCGGTATTATCTAGACACTGAAGAAGCACTCCTCTAAAGGATCTTATGAAAAGGCGGCCGCCTAAGATAAGGTATCGTTGATATGCACGACGGATAGCCTTACGGTCAAAAGATGTGGCATAAGATGGGAATGACCCATCGCGGAGATAGTTCATGATATCAAAATACCACGGATTCCCATCATCCCAATTGGGGGTGAGTTCACCCGTGATAGCAGAGACGTGCTCAGATGGACGAAGGAATTGTTGGAACCAGGGGTCCCGGAAGGAAGGTGAGTCTTGCTTGTGCAGAGTGATGGTGGCTGAACCTTTGGTGACAGGAATCTCCAAAGCTGAAGATAAGGAGGCCAGGGCATATGCTAGGATATTCTGAGACCTAGGCACATGCACATAGGTGATCCTTCTGAAACGCCCAGTTAGTGACTTCACTATCTCCTGATATGGCTTCAATTTTGAATCCCGGGCTTGGTACTTGCCCACGGTTTGGCGGAGGATTAGTTGAGAGTCTCCAATTATCCTCAATTCTATGACATTAAGAACTAGCGCCAATTTTAAGCCAGCTAGGAGAGCCTCATATTCAGCGACATTATTGGTCACTGAGAAGAAGAGTTGGCAAGCATGTGGAATACTTACCCCTTCTGAGGATACGAGGACCACTCCTATCCCACTGCCTTGGGAATTAAGTTCTCCGTCAAAATGAAGGACCCAGGATGGAGTATCGTCCACTATTAGACCCAACTCCTCATCTGGGAATTCCTCGTTGACAGGTGAAAATGTGGGCAATGGGTGATGAGCTAGGTGCTCGGCAATTGCTTGCCCCTTCACAGCCTTCTGATTTACATAGGTGATGTCGAATTGGTTCAAGAAGGTCTGCCATTGCACCAGCCTATCTGTTACAACTGGCCGCTCTAGCAAATATTTGATCGGGTTCATTCTTGCTAGAAGTTTGACCTCGTGGGCGAGGAAGTAGTGCTTCAATTTCTGCACTACCCAGACGACACCCGTCTGATGAATTGCAAACGGCCGATGAGACCCTTTACATCCCTGACATTCTTAGGTGGGGGCATTTCCACTATCGCCTTCACTTTGTCTGGATCAACCTCAATCCCTCTTCTGCTCACCATGAATCCTAGCAATTTTCCAGAAGAAACACCAAATACGCACTTCTTCAAGTTCATCTTCAGTTGGTGCTCCTTCGATCTCTGCATTACAGCCCTAAGGATTTGAACGTGTTCCTTCCTGGTTTTGGATTTTACTAAGATATCATCCACATAGACCTCCATGTCGATGTGAATCATGTCATGAAAGATTGCCATCATAGCCCTTTGGTAGGTGGCTCCAGCATTCTTAAGTCCAAATGGCATGACCATGTAGCAATAAGTCCCCCATGGGGCTATGAAGGATGTTTTCTCCTGATCTTCCTCAGCTAGTCTGATCTGATTATACCCCGAAAAACCATCCATGAAGAATAACATCTCAAATCCGGCCGTGTTATCAACCAACAAGTCTATATGAGGTAGTGGGAAATCATCCTTTGGGAAAGCTTGATTGAGGTTGCGAAAGTCTATGCAAACTCTAACCTTTCCGTCCTTTTTTGCCACGGGGACGATATTAGCTACCCACTTAGGGTAGAGCACTACCCGAATGAACTTGGCCTTGTGTAGTTTGTCAACCTCTTCTTTTACTTTGAGTGCTAATTCCGGTTGTAGCCGTCTCAACTTTTGTTTCACGGGTTTGGCATCATGTTTGAGGATTAGCCGGTGTTCCACCAGTTCAGTGTTTAATCCGGGCATGTCCTCGTATGACCAAGCGAACCCATCACGGTGCTCTTGGAGCACGGTTATTATGGATCCTTCCTCCTCCGGACTCAAGCGGGCACTAATTAGCACTATCTTCGGATCCTCCATTGTTCCAAGGTTGACTTCTTTAGTGGGTTCGTCGATAGCTGATGAAGGTTCATCAAATTGTCTCGCCCCACTTACAAGTGGTTCGACCAAGTCATCCACCTCTTCCTCTTCACTAAGCTCAAACACACCTAAACCATCACTGCAAGACTCGTCTTTCACTATCTCCAATGGTTCGGAGATGACCCCTGTCTGAAGAAACTTATCCAACTTTTCTAGACCCTTGCACCTATTTGCTAATTCTTGAACAAAAAAAGAAGGAACTTGCATAGTCCTACAATTTCTAGACATGGAGGAAGCTATCCTAATTCCTAAACTGCTATGTACACGGCTTGGAGAACGGGTCAATTCTGTCCTGGATGGGGCAAGAGTAGACCCTTGGGACAAAGATTCCATGACGTCGGGACTCCCCCACCACCTAGGCTCCTTGAAAGTGACTTCCCCTCCAGCGGGATGGGAATTGGACTTTTTTTTTTTTTCGTGACCGAACACCTGTAACATGGAACATTCAGAAGAAATGGCGTTGGTCGGAGCTGAGAGCATCGGAACTGTAGGTGGGTGGAACAAGAAAGGAATGAACGTAGCTGGGGCTGGTTCATTCCTGGCTAAAAAAAGCCTTACCGTCGGGCTGCCTGATTCACAGAACCAGGAGGATATGCCAAAGTCCTCCTCTTGACTATCTTCATGATATTCTCGCACTTCTTCCTCTATCCTGGGCAATTCCTGCCTCTTTCTTACAAAATGATTCATGAGGGACCATTCCTTTGCTTCTTTTGGTGGTTCAGTAAACTTATATCCCAGGCCACATCCCCCAATGGCAGGGTTCTCTGAGATGGGGTCACGGATTCCTTGTTCTTCCTTCCCTAACCCGGAGCCTGAGCTATATCCCATCTTACTCATGAGCTGCCAACCTATACCAGATCTAGGTCTCAGGTGGGAATTTACTGATGAAAGGACGGGCTCCTTGCCTTTCCTGGAAGCTATCATGGACGGAATTTGCTCTACTGTCACTGAATCCAATGACTCAATGTAGGGAGTGCTTTTAACCTTCACAATCTTCCCGTTATATGGGAACTTATAGCACTGGTGGTTGGTGGATGGGACTCCCAAGGTTTGGTCCATCCATGGTCTCCTTAGAATGGCATTGTAGATTGGCTTAACGTACAGAATGTAGAATTCCGAGATCATGGATACCGGGCCGATTTCTAGTTGGAGGAAGATCTTCCCATCTGCTGGTCTCTGAGAATTGTCATAAGCTGAGACCATCATAGAGGTTGACTCAACCTTCTCTGGGTCTATCCCTATCCTTTTGAGGGTCTTAAGGGGACAGACATTGATGGAGGCACCGGTATCCAGTAGAATGGAATCCACTGAATGACCATTGAGGATGGCGGTTAAGCACAGAGGGAGGGATCGGCACTCAGGGGGAGCTAGATCCTTTTCGGGGAAAGAGATCATGGGAGTCTGAGTAATTGAGAGTATAGCATTAGTGACCCCACCACTAGGAAGATCCTCATTAACCGTGATTTGTTGTAGGAAATTGAACAACGTCTCCCTATGTGTGGGAGACCTGCGGATAAGCTCGAGGATGGAGATCTTAGCGGGGGTCTTCTCTAAATGCTGGAGTATGTCAAACTCAGACTGGGCGTTCTCCTTGGCAGGGAATGAGTTATCTTGAGAATCCAGAGGCTGGCTCAGGGGAATGATGCGATTCCTGAGCGTTACCCCTACTGAGATTGAGTCTGCTTCCAATGGTGACCTAATGGGATTGAAGTCAATCATTGAACCTTGGTTCCTGGTTGGACAAAAGACAGATAGGGTGGGCCCCTCGGCTGTGATTGGAGGGATCTGAATGAGGGTGACCGGCTTGAGGGTTGCCGGTCGCTCTTTGGGCCGGATTAGGACCAAAGGCTCATTAGGGGAAAGCGTGGAGACCTCTGGGGTAGCCCCTTTAGTTTCACGCGACCAAGTGGGATCTTGGTGCCTTATCCCGGACCCTTCGTACTCCCAGTATTGCTCCCTGCGAACTGTTACGGGCTCCAAGTCTTTGATCAAAGTGTTGACCTTTCCTTGAGAGCTGGAGGAATCTTGACCCACTTGATGAGAAGGTAATGGGTCCTTCACAATTGCCAGTTCTTTCTTAGCCTTCAGAGCCTCAATGGCTTTTCTCATGTCTTCCCAGTTTATCCACCCTTCATCGTTCAAGTCATATACCCAGTCCCTGAAGGTGAAACAATTGTAGATGGTGTGTCCCGTGATCCTATGGTAGGGGCCATATCTAGACGTATCCGTATTGCGCGGGACACCTTCTCTTTGAGGTGGGAGTTGAATGGCGTTGCAGGCTAGCAAAGCGTAAAAGATGTCTGCCAATGATTCCGGCAGAGGTGGATATGAGGCCCGCTTAGCCATAGGACGACTGTAATTAGTCGGGGGAGGAACAACTGAATATTGCTTCTGGTTGGGCTGAGTATCTGACTTGGGATGAGGATTGGTAACCCGAGTTGGTGGTGCCAGCATGCTGACCTGTTCATTGATGGTAACTCCTTCTGTGGTAGGAGCTGATGTGGTTTTCTTATTCCTGTTTCTGTTTTCAAAGAATGAAGGCAGAGTGGAGTCTCGGATTTGGGACTGAACTACCCTAGCTCGATTGTATAGCTGAGCGAACGTCTGAAGTTCACTAAGCATAAGGATTGCTCGAAGCTGGGGGGTAGCATTGTTAACAAGCATGGTGACTGCTTGTGCTTCAGGAATAACGACCTCCGCTCTAGAAGCCATAGCTCTCCACCTATTAGCGAAATGAGTGAAGTCTTCGTCAGACTTCATTTTTTCCATTACCAAATCAAACAAGGTGGGGGGCAAGGCTGCCATGTGGTTGAAGTGGGTAATAAACCTCTCAGAGACCATATCAAAGTTGATCAGGTCAGTAGCTGGTAGAGAAGAGAACCACCTTAAGGCCTCTCCCTCGATAGACTTTTGGAAAAGGTGGACCAGGAGGACCCTATCGAAGAGCCACTGATGGGAATCCATGAGAAACCTAGACAAATGATGATGGGGGTCAGTGGTACCATCGTACTTTTTGTACTTAGGTACTTTAAACCCTGGTGGAAAATAGGCTGGGGGGAGCTTGCAGTAGCTCGAGAGAGAATGTGGCTGCCTGAGGTTGAGATTCTCGGCCATGAGTTGCCGTACACAAGTCTCGACCTCATTCTTATAAATGAACTCCTCCTGCTTGGGAGGTGTAACTTGGTTGATGGGATTGAAGGGGATCGTGTGAGTGGGCATAACTTGACTCGGCTGGGGTCTGCTAGAAGATCCTTGGAATTGGGTTTTCCGAGGAGTGGCATCCTGAATTTTGCCACGAGAAACCAACTGGATGAGTTGATCTGGAGTATAGCGTGATAGGACAGCAATTAGTTCCGGATCTTCTCCAGGGTTTTGGAATGTTCTACTGGAAGTCACTGGCTCATCTTCTCCTTGTGAGGTAGAAGATTCATCAGAATCCTTCGTCTGAGGGCCTTCTCTGGATGCTTGGAGCATCCCTATGAAGGTCTGTTGTGGATCCTCTTCAATCTCGAACAAAGGGTTGTGAATAACATTGTTACCGAACTGGTCCATGTCATCGTACACAACATTGACATACATTCGGTTCATTATGAAGCACAGACCCTAAATGATTTTATGTTTCACTTGAAATGTTTGCCAATGTTTTATGAGAGTTGGTTTCTAACAAAACAAGTTTAACCCTTAACGACCCTTCACTTTTCCAAAGCTTGCTCCACCGAGATTCAATTAAGTGTCTTTAAATTTGAAACAATTCACTAATTTCTCACATAAACCCAAGGTTCCTACAGGGTGGTTTCGGGTATAACCTACTCGGACAGGACTAGTCACACCCGTGTGGGAATCCTTAGGTGGAGAGTCAAATCCTGCGGGAGAGGTGGCTAAAGATGTGATGCCGGCTCTTCCTTAAAACCCCCCGCGGAGAACACCCCAAAAAACCCAGAAAGTTAACCAACAAGGAGTGAGAACATTAATAATTCAACAAAACGGGCAGTAGCACATCATACATGAACAACAACAGGAGGAAAAAAAAACCGACGGCCACGGGATGGCCGTTCAAGGGGTCGGATGGCCGGGTGGTAGCCGTTCAAAAGGGAACCGATGGCCAGGGTCTGGCCGTCCAGAGGTCGGACGGCCAGGTGTCAGCCGCCCAATAGAAAGTCGACGGCCACAGTCTGGCCGTCCAAGGGGTTGGACGGCCAGATGCTGGCCGTTCAATGATGCTGTCGACGGCCAAGTAGTGGCCGTCCAGCCGATCCGGCGGCCAGGTGCTGGCTGTCCAAGGCTGGCCGTCCAGAGATTATGCCGAGTTCAGGATCCTTACCTTCTTTTCCTTTGATCGCGACGCGTGCAGCGGGCTACAGCGGTCCCACCGTGATCGCCATAGGACTGTAGGCGCCCGGAACGTCCCCCCGTCGCCGCTGCGGGCTTCGGATAGAGGGTCCTTCCGTTCGTCTTAGCACTGTGGCGATTCAAAAGGGGGTTAGAAATTGAAGTGTGATCGCCAGGAGCATTACCTTTCGGTCCCTGTGCTCCGCAGGAGTGTAGAAGGTGATCGCGCGTTTTTTGGGAGCGGGAGATGCTGGTTCCTCCTTCTCTTCCTCCGGCCGGCCAGAGGAGGAGAGCCCGGTACTCTGCACGCGTGAATGTGGTAAGGATTCCTGAAGATAAAAGACAAAACAAATAATAACCCGATTAGAACTACAATGTGCAGAATCTATCCATGAAGATGTAAAGACTAGCTGAAATCAGAGGGGAACGCACCGGATGGGTGGTGGGGAGGGAAGGTGACCATATGTCATGGCCACCCACCTCCCGTTTTTTTTTTAAAACCTCTGGGGGGTAAGAATCACTAGGTCATCTTACGTGCATGCATGCAAATGAGGGGGGTTGTGTGTGTGAAAAGTGAAGTGGTATTGATGACGCAATGGAATGAATAGGAAAAAAGTAAAAAAGAGAAAGGTTAGAAAAATAAGCCCATTTCGGAATGCAGCCTGAGCCTTCCCTCTTGGAGACTCCTTGTCAACCTCCTCGAGCCTCTCAGCAGAGAGTCCTTCTCCACCTCAGAGAAAGTCCTTAACCTTCAAAAAAACCTCCTCCTCCTTCACCTTCTTAACCCCTCTTCTGCCTTTTTTCCTCCTTAACCCCCTGCTCGAGAGGATATGGGGGGTTTAAATAGGTGAGGAAAAAAAAGGAGAAAACAGTAGTCTAAATCCCCGTAAATCAACCTTCAACCAATAGGGAGTGGTCAAGGGTCGGAGGTAGTGCGCACGGCAGTGGCCGGAGTGGGAAGTGGTCAGAGTAGTGGGGGACGAGGGCGGCGAATAGAGGAGATCGTTGGAAAGACGAGGTCAAAGGTGTGGTTAGGGAGTGGACGGCCAAGCAACCTGCCTTCCAATTCCGTGGTGGAAGGTAGCCCGGTTGGCCTTCGAAGGAGTTGGAAGGCAAGGGGTGGCCTTCGAAGGAGGTGGAAGGCAAGGGGTGGTCTTCGAAGGAGGTGGAAGGCAGGGGGGCTGGCCTTCGAAGGAGGTGGAAGGCAAGGGGTGGCCTTCCACGAAAAGGTTATCAAAAATGAAAAAAGGTGGCCAAAAAGGTGGAAGGCAAGGTGGCTGGCCTTCGAAGGAGGTGGAAGGCAAGGGGTGGCCTTCGAAGGAGGTGGAAGGCGAGGGGTTGCCTTCGAAGGTAGTGGAAAGCAAGGGGCTGCCTTCGAAGGTGGTGGAAGGCAAGGGGCTGCCTTCGAAGGTGGTGGAAGGCAAGGGGTTGGCCTTCCACGAAAAAAGGTTAGCTAGAACCAGGATTTGGTTAATGGGCTTAGTTGTTAGTGGGCTGGGATGGCTGAATGGGGGGAATGATGGAGATAAAGGGCTAATGGTGGAGGGGATTTATGACCAAAGGGGTGGTCCAAAATCGGTGTCTACAGCTACGTCTGCCTGGAACCCTCACCTGAAAACTGTAGGGGTGAGTCTCATCGAAATAGACTCAATAGGGATCCTTCGATCCTCACCACTTACTCAAGCACCCACAAGTGTAACAACACAAGTATAGGCAATTTAAATAAATAAAGTAGTAAACACAACTCCCAAAGATTCCCAAATTTCGATATAAAACATATGCATTCGTAAATGCAACATGCACAACTCTGAAACCACTCCACCACGGAGTCCACAACCAGCGTCTTGGCTAAACACGCAAACTATGTGGCCGAATACGGAAAACACCGACCCGTTGGGACCAAACAACAACCCTCGGATAGCGCGCTGGCTATTCTGGCCTGTCTAGCTCTAGGTGGTTTCGCTTCCCCCAGCACGAGTGACACTCCGAATGTACCACTCCTACACTGGTACTAGCTATACCCCGGGGTACACTAGGTGACCCTCTTTCTAGGCGTCACCCCACCACTCCCACACCAGCGCCGTGTCACTCGCACATCGACACAGGGTGCCTAAGCGCTAACAACTGTCACTCTAGGTCCACGATCGCACAAAACACAACACAGTGCGATCCGATCACGTAGAAATCGTCGTCCTTGAAGTACGTTTTCAAGCATGCATTTAACCAAATTATCTAACAATGTAAACACATGTTAATTACATGAATTAATGAGGTTCTGTCTTGAACCGTGTCGCCCGTGACCGACGTCATTCAAGACCCCTAAACTGGTTCACACGGAAACTGGCCTCGGAAGATGGCCTAAATCGCGTCGCCCTTGGCAGCCGCCATTTAAAATGGCGTCGCTGTACCCATATGCTATTTAATACGGAGACAGAATACCCTGAACTGGCCTTGGAACAAGCTGGGCAAAATTGCGTCTCGAGTGGCAACCGCCATTTAAAATGGCGTCGCTGTCCCCAGACGCCATTTAGCACCCGCAAATAGGTTCCCCTCCAGCCTCCCCCGAGTCACAAAGTGGGATTTCTCTCCCAAATCACACAAAACATCAAAAATGGAGAAGGTTGGGGAGAAGCCTAATTATTTTCATAAAGAACCCCTTAGAATATACTTTCTACCTCAGAAGTACCCACACATATTATATGCTTCAAAGCAGGAAAAATCATAGTTTTAAACAAAACACCGCGAGGATCGTTATCCTACCGGTTACTTAAACTCCTCCGAACTCCAAGCCGCCGAACCGCCATGCCACAAGCCGCCGCCGGTACCACCGTGGACGCCATCACTCCACCGGGACGTCGGCCGTCGTCCGGAGAGAAATGCGCTGCGGAGGAGTTGCTGGTGGTAGTGGTGGAAGTTAGGAGGTTGATAGAGTGGAGGGAGAGGAGGAATGGGGAGAGGAAAGGAAGGAGAAGGGGAAGGGGGAGCAGATGGGTTGGAGAGAGTGAGGAGAAAGAAGAGAATGAGAGAAATGAGGGAAAGGAGGAAACCTTCGTAGGGTCAAACTGAAACTAGTTAAAACGCGTTGTCCAAGACCGACGCCAATCAGACGACAAGACGGGGTCGTACACTGACCGATCTCTAAATGGCGTTGTCCATGCAAGACGTCATTCAGACGATAAGACCAGGGCCGTACTCTTGCGGCCCAAAACCAGCCCACGTGGCATATTCTAAAACGCGTCCCCATAACCGGACGCCGTTTGAACCGCGTCGAAAAAGAAACCAAGCCTAGCCCAACAAGGGCCCAAACCAAGGGGTCTGACATCGAAACTGACCCGATAACCGGATCCGAAACCTCAATCCTTACATTCTCCCCCCCTTATAAGAATTTTGTCCCCGAAATTACCGCAACAAAACTAGCACCAATAACAAGATTGCACAGGTAAAAAAAAAGAGAACTTACGAGAAAAGGTAGAGAAACTTCTCCCGCATCTCATCCTTGCGCTCCCAGGTAGCCTCGCTTCCGGAGCGATGCTGCCAAATCACCTTAACCAGAGGAACAACCTTGTTCCGAAGGACCTACTCCCTATGATCCTCAATACTCACTGGAAATTCCGGAAAGGACAAGTCCTTAGCGACTTTCAACTCCGATAAGTCCAAGACATGAGATGGATCCTGAATATACTTCTTTAGCAAAGAAACATGGAACACATCGTGCACTCTAGCAAGAATGGGTGGCAAGGCTAGCTGATACGCCGTTTCCCCATTTCGTGCAAGAATGGGAAATGGCCCAATATATCGTGGACTCAGCTTACCTTGCTTCCCGAATCTCATCACACCATTGGAAGGTGAGACTCGGAGAAACACGTGGTCCCCAACCTCGAACTCAAGCGGTCTCCTAAGAGTATCTGCATAACTCTTCTGCCTGCTCTGAGCTGTAGTCAACCTCTACTGCACTACTCTGGCAACCTCAGCACACTGCTGTACCAACTCTGGCCCTGCTACCTCTCGCCAATCTCAGACCAATTCACAGGAGATCGACATAACCGTTCATACAATGACTCATATGGTGCCATGCCGATACTAGAATGATAACTGTTGTTGTAAGCAAACTCTACTGTACACAAGTGTTGCTCCCAAGAACCTCCCCAATCTAGGCAACATGCCCTGAGCATATCCTCCTGTGTCTGAATGGTCCTCTTTGACTGTCCATCGGTCTCAGGATGGTAAGCCAAGCTGAAAGTTAAATGTGTACCCAAGGCCTTCTGAAACTCCTCCAAAACCTAGAAGTAAATCTCAGATCCCGATTTGACACGATGGATAAGGGTACACCATGCAGAGAGATGATCCGGTCCACAAACAACCTAGCCAACTTACCGACTGACCAGTCCTTACTAATAGTTAGAAAGTGCGCAGACTTGGTCAATCGATCAACAATGACCCATATCGCATCTCTTTTGCCGGGTGACATGGGTAATCCCATCACAAAGTCCATAGTCACATGTTCCCATTTCCACTCCGAGATTGGTAACGACTGCAACAACCCTCCTGGTCTATGGTGCTCTGCCTTAATCTACTGACAAGTCAGGCACCTTGCCACATAATCAGCTACATCCTTCTTCATACCAGGCCACCAAAAGTGCCTCCTCAAACAATGATACATATTATACATCTTAGTCGTTCCGGGATGCACTCCATATCTAGAACGGTGCGCCTCATCTAGGACACTCCTACGTACCTCTTCCTCAGTTGGAATATAGAGTCTGCCTCTAAATCTGACCGTGACATCATCCCACAACTCCACCTCTGATATTTGGAGAATCTGCGGTAGCTCTGCATCTGCCCTCTGAGCTTCAATCACTGCACGGTACACTGTTGGCCTCACAATCAAGCTGGCCAACACGGCTTTATCGACCTCTCGAGGAATCTTAAAAGAAGATTTCAGAACCTACTCATATAACCTCCATTCCTGAATCATAAGATGTGACACGACCGTCTTCCAACTCAAGGCGTCTGCCACCACGTTCGCCTTGCCCGAATGATAAGAGAGGTCGAGATCATAATCCTTGATAAACTCCATCCACCTGCATTGCCTTAAGTTCAGATCCCTCTGTGTGAACACATACTTCAGGCTCTTGTGATCAGTAAAAACCTGAAACTTCTCTCCATATAAATAGTGCCGCCAGATCTTCAGTGCAAATACTAAAGCTGCCAACTCTAAGTCATGAGTAGGATAGTTCTCCTCATGCTTCTTCAGTTGCTTAGAAGCATAGGCCACAACCTTACCATGCTGCATCAGAACCGCACCCAAACCTTGACGAGATGCATCAGAGTAAACCACGAATCCACCAAAACCAGATGGAAGGACTAGAATTGGAGCCGAAGTGAGACGAGTTTTCAACTTAGTGAAGCTCTGCTCACACTCCTCGGTCCATACAAAACGAACTCCCTTACGAGTTAACCTTGACAAGGGAGTCGCTATTGAAGAAAAATCCTGGACAAACCATCTATAATACCCTACTAATCCCAGGAAGCTCATGATCTCAATCACAGTCGTCGGTCTGCCCCAGTCCATCACTGCCTCAATCTTGGTTGGATCTACATTAATGTTGTCACCAGAAAGGACATGTCCCAAGAAGTGCACCTTATCTAGCCAAAATTCACGCTTGCTAAACTTGGCATAGAGTTGGTGCTCTCTTAGAACCTGCAACACCACCTGAAGATGCGTGGCATGCTCTTCTTCAGAAGAAGAATATACCAAAATATCATCTACAAACACCACCACGAACTGATCCAGGTAGGCCTTGAAGACCCAGTTCATCAAATCCATAAAAGCTGCCGGTGCATTGGTCAAGCCGAAAGGCATAACTAAAAACTCATAATGTCCGTACCGAGTCCTAAAAGCCATCTTATCACATCAGCCTCACGGATCCTCATCTGGTAATACCCTGAACTTAAGTCAATCTTCGAGAATACTTTGGCAGACTGCAACTGATCTATCAGATCATCGATTCTTGGAAGTGGGTACTTATTCTTTATTGTTACCTGGTTCAACTGTCTATATTCAATGCACAGCCTCAAAGAACCATCCTTCTTCCTGACAAACATAACTGGAGCACCTCACGGAGAAGTACTGGGATGAATAAAACTATTATCCAGCAATTCCTGCAACTGCGCCTTCAATTCAGCGAGTTCAGTTAGAGCCATAACTGTACCCGAAACCTCAATCCTTACAGTAGGTGTGCTAAGTGTCAACTTCATGCTGACAAGTTCCATTCCATCGCGTCTTCACTTCATCCTGTTTTCTCCCCATGGCCTTTCTCTATGTGGGCTTTCGACATCATTAGACCTCTCGGCGATCCCAATTCCGGCATTAAGCAGAAATCCTTCATTCTCACGGCAACGGAATACTTCACTAAGTGGGCAGAAGCCGAAGCTTACACGGCAGTCAAAACGTCAACAATCTACAAGTTTATCATGAAGAATATCATCACAAGATTCAAAATTCCAAACACCATCGTCATTGACAATGGATCACAGTTCATATCACAAGAATTGAAGGATCTCTGCAATAAGTATAAAATTGCATTGCATCATTCATCTCCTTACTATCCGCAAGGCAATGGCCAAGCAGAGGCTACTAATACGACTTTGATAAAAATTATCAAGAAAATATGCAAATCTAACCAATATACTGACTGGCCAGAGAAATTAACGAAGGCTTTATGGGCATACGGAACTTCAATACGCATGCCCACTGGGCAGACTCTATATTCTTTAACATTCGGAATGGAGGCAGAAGTTCCATATGAAGTCCTCATCTTGTCCTTAAGAGTATAGCTGAACAAGGAGTTTTCCATTGATAAGCATCGTTCAGTACTCCTGGCTCAATTGAAATTCTTAGACGAGAAAAGATAGTCAGCCGCTAATCATGCACGAGTATATCAGTACAGATTTTATCAAAAGAAAGTCATTGAATGGAAATTCAAAGTTGTTGAAATGGTTGTTAAAAGAATCTTTGTAAAACCTGGTAGTTTGCATTCTAAGCTCCAACCAAATTGGGAAGGACCTTATGTTATCTTACATGCTTTTCCTGGTAACACCTATTACTTAGTTAATGCAGAAGGACAAGAGTTAACTCATCCCTGGAATGGTCTGTATCTTAAGAAGTACTACCCTTAGATAAGTGTGTCGATCAGCAGGGTACAAGGACCAGTAGAGTCTAAAAATTTGGAAACTCAAATTCCCTTATTAGTGTTTGGTAATCTAATTCAAACACATTATTGCATACACAAACACGTTTGGTTAGTGAGTAACAAGAGATGCGAAGCCCGAAGAACGCCGAAAGCTTGACTAAGGGTGGGAAAGTATAACTCATTCATTTTTAAACAAAACTTATATTTTTACTATCAGCCCACGATGTCGGAATGACACTTAGAATAGACTACCGAAAATACCCGCCATCTTAGTAGGAGGCCGACATAAAAAAAAGGGGGGAGACCCGTACCAAAAAGCAAAAGAAAAAGCACGAAGGTAAAAAGCCAACCAAATCGAAAGGCCATTCAACATTACAAACATTACAAAATCAAATGAAAGGGAGTGCAAGGTCGTTAAATACCCCGTAAAAGTGAAAATGACCGAACCCCAATAGATAATAGGGTAAAGGAAGGACATCTCTCTAGGTCTCCTGAACCCTCTCGTGGGCTTTCTAGACCAATTCTTCTTTTCATTCTAAAGAGGCGTGCTCCAAGCTTGAGGAATGGCTTAGGTTGACTAAAGGTCGGACCATTGAATGGGATCACGATCATGAATATAACTCAAGCACGATGAGTTTGCATTAGGTTGTTGAGGAATGATTTGGGAATTAAGTTAATGAATAAATAAACTCTTTTGATCCAAGTATCATATTGGTTTTCAGCTTATTTAGTTGATGTCTTATTTCAAAATTACATTTTTTTTTGAATATTTCAACAAAAAAAAATGAATATTTCAAAATCACAAAATAATTGAATATTTCAAAACTTAAAAAAAAATGAATATTTCAAAACTTAAAAAAAAATAGATATTTTGAAAATTGCAATGGCAAAACAAAAATATTTCAATTAGCATTCGTTTGTCACATCTTATGTATTGCATTCCTTTTATTTTTAGTGAGCATCTGCATGCTGGTATGTTGCATTTTACAATTCCATTTCTTTTTTAATTATTATTTGCCTTCATTAATAAAAGCTTCGCTCCTTGACCCTTCTACCAAAGATAGGATCAAGTAGTCGCTTACCTAACTGGGCAAGGGGCTAAGCCTGAATAGATACTTAACTTGTTTGTTAAGTGATGAACAGGGCATGATACAAACGGCATGAAGCACATAGAACACAAATGCAAAAGTTAGGAGTTTCATTCATCATAAGAGTTTCAAGTACATATAAGAGTCCGCCATCATCAAAACTCACAAAAAGAGAAGAAGATACATAAGCGCAACCCTCACGGCTGACTCTCACCTGCCCCCTTGTCCAGTTGGCACTGCGCCTCGTCCTGGACGTCTGGTCCTCGTGCTGGCGGTGGCGGTGTGTTGGGATCCGAGCGGGACGCAAAGAACGTAGAAAAAACGAAGAACAAAAATAAACCCGCCCGATGCCCGCTGATCCGATTCGGAACGAAAAACGCAAACCAAAAAATCGGGTTGGAATCTGATTACCGTGCGCGGATTCGAATCCGCTTCCGTTTCGGTTCCGTCGAGGCGATGCCACAAGCCGCACAAGCGTCCGGCCTCCAGCGGTATCCACGCGATCCTCCGCGGTGGTTCGTCCTCGATCCCTCGTCCGTTATAGCTCGCTCGCTGAAGATCCGTCGCCGCAACGGTTGCGGAAATCCCGCCGACGGGAATTCCTGACTTTCGGGAATCACACGCGGCAGAGACGGAAGCTGTTCTGGCGCGTCGAACGGGACGCCCAGAGGAGGAGAGAGAAAGGGGGGATGACGGCTAGCAAGGGAAATCTTGGAGCTTGGCCCAGGGTTTCTCAACAGCGTGTATATATATTAAGTCGGCGCGACTTTTCACAAAAGTCCCCGAGTTAATATAAATCCCACTTATGTACCACCGACTGAGAATCTTATTGCGTGTGACCCTCTAGACCCATTTACCAGTCCGGTTTTCAGCCCGTTAAGTCCAATAACTAGTTATTGACTTATTGTAATTAATTAATATCTATATATTAACTAATTACTTAACCGAATTGAGATCGCATGTGAATTCGGTCGGACTTCTGATCAAGTTGGGTGCCAAGCAACACCGCATGATCCCAGAAGGTAATGGGGTTCAGCAACCCACTCATGGAACCTGTCCGTCCACAGTTACCACGTGGCTATAATCCTTCGTTCGCACAATGCTCTCGAGTTAACCTAGGGTATGGTCAACTGTCAAACCCTAGATGGTCAACTCACTTGAATCAGACTCCGCTTTACAATATCCGAAAACCACTTTTCTGATATTGTTTCTGCTTTGGCCAGAGACTCCTGCGGATCTACTCTAGAGCATTCTCTCTCCAGTTACCTGAGAGCGAACGATCCTTTATTGAACACACAATCACCTTCGAAGGTGTTCCGTTGGACCCGATCCTTGACTATTTGAGATCCCGTGGATAGGGATTCGCAGGTCAAGGTCAAAGTCTAGAAGTCCACCGACAAGGTGTCTTGGTGTCTCAAGTCCAAGGATCAACCATGCTACTGTGACGATGAATCAAGCCGATTGACAGTCAGGTAAATTACCATTCGGCGATTCATGTCGGATCAGTTCAGTGAACTCATTCTCCAATGAGCACCTACAGGTTTACCATTGTGTCTCCACACTAGTAACTAACGAGATCAGTCACCTTCATCATATGAGCTGGAATAACCTGTACTAGTCTAACCGGATGTTTGATGTCCTTCTCAAACATCCTACGACTAGGAACAATTGAGAATATGTGTTTATAAGTCATCAGTCTCATTATTATGATCTCATCATAATCTGATGACTATTGCACATATTCATAGACTTCATTATGCACAATTATAAATATGTCAATCTACATAATGAATTTAATGCCATTAATTAGTGAACCAAATTGAAATAGGTGCCTTATGATTGGCTTAGAGGACACCTATATCTATCACGGTGGTCCCATCACAGTCGGCCCTGCTTAGCCGAAAGATATTGCTATGCTGGTGGTGAATGCACTTGCCTGTCCTCGATCCAGTGCTCGCTGCTGCGCACGCTGGTATCGAGCCTCTGTGCTTTGGCGCTCGTGCTCCGCAACTGATAGTCGGCCCTGAAGACTCTCTAAGCGGACTCGGTTACGATCCCTCTCTTTGGTCAAGATCTCCAGCCGAACCTGGAGTCATGCAAGCTCACGAGGAAGATGGTTGGCGGAAAGCCTAGCCAACTGCTCTTCCAGCTCAGCAACACGGGCTGCTGAATCACGAGCCTATGCCAACTCGGCGTCTCTCTCTCCAAGATCCCGACAGAGCTCTTGGAACTGCAACATAAGACACCGTCAGCCAACTGATCAAGCAAATAAAGGGTACCATGCAAGAAGCAAGTCGAAGACTTACCCGAGTAGCAGCAACCTTCTCAGCCTGGGTAGCTCGGCGAACGGCTAGGGCCAACTGACTCTGCAAGTCAGTAATGGCGGCCTCATGGACAGCGGAAGAAGATGAAGCGCCAGCATTCGCAGAAGGGGTAGCTGCATGAGTGTAAGCAGCACGCTGAAACAAAAAAGGAGATCACTGTTAGTATGCCAGTGTCAAAATAATTTAAATAATAATAAAAACATTCATCATTTGTTTATAACATCCACTCATGATACACTTACCAGCTCATTCAACTCTTTCTGGACTTGTTCTAACTGGGCCTCAGCGTCCTGGAGATGGCCCTGGAGTGTGATGATGGTGGCATCCCGAGCATCCGGTATATTCATACCATATCATGTCATACATTCACAAATATAAACAAGATAATTAATAAAATAAAATAAGCATTCATGTCATACATATCATGTTATTTACATTGAGAGGGCGGAGTAGTTGGAGGTGGGCCGCGTAGTGGGTTCGGTAGTACTGGAGGTAAGCATCGCTGCTTACCGCCTGCAACTCCACCAGTACCCCATACCGATGCCAATCATCCCGCTGATCCGGGAATCGGGAATTTGATGCTCCAGTCGGTGCCGGCCTGCTTACCCAGCATAGTCCTCCCGATCCCCTCCGGGATCTCCTCCTCCACCCACTCCTGATGCAGCCCCATTGTCTGCATCACCAGCTTCAGACGCAGGAGGGCTATCTCGTTCATGCAGTGTAGCCACACCTGGCACTCGAATCGGCCTCACCCCTGCTCTACCCAGGACTGTCCTACATCGTCCATACCAAGGTATGGACGCCAGATAACCTATATTCATATGGGTTAGTTGCATTGCATTTCATGCAAAAATGATAGTGATAAAAATCAACATGTTATGTTATAATAAACATTTAAAACATCTAACATTTAAATCATGAATCAAATAAACAATTAAATGTTTAACAAATAAACGTTAATTTAACGAGTATCCAAAGACATTTTAACAGAATAATTAATTAATAATTAAATAGCTTAACAAGATGTTGATAAAACAGATAATTAATCAAGTATGAAACATAATAATATGTAACAAGAAAAGAATTAAAACTCGCCAGAAGCTCTGGGTAGTCGAGGAACTGATGGCAGAGGGCCGTCAGCTGATGATGCTGTGGCGCCGTGTCTACCACCGGACGCCAATGCAGGGCAAGCGGAACTGCCACCAGCTGTGTGGATGGCCTCGCTCGGCCCAGGGGAAAATAGTAATAACTCCAGATCTGTATAAAAGGACATGTAGTTAGAATCACATGCATCACATCATGCGCATTTAATAAAATGGAC